>OZ024814.1:63687741-64152741 GCA_964017055.1 Chloromyia formosa | reverse complement strand
AAGTCACGAAGATTTAAAACTGTAAAATACACTAATAACAAAATAAAATAATATAAAAACCGCAAAGGTTAATATAAATTATTTCGATATTCAGCGAATGAAATCGATACAATAAGAAGTCGAAAAGACTATCTTATATAAATTTATTTATTACAATTTCTTGTGTGGGAGATCTGAAACAAGCCTTTAAGATCTTCAAACTGATACCTGAGGCTGGGTACAACCCATACAGAATTGTAAATTTAAAAAAAAAAAAAAAAGTGAAGTGAAAAAGAATATAAAGTATTGGCGAACAGGAGCAAATGAATGGCAGAGAGAAATCGAAAGTTGCAACGTGAGAAATTTTTCAGTCTGAATAGAAAATTGTGTTTTTCAGAAGACGAAATGGCTGAGCAAATTCAAGCGCTACAGTCGGAGGTTGAACGACTTTCAGCTTTGCTACGACAAAGAGAACAACAAGAACATCAAGCCGATCAACTGGCTGCAGCACTTCAACAACTGCAGTTACAACAAGCAACTTCAACCACCATCGGTAAAAAACTGCGGGAAGCTCGTCACCTTGTTAGTTTTTCCGGAAGAGGAGAAATATCTCTTAACGCATTCATCAATAGTGTCGAATATTTCCTCAACGGGATTGGAGAGTACGAGACGCAAAAAGCGGCTACGAGGGCGATTTATTTTGAAAAAATTGTCGGCGAGGCGAAAGACTCCATTATTTCGCTTCTTGAAACCGACAATTGGATCAAGATTAGGGAAGCACTCAAAAGGCGGTATAGGCCCGATATGGAACCAGCAGACATATACCGGCAAATTAACAACATTCGAGTTAACAGGGTGAGTGAACTTAGCATTATCATCCAAAAAATTAAAATCAAATCTGAAGAATTATTAACGTATTACGGTGGAGAGTGCTATATAGACTTAAGTAATGTCAATTTCATATTAGTGAATAAAGTTAAAGAAATTACCCAGGGAGCACTGTTAGAAAAAATATACTATGAGAGAGATATTGAAATAATAATCGCCATCCTCAATAAACGTCCTTACGAGGATGAGTGTATTAAAAAAGAATTCAGAAATGAAAGGGCACAAAAATTTACAAATTCAAATAATAACTATAGGCAGACAAATCCTAATCAAAATAGACATTCACAGACAAATCATAATCAAAATAGACATCCACAGACAAATAATAATCAGAACAGACATTCTTTTCATCCCAATCAATACAATAACTTCAATAACCCAAATCATTTTGAAAATACTAATAATTCGAATCATTTCAAAAATCCTAATAACTCAAACCAATCCAGAAATTTCAACCATTCCAACCAATTCAGAACTCCTAATAACTCCAACCAGTATAAAAACCCAAATCCATTTAACCAGCATAGAGGCAGTCAAAATCAATTTTAATAATAACTACAGTAATCAGAACTGGAATAATAGTTCTCAAAACAGACAAAATTCTGGTTTTTATAAACAAGGAGAACCAATGGATATCTCTAATATCGAATCTCGAAAGTCATCTAAATCTCAAAAACAGTCTAAGGAAATTAACTGCAACAACCCGGAATCTGATTGCAAAAATAGCAAAGAAGTTTTTTTTTTGCAATTAGCCTCGGAAGACCTTCTCCTAATAAATATAACATTAAATAATACAAAATACATCGCTCTAATTGATACTGGTTCTTCATTTAGCATCATTGATGACAGTATTCAATGTTTTGAAACAATCGAAATTCCACCACTTGTCTTTAGCACCGTAACTGGAAAAGACACCATAAAACATGAGGTTCATACTCCAGCACCTGAAGAGTTCAAACTTCCATCAAGAGCGAAAGTTAGATGGAAAGTCAAATCTCTTCTCAATCGCAAATACAAATTTATTTTATGTATTGATCTTTTAAATAATTTGGACACAGTGATTGATCTCGAAAATAACGCAATCACACTAAATTGACATCCACGTCGCGTCCACGACAACAACCAGGTCCCGCCAAAATCGTCGAATTCTTCGCTCTGTCGCTTTTCACTTTTTCGCGATTTAATACTGATTTTAAAGCTTTTAGTGCTGTGCCTTCCATTGTGGACTCTTATTTGCACCTTTGGATCGTGAAATGCATCGTTATTGATTGGAAATTGTTGTAAAAGTGTATTTTAATTTCTTTTTTATTTCCATCAATAAGTGTTTTGACATTTATTCCGCAGTGTTATACGTATAACTCATTTGAACTGTGCGGTTTGTGTATATACTTTAATTAGCTTTTCAAGAATTCTTGATAAAGCTTCTGTTTGGTTCTATTCTTTGATAAATAGAAGACTTTCTTAATTTCTTCAGGATAAGTTTGCAGCTTTTACCCAAACACTCAACCCGGCTACCGACAATAATGCGACAGTAGCATCATCATCTTTAAATCTTTTATCTGACGGCATTGTCACTCGTTCGAGAGCAAGGGCTAAGTCTCAATCAGACATGAATATTGAACTGGTCCCGATGGTTCCATCCTTGGAAGTGACTTGTCTTGGCGATATTTCTACACAACCATCATCACTACCTACAATTGTCGTTGATAATTCAGTCAGCGCTACTTCTTCAAGAAGCTTAAGGGTCTGCTCTCCCCCTAGACAACAACCTCAACAACAACCACAACATCAGCCACAACACCAAACACAACAACCTCATCAACAACATCTTCATTCAATGCAATGCAATTCACATTCTGCCACTCGTCCTTCTTTACGGGTATGTGCACCTCCCAAGCAGATTTTTGTTTCGCGTCTTACATATGACACAACGGAAGATGAACTTTCCTCTTATGTAATCGAACGACTTGGATTTCGTCCTGCATTGTTTAGCTGCAAAAAGTTAACTAAGGACAACCTCCCGGATCAGCTTATATCATCCTTCAAGATCATTATACCTAACGAAGTTATCATACCACTCGATTCATCATTCTGGCCACCTGAATTAATTGTGAAGGATTTTACGAAGCGAACGGCATCTCGTCGTCGTCATCCAAAGAGAGTAGACTAAACGTATCCTTGTATTATCAAAACACCCGTGGCCTTAGGACCAAATTGGAGGAATTCTATATTTCATCACTTGCGTCTTCTCATGACATTATATGTATTTCTGAAACTTGGCTTGAACCATCCGTAGGCGATTCCGAAATTCTTCCATCTCATCATATCTTCCGCTGCGATCGTAATCGCTCTCTCACAGGCAAAGCAGATGGTGGCGGGGTTTTCATCGCGGTGATAAAAAATATCAATGCTCTCTCCTGTATGCCTCAACCGACAATGCATTCGACTGTGTGGTTGTACGTGTATGTCTTTCCCCTTCATCCGTGCTCCTGGTCTCTTGTGTATACATCCCTTGTAATTCTAGCCTTTCCCTATATGATTCCTGGTACTCCGATATATCTCGCTTTATGAATAGTGATTCCTTTTCATCTGTTGTCATCTGTGGCGACTTTAATCTCCCTCACGTTGAGTGGCCTCCCATTTCGGGTTTTCCAGTTTCATCTGCCTCGGCTTCGCACCTTCTTCGCCTAACATCTTTTATGCATCTTTGTTCTGTTACCCAGGCTAACTCTATTCGAAACGCCTCTAACCGCCTGTTAGATCTTATATTTACCAACATTCCTTTGCCCTCTCTATTCCTATCTGAACCCTCTCCCTATGTACGAGTTGATTGTCACCACCCTCCGCTTCTCCTTGAGCTGTCTCTCAAAACTTCGCATTCCAGACCGTCCCGCAAACCAGGTAAATATAACTTCCATAAGGCTGACTACGATGCTCTTAATTCTAAGCTGGCTGAAATTGATTGGGTAAATGTACTGGAGCACCTTGATTGTGACTCTGCCGTTATCACTTTTTACAATATTCTATTTGATCTTATACCCTCTTTTGTTCCCTTTTCTACCCAGAAATCCCGCAGCAGAGATTTCCAAGATTCTACATAAAAAGAATCGTTGCCGCCTACGGTACAAACGATTCAGACAACCTGCTGACCTTATACTTTTTCGAAGGTTTCGCTCCAAAGCCAAACAGCTTATTGCAGACGCCCGGAAATCCTACATCTTCAACGTAGAAGATTCCATTAAGCGCAACGAAAGCAAGCTGTTTTGGTCTTACGTGCGAAATCTTCGTACTACCACCTCTTCCTCCTCTATAATTTCCCTCAACGGTAATATTGCAAATGACTCCCAATCTATCAGCGAGTTATTTGCGACCTACTTTTCCTCTGTTTACTCACCCTCCACTCCTGTGCCCTTCTCATTCCCTATTGATTCGTCTGATTTCTCGTTTCCTCACATTTCTCCCGATTATGTTGGATTACTTCTCAGCAAATTGAAGCCTGAAGGTGGTGCAGGGGCTGATGGCCTACCAAATATTTTCCTTAAAAACATGAACCAGTCATTATCCCTCCCACTCTCTATTCTGTACAACAAGAGCCTCCTGTTAGGTATTTTCCCATCTCTGTGGAAGAAATCCCTAATCCTACCTGTTCCTAAAGGCAGTGGCGATCTTTCTTCCGCCACTAATTACAGACCCATTTCCCTTCTTCCCTCTTCCGCTAAAGTTTTGGAAAAAATTGTGAACGGTTTTTTGATTGAAAACTTTGGCCACTTAATATCTCCGTGTCAACATGGCTTCCAAAAACACCGCTCAACCACAACGAACTTACTGGAGATCACGCAGTTCATTACTGAAATGTTTGAACTCCACCAGGACGTTCACGTCATCTATACGGATTTTTGTAAGGCATTTGACTCTGTCAGCTTTTACAAGCTTCTCGCCAAACTTATTGCCTTTGGTATTCCTATTCCATTGGTTAAGTGGCTTGATTCTTATCTCTGTGACCGTCTTTGTGAGGTCATTTATAATAACTCGAAGTCCTCTCCTTTCACTCCCACTTCAGGTATCCCTCAAGGGTCTATTCTTGGACCGCTGCTTTTTGCAATTTTTATCAATGACCTCCCCGCTTTACTTGAATGTGTCAGTTTGCTCTTCGCTGATGACCTTAAGTGTTACCTCTCTGTGTCTTCCACCGTTGACTGTCTTAAATTACAGACAGTGCTCAATTCGCTTTCGTCTTGGTGCTCAGACAACGGTCTACAGCTCAATCTTTCCAAATGTTTTTATATGATCTTTTCCCTTAAACCTATCCCTTTGTCTTTCTCTTACACTATTAACGGTGTTCCCCTTGAAAGGGTGTTCTCTTTTAAGGACTTAGGTGTTGTGTTCGACTGTAAATTGAAATTTACAGATCACTACTCCTCTATCATAAACCGTGCCTCTAAACTCTCTGGTTTTGTCCTACGTTGTACTTCCCAGTTTCGTTTTATCCAGTCCGCTGTGCGCCTCTTTTGCTCCCTGGTTCGGAGTCTTCTTGAGTATGCTTGTGTAGTTTGGTCCCCTAGTCAAATAACTTTCTCAAACGAAATTGAGGCTGTACAAAGAAAGTTTACCCGTATACTCTTTTTTAAATTCGGACTGCCGTATGCCGATTACCCTGGTCGCCTGCTTTTCCTTAACCTGCATTCATTAAAAAATCGGAGGATTGTCTTAAATGAATGCTTTCTTTTCAAACTTTACCACGGGCTTATCAACTCTACCCTAGCGGAAGGTATTCGATTGAGGATGCAGCTTCGACCCTCGCGTAATGTGAATATTTTCGATCCGCCAACGGCCAGACTCGCCATTTATTACAACTCTCCTCTGCTCAGACTAATGAGGGTACATGATGAACTCCAACTTGGTCCTTTTGCAATGAATTTCAATGCATTCCGTAGACTCGTATTCCTAAGACTTAGTACATATCCTAACGCTGATCACCTTTAGGGTTTTCACACGTACCTTTGTTATTATTCTACAATCTTTGTCTTCTAATTTCATGCTTGTATACATTTATATTTTTTCTTGTTTTTACTTTTGTTTTTAGTAATAATTTTTATTCTAATTTTCTTTTTACGTATATACGGTTTTTGGAATTTCGTTCTGTGTATATACATGAATTAAATAAATAAATAAATAAATAAATAAATAAACGATTACTTTTTTAAATAATCCTTATTCAGCTCAGATATGTACCTTGGAAGCAGTTGGAAATAATTTCTTACAACACTTGAAGCTGGAACACCTAAATACAGAGGAGAAAAACGCCATAGTAAATTTAGTAAATCGCTTTGATAAGCTATTCTACCGCGAAGGGGATAGACTTACAAGCACTCCCAGCATTAAAAACGAAATAAAAACCACTACGGATAATCAAATTAACGCAAAGTTATATAGGTACCCTCCAAAGCACGAGGAGGAAGTCCGAAGACAAGTGAGGGAAATGGAAGAACAAGGGATTATCAGGAAAAGTAATTCTCGATACTCCAGTCCACTCATCGTTGTTCCAAAAAAACGGGACAACTCGGGCGAGCAAAAGTTTCGTATTGTCATCGACTATCGTAAACTTAACGATATTACGATTGATGATAAGTTTCCCTTGCCTAATATCGAGTCTATTCTAGACAAACTGGGCCGAGCCCAATATTTCTCTACCATTGATTTGGCCAAAGGCTATCATCAAATCCTCGTCAAAGAGGAGGATAGAGAAAAAACTGCGTTTGTAACGCCGCAAGGACTTTATGAGTTCGTTAGAATGCCGTTTTTACTGAAAAACGCTCCGGCGACATTCCAACCACTCATGAATAGTATTTTACGAGACTTCATAAATAAAAATTGCGTCGTCTATCTCGATGATATTTTAATATTTAGCACTTCGCTCCAAGAGCATATTCAAGCAATCAAGGGCATATTCACAGTTCTCGAGCAAAATCAACTGAAAATTCAAGTTAATAAATGTAGTTTCCTGAGAAAGGAGACACAATTTCTAGGACATATTATAACTAAAGAAGGATTGAAACCTAATCCGGAAAAAATAAGTGTCATACAAAATCTGAGTTTGCCAAAAACAGAGAAACAACTGAAAAGTTTTCTGGGACTTACCGGTTATTACCGGAAGTTCATCAAAGACTATGCTAAAGTAGCTCAAGCAATGACTAACAATAAGTATTTGCAGAACAACGCAAAAATTAACATTAATGATCCCAATTATATAAATGCATTCGAAAAACTCAAAACTTTGGTTAGTTCGCCACCTATTTTACGTTTTCCTGATTTCTCTAAACAATTTCACCTTACTACGGATGCTTCGAACTTTGCGATAGGCGCTGTTCTATCTCAAAATGGACATCCAGTCTCCTTTATTTCTCGTACACTTAATAAACATGAACAGAATTATACAACTACAGACAAAGAATTTTTGTCCATAATGTGGTCTGTTAACTATTTTCGACCATATTTCATTCATAGTTCATTATATATACCGATCACTTGCCAATAAAGTATCTGCAAAGTAAATATAAAGGCAAAGACATTGCACCACATCATCAGAGATGGTTACTTAAATTAGGAGAGTATAAATTTGATATCGAATATGTGAAGGGCAAAGAAAATCGTGTTGCCGATTTTCTAAGTAGAATTCAAAATCAGGAAGAAAATACAGAAACTGAGAAAGAAATAGACGAAAAAACGAATACTTATTCTGATTTCCCACTCCTATGTAACAATGAGGTAGAAAATGACAATGCCACAATGGCTACAATCCATTCAGCAGATGAACAGTTACTTGATCATATACCCATTAAGGAGGAGATTGTAAATAAATATAAGACCCAACTTATTTTGACAAATAATAAAACTCAAGAATTCGAAAGTATCCATAGAAAAAGAATTATCTACATTGCCGAATACGATTTTGAAAACCTACCTAATATTTTCAGAAGATATTTAAAAAAGGGAGTAACGGGTATTTATTCGGAAATTCCAGACCATCAATATAATGTAGTACAGCAAAAACTTCGAGAAATGTATTCAAACGATAACAGCATCCAATTTATTCGCTGCTCAATTAGAGCCCAGGACATTAAAACTGAAGTAGAAGCTGTAAAGCAAATTTCTTTATACCACACTAGGGAAAGTATGCATTCTGGCATACAAGAAACGTTGAATACTCTAAAGAACAAAATTTATTTTCCGAAACTTTTAGAACTAATTCAGTTGGTAGTTAACCAATGCACAGTATGCTCTGAAGTTAAATATGACAGAAATCCCATAAAACCAAAATTTAATTTGTCCGAAACACCTAATAAAATCAATGAAATAATTCACGTAGATATTTATGTAATTATGAAACATAGCTTCTTAACCATTCTGGATAAATTTTCTAAATTTGGTACAGTTTACTATCTTCCGGATAAAAACCAAACAACAATAGTAGAATGCCTTGAGGAACACTTTACCAGAAACGGAAAACCAAATGAACTTGTAGGAGATAACGATTTTAGTGCACATCAAATTAAAGAATTCTTACAAACCGAAGGTGTTAGTTTACATGTGACTAAACCACATAGTCATACAGGAAACGCTGATGTGGAAAAATTTCATAGTACGTTAGCCGAAACATTTAGACTTCTAATTTATAAACAAACTACAGTAGTACCAAGAAGAGTTATTCAACAGGCCGTTAGAGTTTATAATAATAGATTTCATTCCTCAACAAAATTTACCCCACATGAAATTCAGTCCAGAAAAGTAAACTTTGAAAAAGTCAGACAAAATGTGTTAGCGTGTAAAGAAAGAAAACTTCAAAAATTAAATAAAATACGTGAGAATTATTTAGAAACTCGAACAACAGGTTTCATAAAAAATTATAAGGCACTTCGGCATAAAGAGCAACCGAAGTACAGAAAAGCTAGGTTGGATAACGTTCATTTAACAAACATAAAGCGAAAACACAAATTTGCTGATATCCGGGAAGTAGAACAAATAACCGAAGAACAGAGAATTATTGTTCAAGAAGCTGTGAACGGAGGTTCTCAAGATGAGGTTATATCATCAAAATTTGGTTTAACCATAACTAGGAAGGATATTAGAACTTTAGTAGGAAGCTCATGGCTTAACGATCAAATTATAAACTTCTATGTAAAACTAATCGAAGAACGTAGTGCACAGTGCGGTAGCAGAAACCTACCCAAAGTATATTCAATGAATACTTTCTTTGTACCAACATTACAGCGTTTAGGCTATGAATCTGTAAAGAACTGGACTAAAAAGGTCGACATATTTGCATACGATATCATAATAATCCCAATCCACATAAACCAATCACATTGGTGTATGGCTATTATTCATTTTAAAAACCAAACCATAAAATACTATGATTCAATGGGAACTCCAAACCCCACACTATTAAACGTTTTAGAAAATTACCTGAAGGAAGAGTCCTTGGACAAAAGAAAACAACCCATAGATACTTCAAGTTTTATAAAAGAAAGTGTTTCAGATGCTCCACGACAAAACAATAATTGCGATTGTGGAGTGATTAGTTGTATTGTTGCAGAATACATCAGTCGAAATCAGGACTTACTATTTTCCCAAAAACACATTCCACTTTTGAGAGAAAAGATGATATTTGAGATAGCAGAAGGAAGATTACTTTCATAAGAATTACCACAACCGAAATTAGAATCCTTTTCCAAATTTAATTTCACATATTTCTGAGAGCATGTTTATTCTTATAGGCCTTGGTAACTATACTGATGTCGCTATTACTGGTTATACCAACTCACGGACTACTGAACATTAACGAAATCACAGACCAGACGGGATACTCTGAAATACAACTTGATACAGTGCAAATAGTCAACTCAACGGACATTATTCTACACATCATTGACATAGATGAAATTTTAAATTTAATCAAAAGTTTTAAGACAAATCTTCTTTCACTGGACAACGAACATAAAGACTTGTTACTAGACGAATTAAAATACTTGGAAATAAAAGTACATTCGATTACACCAGTACGAAATATGACAAATACACGCAAAAGACGAGTACTGATAAATCTAATTGGTAATACGCAAAAATGGCTTTTTGGAACAATGGACAGTCAGGACCGACAGGACATCGACGACCACCTAAAGACATTAGACCTTAACACACATAACGCCATTACGAACTTAAACAGACAAGTAACAATAAACAGCAACTTTAATAAGACCCTATTTCAGCTCAAAAATATTATAGAAAATGACAGAAATGTAATTTTAGCGAAAGTTAATGATTTATTATCTACAAAACATAATAATAATTTGTACTTCGATCAAATGTTTAAATTTCAAATATTCAAGTCGAAAATCGAACATATTTTGGATAATATAGCCTCTGCTAAATCTAACATTTTCCATCCTAATATTCTCACGGATGAAGAAATCCAAAAGTATGAAATCAATATAAATATAATGGAAAATATAAAACTAGGGGTAACCACCTATAACAAAAATAAACTCTTATTTGCGATTAAAGTACCAAAATCCTTTGTAAATGTACAACTTAAAATGATCATCCCGATGCCTAATGAAATGAAAAAACAAATCGATTCACAAAATGAAATTGTATTCGATCATAACGGAATTATTTACCGATTTGAAAATTCAAAATCTTTTAACGAATTATCTGTTAGTAAACATTGTATATACCGTAAGAATTGTAAATTGATTAAAAACGTTAATACCGAAATTATTCAATTAGATGAAGAAACTATTGTTGTGAAAAATCCAAATAAATTAATTGTAAACCAAAATTGTGACGGAAGAGAATTGATATTAAATAAAAACGTATTACTTCATGTGAACAATTGTACCGTGAAAATTTTAGACCATATATTTTCAAATGTTAAACACAATTTCAAACAACGTTTTAGTTATCCTCCAAAAGAAAATTCGACAAATTTCAACGATAAATTGACTCTAGATGAAATTACAATACAATCATCAATACTGAAAATACAAACCATATCAATGAGCTTCAAATTCACAAAAAACTATCGTATGGAATAAATTGTTTTGCCATAATTTTAATAATATATCTTAATTTGTTAGTAATACTATAGGTATATCTGAAAAACAAAAACAATGTAAAAATTGATGTTAATTCCAGGATTCAGGAGAATCCTAATTTTGAAAAGCGGCAAGTTACGTATCCCATCGGATCCGATCGCTATGCGAATTTGCTTAATCAAGTAAATTCCATAGTTCAACAAATGTCACCGGACACCAACAACCGGTGTACTCAGGTGCAGACACTAAGTCAGCACATTTAAACTTATAAAAGATGGGAAACGTAATTTCCCACACGATTTTCATCAATTCATTCATTCAGTTCACAAAGATTAGTGCAGTAAGATCTATGTAGTCAGTCCGTCTAGTAGGACAATAAAGTGCATTTCGCAACTATAAATTGAGTGTTGTGTTTTTTTTTAGTCTCGGCCACAAGGCACAACATAACTTGCGCGGGGTCGGCTGCTTGGGGGGTACTTGCGTTGTACATAGAATGCGAGTGGCTGTCGTATATGCCCCGGACGTGATGATATTATTGTTTGCGCATGTGCAGGGTCGCGGGAATTTGATTGTTCGTGACCGGGGAGTCGCAATCGTTGTCGTGCATGTCGTTTGGTCGTTGTGCATGGCGAGAAAAATGTATGTTTTGGCGATTACTTGTGCGTGCGCGGGGTCGGCTGTTTGGGGGGTACTTGTGTTGTATATGGAAGGCGAGTCGCTGTCGTATATGCCGTGCACATAGCAGAGAAGTCGCGAGTCACGTACGACGACCCTAAGGGTGATGTGTTATCATCACCCACATCAAACACGGATGCACATCAACCAAATTTTATGGTGTAGCTACCGGATATAGATAACGATCCTTTTCCTTTGCAATTGTTAAACACGTAGATCAATTCTTAGAAGACATGATCACGCGAGTTCGTAAAGTCAATAAATTAAAAGAGGAATATCCGTTTGTGTAGAAATTAACATTTCCATTTGAATTAAATATTAAGAGGCCGAGGTTTCGTAAGATTGGAAGGACCTCAGCCCAGGCAGATTTAAGTGAGAGTTACGCGAGACAACATCCTTTTTGTATTGAACTCCTTAGAGTTTTAGTTTAGTACATTAGTTCACAAACGTGTAAAAATTAATGTTCCTAGTGAGTAACTATTAATTGTTAAATAAAAATAATTTTAATTAATATGTTGAATTCTTATTCCGCAACGGGTAGTAATTATTTGTTGTTTTTTGATAGTTTTTCTCATGAAAAACTTGAATGGCGCAGTCGGTAGGATAGAAAGTGAGTAGAAAACTAAGACCTTTCTATCCATTAACGAACGAATTAACACGTGAAAACTAAAACTAACTAACTAAGTGGAGTGATATGACTTTTTGCAAGTGTGTGAAAATAGAAAACACCAAGAACCCGAACTTAAACCGGAAAAAAAAGACATAACTGTACTTAAGTACGAAAGTGAAAAAAAAAAAAAAATATTATTATAATATACTCTAATTTTCAAGGATTTGCATTGTCCCGCAGGCAGAATTTTAAAAGAATTCGCCTCCTTGCGATACATACATTTGTACCGACAAGGGTAAAACTTAAAGTGCTAAAAACCGGTGAACAGGAGGAATCGTCCCTGTGACACCTAAAATAAAGTGATTGCTGTTTGTCGGCATCTGTCATTGGTAATTAGTATAAACTTATTCTCATTATTTGTCTTCTATCATTCCATAAAAAAAAAAAAAAAAAATGGCAATCTCATTCACGGAGCTATTGCGAGAAGCGAGGGCTATGCCAGTATTTGTGGGAGACGATGGATTTCAACTTCATGGCTACATACGGGAAGTAGA
Source organism: Chloromyia formosa (assembly GCA_964017055.1). NCBI lineage: Eukaryota > Metazoa > Arthropoda > Insecta > Diptera > Stratiomyidae > Chloromyia > Chloromyia formosa. Next base: position 64,139,941 of record OZ024814.1, on the reverse strand, counting down.
GGCCATAATGCGATTAGTACCGGAAGGAGCAAATGCCACATACATATCAGAGATACTGTATTCGAAATTGCAAGGACGAGCTGCAACCGTTGGCAGAAGAGTGCAGGAAAAAACGTGGGAAAACATGAAAGAAGCACTGATTAAGGCATTTGGAGTACAGGAACCGTACTTAAAATTAAAGGAGCAGGCGGATCGATTCAACAGCAGAGATGTCCATAGTTTATTCAAATATTTATTAAAAATTTTAGATAAATTAAATTCAAAATATGTGCTTGATACCGCTAATCCAGTAGAATTCAAACCATCAAATAACGAAAGTAGTATTTTAGATAAATTTTTAAGTAAAATTAATCGATCTGATGCCATGTACCTGAGGACAAAAGGCGTCACTTCTTTGGACGAAGCCTATAATGAGTTATTACAAACAGGTTATGACAACTACAAGGACAACCGAAATAACTATCAGAATGGGCAATCAAATAGAGACAATAGATATACAAATAGAAACAAATTCAATAACAGGACACAAGACGATGTTGTACACAGACGGACTAACAACTCTTACAGAAACGATAACTGGAACCAAAATAATCAAAATAATAATTGGAGTCAAAATAACAGATTCCCGAACCATAGCAATTTTCAAAACCATAACCAAAATTCAGATAGGTCTAGGCAAAATAGGAATTATGTGGAACAAATAAATAGAAATCAGGCGGAACCAATGGATACATACCCCATTGGAACTGAACCAACAAATTTTCGTATACGTGCCTTAGAAACAGAAATCTTCCCATAATAACAGTTCACATAAATAACAAACCAATAAAAGCTTTAGTAGACTCGGGATCAACTACATCAATTTTAGACATTAAAAAACTGGGTAGTTATCCGAAAACTAAGATAAGTAATCAGAAATTCAGGACTATTGCAGGAACACAGGAATTTAAATATGAGACAATAACAGAAACACCACCAGAGATAGGAGTAAGGGACTACATAAGATGGAGATTGACTGATTTAAACCACCAACTCTTCGATGCCATCATAGGGACCAATATTTTAGATATAACAAACTCGGTGATAGATTTTAATAATAAAATTGTGACATTTGGGGAAAATGTTATACCGTTTATAGGATCTGCGAACGTAGATGCCAGTTTTAGTATTCAGTATGATGAGATTCATACTATGGAACCCATGGAGGAATTAAAAGTTAGTATGGAAAATCTTAATGGGGAAGAACAGAATGAATTAAGGAAACTTTTGAAGATAAATAGAAATAGTTTCTATTTGGAGGGAGATTTCCTATCGGCAACAAATGTAGTGCAGCATGAAATTAAAACTACTACAGAAGAGCCGATATATTCAAAGATGTATCGTAATCCTCAGATACACGATAAAGAAATCGAAAGACAAGTACGAGAAATGTTGGATCAGGGAATCATCAGAGAGAGTAATTCACCTTATAATTCACCAATTGTCATAGTTGCGAAAAAACCAGATAATTCTGGAAAAGTCAAATGGAGATTGGCTATAGATTATCGGAAACTTAATGCAGTTACAATTGATGACAAATTTCCCATTCCTAACATTGATGGAATCTTAGACAAGCTAGGTCGTGCACAATATTTTACCACGTTAGACTTAGCAAAAGGTTTCCATCAAATTCAGATGAAGAAAGGAGACATTCCCAAAACGGCATTTTCAACATCCAGAGGACATTACGAATATACTCGAATGCCATTCGGATTGAAAAATGCACCGGCAACTTTTCAACGCCTTATCAACCATGTACTAAAAGATCTCATTAATAAGATTTGTTTAGTATACCTGGACGATATTATTATATTTGGGACGTCTTTAACAGAGCATACACAAAATATACAAAAAGTTTTTAATAAATTAAGTGAAGCTAACTTAAAGGTACAAGCAGACAAATGTCAATTCTTTAAAAGAGAAACACAATTCCTAGGGCATACAATTGGGGTAGATGGTATTAAACCAAACAATGACAAAATTATAAAAGTCACAAATATTAAATTACCCAAGAATGCAAAGGAAATAAAATCTTTCCTTGGCCTAACAGGGTTTTATAGAAAATTTATTAAAGATTATGCTAAAGTAGCGCAACCTCTAACGAAATACTTGAAAAAAGATATGAAAATTAACATAAACGACAGCGAATATGTCGGAGCGTTTGAAAAATTAAAGATTCTGCTTACTTCTGCACCTATCCTAAAACATCCTGACTTTTCTCAAAGATTTAAAGTGACCACTGACGCAAGTAATTACGCTATTGGTGCCGTGCTAAGTCAGAATGGACATCCAATTTGTTATATTAGTAGGACTCTCAACGAACATGAGAGAAAATATGCCACCATTGAGAAAGAAATGTTAGCAATTGTATGGGCTGTAAATTATTTAAGACCGTACCTATACGGTAGAGAATTTGATTTGTTAACTGACCACCAACCCATAAAGTGGTTATACCAAAAATTTAAAGGTAAAGATATTGAACCAAAGCTTCAAAGATGGATTCTAAAACTCGGGGATTATAATATTAAATTGGAATATATTAAAGGTAAAGACAACATTCCCGCCGATTTTCTATCCAGGCTTTGTGAATCAGGTGAAATCAATGTTATTACTGGAAGTCAATCACAAAATAAAAGTAAAATTGAGATTAAATCTATTCGTAAATTACCTAATATAGTTCAGGGAACATCAGTTTCAAGTCGCACATCAAATGAAGATTTTGAAATAGAATTACCATCAGGGATAAGTAAAACGAAGGTAGATAATCCAAGAGATACTACTGTCCACTCTCAAGAAGAAAATCATGATGATCATATTCTGATTAAAGATGATATTTTAAACAAATACAAACAGCAAATACTATTAGTCGATGAAATTGAGAAAAGACATCAAATAAAGCTAGGCAAAAGAAAAAGAGTTATTTTATCATGGAAAAACTTGAGGGAACAAATAGATATTTTAAAGAAATCATTAGGGCCAGGGAAGGTAGCAATCTTCAGCGAGGTGAGCGATTCGAGATTTAATGAATTGCAACAACTTTTAATCGATTTATTTGACAGAAGTAAAGTTAAATTCATAAGAGTAACCAAAATTATCAGAGAAGCAGAAAGTGAAGAAGAGCTTCCCCAAATAATTAAAAACTATCATGAGAAGGATACAGGTCACGCTGGAATCATGGAGAACTTCCAAGGTTTAAAAAGACAAATATACTATCCGAGACTAAAAGAGTACATTCATAGGTACATTAATGTTTGCGAAACTTGTAACAAAATGAAAGTGGACAGAAAACCTATTAAACCAATGTTAGAATTATCAGATACAGCGAAGACTGCCAATGAAATTTTCCATATGGACTTATTTTTCATAGACGGTTTGATTATACTTACGGCAATAGACAAATTTTCTAAATTTGCAACAGGTACTGTCATTCAATCAAAGAATATGACAGATATCAGGGAAGGTTTATTGACAATCTTAGCCACGCTAGGTAGACCAAAACAGATAGTAGCAGATGGAGATTTTGACTCAATCCTTTTGAAAGAAGTTTATTTAGCAAAAGACATTCAAATACATATTACAAAACCGAATTCGCTTACGGGGAATGCCGATATTGAGCGATTCCATGAAACAATTCAGGAAAAAATGAGGTCAGGGTGTAACCAAATTCCAAATCAAACAACTAAAGAAAAATTCTTTGAAGCTCTGGAATTTTATAATAGACAGATTCATTCTACTACATTAGAAAAACCTATTGATGTGCATGTAGGGAAGATAGATAAAAATATTAAAATATATACGAAAGGACACTCAAAGTAAAACAACGTATGCTAGAAAAGGAAAATAAAAAGAGAGAAAGTTACACTGAAAATCGAGTAGAAATTTTAGTTAAAAACCCTAAAGCCGCTAGAAATAAATTACAACCCAGATTCAAAAAACCAAAAAAAATTCCAATCGAATTGCTAAAGTTAACATAAGAAGACCTAAAAAGAAAATTTTAATTTCAGATTCTATACGGGAAGCAGGAAATCAAAACACTGGCATCACAAAAAATGACTAAACTAATAATGAAGATAATACTTCTGGCATCTCTATTGCACCTAATGTCGGGGATACTAGTAGTTGACGAAGTAAAAACCAATTCAGGCTATGCAGAAATCAAAATGGACGAAGTGCAACTAGTGAAGGAAAGACGTATGGTACTACATAGAATAGACTTAGGAATCATAGAACTAGCAATAGAAGAAATTAGGAAAATGAATTCTTTAGGAACTGTTGACCATAGACAGGGAGTCATTAACCAAGAACTATATGACTTGGAACACCAATTGTATACTCTACTACCTAGGGAATATCGTCGAAAGAATGACAACAAAAATCGATTTTCACAGAACTTCTTAGACGACATTTTAGACATGACAACCACTGAAGCAAAAAAAGTAAACACAGAAAGTCTATCAGCCCGACGAAGAAGAGGTTTGATGAACCCCGTAGGGACTTTATATAATTGGATGTTTGGTATAATGGACGCGAATGATAGGCAAGATATTGAAGATCACCTCCAGGCAATAGATCAGAATAATCATGCATTAATACAGATAACAAACAAACAAATAACGATAAATAATAGATTTGAAGAACAAATGAAGAAAGTTATTTCAACAGTTAAAATTGATAGAAATATAATAGAAACCACCATCAAACACGCCACAAGTCGTTGGCAGACAGAACTATCATACCTTGCAACAGTTGTAAATATCCATATTATACAAAATGAACTAGAAATTATTCTAGATAACATTATGTCAGCACGCTTCGGAACAATGAGTAGAAATATGCTTACTTCAGAGGAAGTAATTGACCACGATATTAATATTGATAAAATTAAACACTTAGAAATAGCATTAGCAATAGGAAATAGAAATCCAAAAGAAATACTGTTTGTCGTTAAAATTCCCCATACATTAATAACAACTTTTAAATATAACGTAGCACCTATTCCAAACGATGACCTGTATGAAATAGAATTCGAATCGGAGAATATTGTAAAGATCAATAATGTAAGTTATACATATAAACAAGAAAACAATGTGAAAGATTTAAAAGAAAGTAGATTATGTTTTTATACCAACGACCAATGTAATATGATTAAGAGAACCAAAGGATCAATTGTAGAACTGGAAACTGGAACTATCTTAGCGAGAAACTCAAAAATAAAATGGAGCAATACTTGCGATGAAAGGAATAATGACCTAGAAGGAAACTATCTCTTCAGTTTTAATAATTGTTCAGTAACTTTAAATAATAGTACTTTCAACAACAGATTACCCGAATATAAAGCTAGAATTATAATACCAATAATTAATAATTTTAATTATTCAGATTTTTCGAAACAGACCATTTGGCAAGAAATGAATGATTTCTACTTAGATAAACTGGAAGAAATCAAGGAAATTAAATACATCAAACGGGATAATATAATTACAAATATTTCAATTACCACAATCTTCATAATCGTCCTACTTGCATTTTCTGCTTATTTTTACGTAAAAAGAAAAACATTAAAAATAAAAATAAATTCTATTACAAATAAATTCGAGGACGAATTTGTATCAAAAGGGGGTGGAGTCACGTACGACGACCCTAAGGGTGATGTGTTATCATCACCCACATCAAACACGGATGCACATCAACCAAATTTTATGGTGTAGCTACCGGATATAGATAACGATCCTTTTCCTTTGCAATTGTTAAACACGTAGATCAATTCTTAGAAGACATGATCACGCGAGTTCGTAAAGTCAATAAATTAAAAGAGGAATATCCGTTTGTGTAGAAATTAACATTTCCATTTGAATTAAATATTAAGAGGCCGAGGTTTCGTAAGATTGGAAGGACCTCAGCCCAGGCAGATTTAAGTGAGAGTTACGCGAGACAACATCCTTTTTGTATTGAACTCCTTAGAGTTTTAGTTTAGTACATTAGTTCACAAACGTGTAAAAATTAATGTTCCTAGTGAGTAACTATTAATTGTTAAATAAAAATAATTTTAATTAATATGTTGAATTCTTATTCCGCAACGGGTAGTAATTATTTGTTGTTTTTTGATAGTTTTTCTCATGAAAAACTTGAATCGCGACTCGGCCAAATTCCGAAAATTTATGTCGCAGTGGGAAATAATGCATGTGTTGCAGAAAACACATTCCCGTCCTTTTGTAGATACTTTTCTTCGCGCCTTCAGTTTCGGGTTCATTTAAAAATATATATTAATTAAATACATTTCTGTTTTGTCTAAGAAGCGCACATAAACGATTTTCGAGGAAAAGTAGATTAAACATGTCGCGATGATTTTATGATTCTGATGATTTATAATTTAGATATGCGTTTATGAATTTATTGAAGTATGCAATGGGGTTCGCCGATGTATACAATTATTTTATGCTGTGTACTCGAAGTGTCAGTTTCAATTAATTTGGAATTTCGTCCGTTTGCCAGCGCACACACTATTCCCCGCTGGAAGCTTGGCATGAGTGTGAATGCGTCTCATGCTTTTACTTAATCATCGCGTCGAGAAACACACCCCGTGCACGATCGTCGATTAGCTTTCGTCGCAGGGCTATCGTCGGTGAGCTATCGTCGCATTGGTCGCCCGGAGGAACATGAATCTTAAGATCCGAAAAATCTGAATGAAGTTGTCAACAGGCCTCATTTTTGTATTCCTGATTTCGAAATGATACGCTCGGAAATAGCTGAAGCAAAGGCTTTCAGTTTATTTGATGCAAATTCTGGATTTTGGAGTTAGACGAAGAAAGTTCGTGTCTATGTACATTTAACACTCCTTTTGGTAGGTATCGATTTCTGAGATAACCATTCGGAGTATAAGCAGCTTCCGAAATTTTTCACAGTTTAATGGTTGGATTATTTGAAGATATTGAGGGTGAAGAAATTCATATTGACGACTTTTTAGTATATGGCAGAACTAAAAGTGAACATGATAGAAATGTGAAGAGATTTTTAGAAAGGGCAAAGCAGATTCGTTTGAAATTTAATAAAGAAAAGTGTCAAATTGGTCAATCTCAAATTTGATATTTGGGGCACATATTCTCTGCTGACGGGGTATCTCCTGATCCATCAAAAGTATTTGCTATTAAAAATATGTCAAGACCAAATCATGTTAAAGATTTACCGCGATTTTTAGGTATGGTGAATTACCTAAGTTTTTACATACAAAATTGGTCTGCTTTAACCTCAAATTTGAGATGTTTGTTGAAAAAAGTAGTTTTGTGGGAATGGACATCACATCAGAAAGAATTCAACGAAATTAAGGATGCCCTTTCAAATGCAGCAATACTTTGTCACAATGACCCGAAAAAAAACGATTACTCTTTCAGTTGATTCTTCAAAAGATGCAATGTTTGGTGTATATACATAAATCTCCAATAGCTTACGCTTCAACCACCTTAAACGGAGCCCACCGGAACTATTCGCAAATGAAAACCAGTCCGAAGAGTACATACCCTAGACTTGTACAGACCTAGTGGTGATACCAAAAGTACCAATTGGCAACGACCATATGCATTAAGAATGGGTCTCCTATATGGCCAGTTCATAGGGGAGGTTGGCACTCATTCAGTAGGATCTTGACCATTCTCAAAATCAATTAACTAACTAACCCATTCTACAAATATTTGTCGAATTTTTCAAGTCGCTAGCTTCATTCTATAGAAAGTTATTGCTTATTTGAAGTTTCACTTGTAGGGGAGGTAGAAGTTCCTTGGGTCGGATCTTGCCCATCATTGCCACCAACCAATTAGATCACCCTACAAACATTTAAACAAAATTTCAAGTCTCTAGCTTCACTCTATCGAAAGTTATCGCTTATTTGAAGTTTCATTTATAGGGGAAGTAGGGTTTTCGTTGGTCGGATTTTACGTATTTTCAATATTAGCCAACTGGATCCTACTACAAACATTTCACCACAATTTCAAGTCGCTAGCTTTATTTTGTTTCATTTCTAGGGGAGGTAGGGGTTCCTTAGTTCGGATTTTACCCATCTTTAACGCCAACCAACTCAATCTCACTTCAAACATTTGACCAAAATTTCAAGTCACTGGCTTCATTGTATCAAAAGTTATTGCTTATTTGAAGTTTCGTTGGTAGAGGAGGTGGGGGTTCCTTGGGTCGTATCTTGCCCATATTCAATACCAACTAAGTAGGTCTTACTAGCAAGATTCCACCAAATTTTTAAGTCGGTAGTATCATTTTATCGAAAGTTATCATAATTAAAGGAACATTTGATTTTTTTAAATTTGTAGGGATCTGATTTTGCCCAACTTACAGAACCTTGAGCAGCTTCTTTCCTCAGGGTTACATGCCAAAAATCAGGTGTCTACGTCAATTGGTTCAAGAGTTATAGACAGAAAACCTGAAATGTAGGGTAGTACGGGGCTTTTTGTAAGAAAATTACTGTTAGTTTTCAACTGATCGATTTTATTTTCCCAGGAGAGTATAAGATTACCCTCACTAGCAATATACCAAAGCTAGAGCTTTTCATGATTTTTTAATCGGGAGTTATAGATACATTTAATTATTTTACATATGTAAGGGAGGTAGGCGTTCTCTTGGCCTGATCATGCCCAATTTCAATACCATCCAACTAGATCATACTACCAACATTTGACCAAAGTTTCAAAGCTCTAGCTTCATTTTATCGAAAGTTATCGTGCGAACGGCAGACAGACGGACAGACAGACAGACAGACAGACAGACAGACGGACAGACAGACAGACAGACAGACATGGCTAAATCGAATCAGGAGGTGACCCTGATAATTTATATATATACATTGCTATACCTCCGGAGCCTCCTTTAAGGTGTTACATATTTTCGTCGTGACAAAAACAATATACCCTATACTATAAGTCTAGGGTATAAAAAAGGTATTAGCTATTTATTTTGGATGTTATAAATTTCACAGGTATATTTATAGTCAGCAAATAACTGTGGAAACTGACCACAAGCCTCTTGTAACGATTTAAAAAAAAATAATTGCATGATATTTCTCCTTGTTTAAAAAGAATAATGCTCAAACTTCAAATTTATGATTTAAAAGTTCTTTATATTCCATGAAAATATTTATACATTGCTGATATTCTGCCAAGAGCGTGCACCCAAGAAGATCAACAATTTCAAGGAGTTGGCGAGGAGATAAATCTATAGCATAGTATAATAATTCTTTATTGTCCTCAATTCAATATAATACAAATAATATAAACTAAAAAATTTATATAATTGTATCGTCCGATGTTTGTAGTTGTGATTTAAATGAGTGAAAAAACGTAGCTTTTCCCCAAACTACAAGATTTATTTTTTGTATTATATATACATGTATTTCGGGAGCAACTTACTCCCTTCCTCGGTATCTAGGGACGCAGGAGCGTCCCGCCCCGCCAAAAAAAATCGAAAAAAAAAAGAAAAGTGACCAAAACTCTGTTTACGCGACACAACAAGTACGGGTTTTCGGACATCTGTAGCTCCGGCCCCGGATGCTTGTTCGAACTCAAATTTGGTATGGTTATTGTCTCTGGTCATCTTATGAAGTGCTGCAAATTCGATACCGATACAAGGAAAAATACCCGAGATATAATAATTTGAAAATGGCTATTTTTCAAATTTTTCTTGTTCTCGTTGTTCTTCGTCCGGTCTACAGCCTCGTAGGGAGCGTATCGAGGTCTGCTTTCTTTTCTCACGGATTGACTGTGTCCCAAGGGTGTGCATAGGCTATCATTTGCTCTGATCCGTGCAGTAGATGAAAAGATACATCCAAAAATGTGAAATTTTATAGTAGAGTTTCTCGCTTAAGTCTTTTTGATAATTTGAATGCGACACAGAAAATCACTCGCAGAGATCGCATGCCGACGGGGAGAGACGCAAACACTTGATTATGTGAGTAAAGACGACGACGGATGCAAAAGTCCGTGCGCCCGTTGGGTGAGGAGAACCAAACGAGGTAATGGTTGTGGACGTGGCTTGTGGCAAGTGCATGAATGAAAAGTGTGTGGTGAAAAAATTGAAACTGAATGTTCATGACTGCATCTTAGGATGTCCGGAGAGAAAAAAACATGCTGTGTGGTTCAGTGATGGGCACTATCGAATAACTATCGGAAAGTTATTCGATAGTTTTTACTATCGATACTATCGATAGTAAAAACTATCGGCCGATAGTCCCGATAGTTATTCGATAGTTTTTACTATCGATAGTTATTCGAATAACCATCGGCCGATATTTATTCGATAGTTCTTACTATCGATAGTTATTCGAATAACTATCGGGACTATCGGTCGATAGTTATTCGAATAACTATCGGGACTATCGGTCGATTGTTATTCGAATAACTATCGGTCGGTTGTTATTCGAATAACTATCGGGACTATCGGTCGATTGTTATTCGAATAACTATCGGGACTATCGGTCGATAGCTGGTATTCATGATTGATGATTGAACACGGCAGCTAAAGGTGTTGAAAATCTTTTTTTTTTGCAAAGTATCTTTTGGTGGTGCTTTGGGAAAATACGAGTATCTTTTTTTTCGCAATGCCTTTGCGATTTGTGTGAATGTGAAATTAAGGGTTTTTGTATAAAAATATACCTCGTATGTTGCGCAGATTGTGACTATGCAATCAAGGATTTTTATATGTACGTGAGGAGAATGTTTAGAAAGAGACGAATGTGCTGTAGATGTAGAGTCCTTCGGTGGCAGCAAGGACTTTCGAAAAAGAATATTTTTGGCAGGGAAGCGAAAAATGGGCAACTGGTGTCATATGAATCGGGGTGAAAAGGCGAATGTCCAGGAGTAGTGTAGATGGCATTTCAAGTCCTTCGGTGGCGAAAAGCACATTCACGAAAGTCAAGTGAAAAATGGACAATATGGGTGTCATATGAACCGGGGTGAAGAGGCGAATGTCCGGGGCACTATAAATGGTACTGAGAGTCCTTCGGTGGCGACAAGGACATTCGAAAAAGGATATTTTTGGCAGTGAAGCGAAAAATGGGTAACAAGGGTGTCATATGAATCGGGGTGAAGAGGCAAACTGCCAGGAGTACAGTAGATGGCATTTCGAGTCCTTCGGAGCGAAAAGGACATTTGAAAAAGGATATTTTTGGCAGTGAAGTAAAAAATGGGCAATATGGGTGTCATATGAACCGGCGTGAAGAGGCGAATGCCTAGGACTACTATACTTGGCATTTCGAGTCCTTCGGTGCCGATAAGGACATACATACGTAAAATGATACTTCTGGTAGTGAAGCGAAATATGGTCAATATGGGTGCCATATGAATCGGGGTGGACACCCGAATATCCAGGAGTAGTGCAGATGGCATTTCGAGTTCTTCGGTGGCGAAAAGGACATTCACGAAAGTCAAGTGAAAAATGGGCAATATGGGTGTCATATGAACCAGGGTGAAGAGGCGAATGTTCGGGTGCACTATAAATGGCACTTAGAGTCCTTCGGTGGCGACAAGGACATTCGAAAAAGGATATTTTTGGCAGTGAAGCGAAAAATGGATAACATGGGTGTCATATGAATCGGGGCGAAAAGGCGAATGTCCAGGAGTAGTGTAGATGGCATTTCAAGTCATTCGGTGGCGAAAAGGACATTCACGAAAATCAAGTGGAAAATGGGCAATATGGGTGTCATAAGAACCGGGGTGAAGAAGCAAATATCCAGGAGTACTGTAGATGGAATTCCGGATCCATCGGTGGCAACAAGGACATTCGAAAAGGATATTTTTGCTAGTGAAGCGAAATATGGGCAATATGGGTGTCATATGAATCGGGTTGAAAAAACGAATGTCTAGGAGTATGGCATTTCAAGTCCTTCGGTGGTGAAAAGGACATTCACGAAAGTCAAGTGAAAAATGGGCAATATGGGTGCCATATGGACCAGGGTGAAGAGGCGAATGTCCGGGTGCACTATAAATGGCACTTAGAGTCCTTCGGTGGCGACAAGGACATTCGAAAAAGGATATTTTTGGCAGTGAAGCGAAAAATGGATAACATGGGTGTCATATGAATCGGGGCGAAAAGGCGAATGTCCAGGAGTAGTGTAGATGGCATTTCAAGTCATTCGGTGGCGAAAAGGACATTCACGAAAATCAAGTGGAAAATGGGCAATATGGGTGTCATAAGAACCGGGGTGAAGAAGCAAATATCCAGGAGTACTGTAGATGGAATTCCGGATCCATCGGTGGCAACAAGGACATTCGAAAAGGATATTTTTGCTAGTGAAGCGAAATATGGGCAATATGGGTGTCATATGAATCGGGTTGAAAAAACGAATGTCTAGGAGTATGGCATTTCAAGTCCTTCGGTGGTGAAAAGGACATTCACGAAAGTCAAGTGAAAAATGGGCAATATGGGTGCCATATGGACCGGGGTGAAGAGGCGAATGTCCAGGAGTACTGTAGATGACATTCCGGATCATATATTACCCATCTTGCCTAAACATCACTTCAATGCCAAAAATATCCTTTTTCCTCGACCAAAGGATCAAAATGGCATCAACAGTAGTCTAGTGCATTCGCCGTATGACTACCACTCATATGATACCCATCTTGCGTCCTAGATATCACTTCAATGCCAAGAATACCCTTTTTTCATGACCAAAGGACTTAGAATGCCATCAACAGTATTCTAGTCCATTCGCCTCAATAACCCTAGTCATTTGATACCAATCTTGCCTAGATATCACTTCCGTGCGAAGAAAAATAAATAAATAAATAAAATATTACTAATAAAAAAAATGATAAATAAATATTATGTTAATTAAGACTAAGAAAAATTCAGGGGTATTTGAAATAAATAAATATTCTTTCGCCATTGCCATTTATTTGTATTCCAAATCTATGCGCCGTTCTTTAAGTAAAAACTCTTTAATCACATTATCAAAAAAATCGAAGAAGAAGATCCTTTTCAACCGCAATTAAAGCAAGATCCGAAAGTCGTTCTTGGGATTGGCGATTTCTCAAAAATGTGTGAACGCGCTTTAGTGTTGAAAATGACCTTTCAGCAGTTGCCACTGTGACTGGAATTGACGTTAATAATTTTGCTAAAATATGAACTTGCTTAAAACCGTTTGCGACATAAGGCCGTTTTTGAAAATAATCGAGAATTTTACTAAAATAGGATTCGCGTTTTTAAACTCATCTGAAGAATAAATAACTTTTAGCTCATTTTTCAACTTTATTCTGTCGAAAAATTGACCGTGATATTCAATAAGTGAGTCAAAATTTTTATCGGGAAAATTTGACTTGAATTTAGAAAAATAATTCGGTTCAAGCAACTCTAAAAATGAAAGATCTTTAAACGAATGGAATCGATCTCGAATTTGCCCGAGAATAACATCTATAATCTCCCGAAATATCCGCCGTAAATTTTGTAAAGGATCTATCGCATTTCTACATTTCTTACGTGGTGGCTGATATTCTGCTGTAACTGTCGAATAGAAATTATCAAACTTTTTAGAAAAGTCATTTTCAAGCCAATTTTCAAATTCAATAATTTTTTGGCTTGCATATGAAATGTTTACCACTTTGCTCTGAATAATATTAAATAATATATCAGTTTTCGAAAAAATTTCAGAAAAAATTAACAGATATAATTGAAAATCTGACTCTGCGAATTTTTGTAAGTATATATCGGAAAAAGTCAAGGAATCGCCATCCCAGTGTTGAGAACCATTCGAAATTGTCTCAAAAACTGTACAAATTTCATGCTTATGTTCAAATATAACGTTAATAATACGCGAATGATAATGCCAACGCGTTTTGGAAACCGATGGTAAACGACGATTTACTATATTTGCAAAAAGGTCCGACCTTTTAGTGGATGTATTAAAAAATGATGCGATTTTATTGATGTGCGCGAAAAATAATTTAATTTCCGGAATAAACTCAACTGCTTTAGACAATACTAGATTTAGTGAATGAGCGTAACATGGAACGAAAATTGCCGATTTATGTTTTTCCCGAATTAAAGTCTGAACTCCACGAATTACTGCTGCGCCATCGTAACATTGTGCAATTAATTTCTTATCGATATTAAAATTTTTCAATTGTTTTAAAATGTGAGAGCTTATTGCTGTAGCTGTACGATTAGCGCTTACATCCAAAAATCCGATAAATCTTTCTTCAATCTCATTTGATATTGTATATCTAAAAATCATCGTTAATTGTTCCCGACCGCTAACATCTGGCGTTTCGTCGACCATTACAGCTACAAATGGAGCCTCCTTTATTTCCAAATTGATTTTATTTCGAACCACATTAGCTATAGCGGAAACAAGATCGTTTTGGATTCTATTAGACAAACCCGAAAACGCTGCATTTGCTTTTATAGAATCTATGTGGGACTCAATTATCGGATCGTACAAACTCAAGAAATTTACGGTTTCGATAAAATTACCACGATTATTTGAAGAAGAGTCTTCATTATTTCCGCGAAAAGGAAGCTCCTGTTTTGCCAAAAAAATTACAGTATCGATTAAACGTTTCAAAATATTACGATTACGCTCAACTTTTTCATTATGCAAACTAACAGATATTGCCACCTGGTTACTAAGCATAAACTCTATACGCTGAGAACCAAAATTATCTAATTTAATTAACGACTGAAGATGTTTTTCGGAACTTGAATGCTTTGCTGCTGAGCCCGTAAAATTATTCAAATCACTAAATCCAGCTTTATTCCAAACAGATTTTTCATTCGTGAACAAAAGACACGGCCAGCAAAATAACTTATTTAATTTACAGCTTCCCGTTAACCAAATGTACTTTTCATACGTTTCGATATGGATTTTTCGCGTAATATTTTTTAATTTAAACTCTAAACTAAGATCTGGCTTCGGTCTATCCGATTCTATAATTTCTCTTTTCTTGGCAAAGGAAAGAGTTGAAAATTCCGCTTTTAGTACGAAATCCGTCGCGCAGCAATACTCCGACATAATGCGAAAAGAAAACTTACCACTTCTATCATAAATCAAATCAATTAAATCACTACAAACGGTCAAAAAAACTTCAAATCACAATTTAATCAAAATCACCCGATTGCACTGATTTCCTCTTTTAAATTGCAACGGAAAATCCATTACATAACAAAAACAAAAGCTCTACTGGAAAAATCAAATTCCCATAAACATTCCCTGCATTGGCAACATTTCATTAACAAGCATCATTGGGCTTTATCCCACACATAAAAGCAGTCGCGCCAGTGCTTGACTTGTCTCATATAAATTTGCGAACAAAACAAAAAAAAAATCGTTGCCCAATGTACTACCGAAATCCAAGATTCCCATTTTCTGGAATCAACATGTCTCTAGTATTTGGATGCACACATGGTACATGCATCTAAAGATCTAGGCACATTTTCCTATTCTAAGTTTGGTGTCTATGGTGTGCAAAATGTGGGAGGTTTGAATATTATCTAAAGTAATTGAACGAATGTTTTTTAACCAAAAGAAGGCGCGGATCAGAATTTGAATGTGTAAAGGAATATTTGAATGATAATATGTATTCTTCAGCTTAAAGAAAAACATTGACTGAAATGATGATATGTGTATTGGTGAAAGCAAAGTTTATTATTGAATTGCTTATTTCGGTAAGTCAAGCAGTTTGGAATTGCTTACTACGAGTGCACGTCACTGCTATCGATAGTTTTTACTAGTTACTAGTTTTCAAAACTATCGATAGTTTTTTTTACTAGTTACTAGTTTTCAAAACTATCGATAGTTTTTACTAGTTACTAGTTTTCAAAACTATCGATAGTTTTTACTAGTTACTAGTTTTTTAAACTATTGAATAACTAAAAACTATCGATAGTTATTCGATAGTTTTTTAAACTATCGAATTGTTACAGGTCAACCTTTCAGAGGTCCGCGGCTGGTGCCGGCTCACTGCGGAGCAAGGGCGTGGGGCGCCACACACTTTGAAATTTCCCCAGTCGGGACGAAACCTTTGAATCCGCACCAAGTGCGAATGAGCGGACTACGGTTCACGCTCCTCAATTCGACCCGGAGTTCTTGGCGTGAAACGTTATAAAACTTATTATTCGGTAAATTATTGCCACTTAAACTACACTCTACGTTACTGAATCGGCCGTTCGCAAAAAAAAAAGGAAAAAAAAACTTAATTCTACGCGAGATACAAAAACTAACTTACTTACTATCTTAATATCTACCCAAATACCTGGGGCGACAACCTCACTAGACTTAGCATTTACTCGCACTTTCGTCCCACGATGATCGTTGTCTTTACCTCAGTCGACACCGGCTCTTCCGTCGTCGTTCGATATGTTTTCGTCCTCGCTGCTCTTCCACCAGGCGGTTGCGACGGTTGACTTTCCAATATGATGTCACGATGTTCTTTCCAATACGCTTTCCAATACGATGTCCTTTCCAATCCGATGTTCCGGGATAAAAGAGAATATCCCGTACGAAGTTTGGCCCTTTTATTAGTTCAAGGGATACGGTGAATTGCATTCGATCACCTTGAACTGGCTAGAGTTCACTACCCCCACCTTCTACACGCGCTAGCATTCCACACCACGTATTCAAACCAATGCGCTTACGATCCATTCCTGCTGATCCTCACTGGTTCTAAAACTGTCGTTCGACTTAGTGTCAACACCAGCTGATCGGGATGCTACGCCGGTCGTTTGTTTACATTGCGTGAGTGTAGTGTTCGCTGTTTGTCGATTTTGCTCCCCGTGTAAATAGTGCAAAGTGCATTCGCGTTTAATTGCGTGCGCTAAGTAATCAGGTGTAGGGCCTGCGCGTCGAGTTCGTAACTTGTGCAATTGGCGGAAATTGTGTGCACTTTCGGTGGAAATCAATCAACAAGTACATCGTTCGCGCCGGAGATGGTACCGCCACCCTCGATTCGCATCTTTCGACGAAAGTTAACGCGTAGAACTATCGGCCGGACGAACGTTTAAAGGCGAGCTGTTGTCAGATAAGTATCTTTAATTTTATTCCACTAAAGTGTAAGATACTTTATGTATTCTTTTCTCTTCTTTTCAGATGCGCTTCCGGCTGGTAATTCTTCGGTTTGATGGTGAATGGTGAATTCGAATAAATTAAGGTGATCAGCCTACCTGGTCGCCAAATATCCCTGGCCGCCCCATTACATAATTAATTACATAATATAATTTTTCTTAATTTTTGTTACAGGTTGAACCCGGTTTGTAATACTCCCCCCTAACTTCAAATGGATTTTCTTGAATAAGAAAATTCATTAAGAAAAATGTTAACGTGAACCGAAATCCAAGAAACTCAATTCAAAATCGCTGCTATCACTCTGCGCAAGAGTTCAAGGTATTATTCCTTCATATTCCTTCTGGTTGCACGAAACAAAACATGTAACATAAAACTCGATCTACTCAACATAGGGCTTTAAGTCCTTCGCATTCCAAATGCCCATGTCTGTAATGTTTGTTGTATTTTTAATAAAAAAACGTTCTTCCTTTTTATACTAACTAATGTATATTGTTCGTTTTGCTGAATACTTAGATACAATACTATCATGACAATGGTTGACGTTCAACTGAGGCACACAGTATACTATGATGAAATACATTGATGGGTGCGTTCATACTAACTATATGACTATATAGAACTAGTGACAACCAATATTATTACAATGTCCTTACCCTTTCCGTCAGCCAGCCTGTAGGTCCACTTGGAAACTACTTCACCAATTGTGTACGGACCTAGATACTCTGGTGCTAATTTGGCGGAATAATACTTCGCTGCATCCGAGAGCACAAAATTGCTGCGCCAGACCTTATCATTTTTATGAAATACTAGGTCTCGACGACAGAGATTGTACCTGTGTTCATTTTTCCCCGCAGCAGTCTTTAATCTGCGACTAATGTCGTCCCGAAGCTTCTTCATTGCTTCCGCTCTATTACTCGGATCTTGAGTTTCAGCTACATTTGCTGGTTTAGCCCTGTCCTCCCATGAGGTAACGATCTCTCGACCGAACTGGACAAAGTATGGTGTTACTTTCATTACCTCGTGGGTGAATGTGCGTAGGGCGCACCCAATCCTTGCCAGATTTAAATCCCACTCCCTATGATTCTCAGATACATAACTTCTGAGCAGGCTTTTAATGTTCTGATTGGTTCTTTCAACCGGATTAGCCTGTGGATGGTAATACGCCGTGAAGTTAATTTGCGTTCCATACGCCTCACATAACTGCTTTAGTTGATTTCCTCGGAATTGTGGCCCATTATCGCAAACAATTACCCTCGGAGCACCAAATAGCAGGAAGACATGTTCCTCCAGAATGCGTACTATCTCCGGTGCTGTCGCTTTTCTTAGTGGGAACACCAGTGGAAATTTTGAAAAGTAGTCTAAAACTGACAAAATATATGTAAACCCTCTTGTTGACCGTGGTAATGGGCCAACTAAATCCACACAGATCATTTCCCACGGCTGTTTAGCTTCCCCTGCCCGGGATATCATCTGTCCGACTGGAAGTCGTCGTTCTACCTTGATTTTCTGGCAGACTGTGCACTTCTTCACGTAATTTTTGATATCATGTGACATCTTTGGCCAATAGTAGTCAGTGGCTACTCGGTTTAACGTTCTTTTGGCCCCCATATGCCCCGCCTTCGGATCGTCATGGCATTGTCGAAGGACAAGAGACCGCATATTCTTTGGGACTACTCTTTTCCAGACACGTTCCTTAGAGAGGTCAGGGTACTTCCCTTGCACCCTTTTCCAAAGGTCCCCATCGTGCACGCGGAAATCTTCGTATGATTTCGGCCTATCTGCAACTTTCATTTTCATTGACTCGTACCAGGGATCACCCGTTGCCTCTCGTGTCACCTCTTCAATAATTGGTACCGAGCGAGATAACGCGTCTGGAACAATATGGTCCTTCCCCTTTCGGTGTATGACGTCGAAGTCGTACTGTTGCATCCATACGGCCCACCTGGCCAATTTACCACCCGGATCTTTTAAGTTGTTGAGCCACACCAATGAATGGTGGTCTGTAACCACACTGAATTTAGCGCCTTCTATATATGGGCGCAGCTTCTCGACCGCCCACAGTACAGCCAGGCATTCTTTTTCAGTAGTCGAGTACTTCCTTTCTGTTTTGGACAGTGATCTGCTTAGGTAGCAAATGACCCGTTCCCCTTCCTTGAATGTTTGGGATAATACCGCGCCTAACCCAAAGTCAGATGCGTCTGTCTGGAGCACAAAAGGCAAGCTATAATTCGGACAGCTTAGAACGGGAGCGGTTACTAATTTCTCTTTTGCAGACTCAAAAGCTATCTGGCACTCCTCTGTCCACACGAACTTCCGGTTCTTTTTGGTTAAAGGAGCCACTAGGGTCGCATAATAAATAAATAAATAAATAAATAAACCTTCGGTACCAAGATACCATCCCTAAAAACTGCCTGACTCCTTTTACATTCGTCGGTGGCGGTATTTTTCTTACACTACCAACCTTATCCGGGTCTACGTTTAGCCTAAATTCGTCCACTATGTAGCCCAAGTATTTTAACTGTGGTCGGCAAAATTCACACTTATCTTTTGCTATTTTTAGCCCCGCTTGGCGTAATCGCGAGAAGACCTCTTCCAACACCCGGTTGTGTTCATCGAAAGTCTGAGTCGCGACCACAATATCGTCTAGATATGTGAAGACATGTGGTTCCATGTCGGGTCCCAAGACTCTATCTATCAGCCTCTGCCATGTTGCCGGCGCATTATGCAATCCAAATGGCATTCTCGTAAATTGGAACAGACCTCGATATGGTACTGTGAAGGCAGTATATTGCTTGGATTCTTCGGCCATAGGCACCTGCCAGTACGCCGACTTTACGTCTAAGGATGACAGGTACTTCGCGTTCCCCAATTTGTTCAGCGTAGCCGAAATATATGGCAAAGGGTACGCATCGCGTTCGGATACCTTATTGAGTTTACGAAAGTCGACACAAAAACGATATGATCCGTCTTTCTTTTTAACTAACAGTATCGGAGATCACCACGCACTCGATGACGGTTCGACAACCCCCAACCTCAACATTTCATCAAGCTCTTTGTCGATGCTCTCGCGTACGGCGGGCGAAACAGGATAATAGCGCTGTTTTATTGGGTCCGCTTTATTTTTTATCCTATGTTCCACCAATGTAGTACGACCGATACCATCTCCTAATAAAGCAAATTCTTTTTCTAACAAACTCCCCAGTGTCTTTTCCTACTCAGCAGACAGCTTCTGTCTACCTCTTAAATGCGACAAGCTGGAAAGTTCCTTCTTATGTGGGACATCCCACTCCCGCTGTTTCATATTCAGAACCAACCCCGTGTTCCCAAGAAAATATGCTCCCAAAATTAAGTCGCTTCTGACTTCTGGTACAACCAGCAGTTTAGTGGTTCCCATTGACTGACCATCTATCATAATGGGAACAGTAACCGTGCCCCTGATCGCTACCTTCTCCCCATTCGCCATGTTTATATAATCGTATTTATCTGTTGAAACTTCCAAATCTACTCCTTTGTACTTTAGTACATCCCAAGCATTCCTTCCAACTAATGGGCACGAAGCTCCAGAATCTACTAGCCCACAGAATGAGGTGCCCAAAATATCCACCCGCAGGTGTGGCCGATTGTCCCCAAACTTCTCCGCCAGCATAAATTCCACATTCTGTGCAACGGTCTTCTCATTGTCTGAAGGAGTGTTCACTCGACCGTTTGGTGAACACCGCTACCGTTTCCCGTTTCATTAGTTGTATTTGTTTGCGATTTAGAAGCACCCTGGCAGTTAGGACAATGACTTCTTCTTTGCCACAACCATAGCATTTTTTTGGTTCGCGACAGTTGCGGGGAATATGTCCACTTTTACGACAGCTCCAGCATTTGACCTGTTTTTTATTTGAATATTCAGCATTTTTATTTCCGGGCGACTCCAAGTACGCTACTGCCGGTTCCAATATGCTGTTAGCCGTCTGATTTGTTGGTGGAACGAAAGCTTCCACCGACGCTCTTGTTGCTTCTAACGGCCTTCCGAGCATAATTCGTTTTTCGACTGATGGCACTTCAACTAACCCCAATTGTGTTTGATAAAACGGAGCCAAATTCCTGCGCATGACCTTCAATTTCTCTGCCTCAGATGGCATCGTAGACAGGCGGCTGAATAGGCATTCCATAATAGCAACGTACACCCCAATTGATTCTTGATTACCCTGCGTACGACGCTTGATTTCCTCCCAAAGCCGATCGTCGTAATCTGGAGGAAGCAATTCCGCCTTTAACTCTTTTATCAGATCGTCCCATGAATTTGTTTTCTTGCGATTACCTCGGAACCACAAAAGAGCCTTCCCTTCAAGCAATTCCACAGCAGCCCTAAATAAATCCCGCTTCCGAAGACCCCTGGAAACACGAAGTTCCTCTACACGTTCAAGGAAAGAATTCACCATATTATTATCCCCATTAAAACGGATATTCCACTTGGAAACATCGACCTTCTTTTCTCCGACTGCCCTTACACCTTGCGGTGTAGACGTTGCTTGAAGTAGAACGGATACATCGCTTTCGTTCTCACTACTTTCATCATCACTTCTATTACTAGCTTTCTGCGTCAGTGAACCTAGCGCTAATATGAGCTTTGCTCTAATATTTTTATGAGATTCCACTTGAGTTACTCCCTCGACTGGCATAGCCTCTAGCCGTCTAAACCCGTAATCTATTTTAGACCTAACTTTAAAATATTCCCCACTAGCGGCATTACCATCAAAAGTTTCTATCAAATTCCCGATTTCTTCCACTTTTGCACATAGAGCATCCCGGTCTTGTTCGTGCGTGAACGGGTATTTCACACAAACAAAGGAGGTATTCGCTGCTGCCTCAGCTTTCAGTGCAGCACGCAGATTTTTCCTCATTACATCGACCGTGTCCTCCTGGAGTCCACGTATTACCAACTCATAAGTGAGCTCATCCTTACTCAAGCGATCTATGTGAATCTTGTTCATTTTGAGAGGAAACACAAAAAAACACCACAACTACACGACAATACTGACCGAAAGGAATAAATAGTTAATCTGGCACAAATTTCTACCAATTAGTATGAGCTCCGCGATTTACGAGTAATTAAACCCAAAACGTTGGGCGCCAATGTTACAGGTCAACCTTTCAGAGGTCCGCGGCTGGTGCCGGCTCACTGCGGAGCAAGGGCGTGGGCCGCCACACACTTTGAAATTTCCCCAGCCGGGACGAAACCTTTGAATCCGCACCAAGTGCGAATGAGCGGACTACGGTTCACGCTCCTCAATTTGACCCGGAGTTCACCTCTCTCGAATAATTAATAAACTCTTGGCGTGAAACGTTATAAAACTTATTATTCGGTAAATTATTGCCACTTAAACTACACTCTACGTTACTGAATCGGCCGTTCGCAAAAAAAAAGGAAAAAAAAACTTAATTCTACGCGAGATACAAAAACTATTGTAACTTATTCACTATTTTAATATCTACCCAAATACCTGGAGCGACAACCTCATTAGACTCAGCATTTACTCACACTTTCGTCCCACGATGATCGTTGTCTTTACCTCAGTCGACACCGGCTCTTCCGTCGTCGTTCGATATGTTTTCGTCCTCGCTGCTCTTCCACCAGGCGGTTGCGACGGTTGACTTTCCAATGCGATGTTACGATGTTCTTTCCAATACGCTTTCCAATACGATGCCCTTTCCAATCCGATGTTCCGGGATAAAAGAGAATGTCGAAAAGAAGTCCATCAGCAATGATGTATATCTAAGTACGAGGATATTCACCTTTCCAATCCGATGTTCCGGGATAAAAGAGAATCTCCCGTACGAATTTTGGCCCTTTTATTAGTTCAAGGGAAACGGTGAATTGAATTCGATCACCTTGAACTGGCTAGAGTTCACTACCCCCACCATCTACACGCGCTAGCATTCCACACCATGTATTCAAACCAATGCGCTTACGATCCATTCCTGCTGATCCTCACTGGTTCTAAAACTGTCGTTCGACTTAGTGTCAACACCAGCTGATCGGGATGCTACGCCGGTCGTTTGTTTACATTGCGTGAGTGTAGTGTTCGCTGTTTGTCGATTTTGCTTCCCGTGTAAATAGTGCAAAGTGCATTCACGTTTAATTGCGTGCGCTAAGTAATCAGGTGTAGGGCCTGCGCGTCGAGTTCGTAACTTGTGCAATTGGCGGAAATCACTTTCCACTTTCGGTGGAAATCAATCAACAAGTACATCGTTCGCGCCGGAGACGGTACCGCCACCCTCGATTCACATCTTTCGACGAAAGTCAACGCGTAGAACTATCGGCCGGACGAACGTTTACAGGCGAGCGGCTGTCAGATAAGTATCTTTAATTTTATTCCACTAAAGTGCAATATACTTTTTGTATTCTTTTCTCTTCTTTTCAGATGCGCTTCCGGCTGGTAATTCCTCGGTTTGATGGTGAATGGTGAATTCGAATAAATGAAGGTGATTAGCCTAGCTGGTCGCCAACTATCCCTGGCCACCCCATTACATACATAATTAATTACATAATATAATTTTTCTTAATTTTCGTTACAGGTTGAACCCGGTTTGTAATAGAATAACTATCGATAGTAAAAACTATCGATAGTGCCCATCACATGATTTAGGTAGTTTCATTTATGGCATATAAGATATGAATTATGATGTAAGATGATTTTTTCCAATCTGTGGAAGATGGGAAGCGATGTCTAGGCAAGATGGGTATCACATGACTGGAGGTGATGAGGCGAATGCAGTAGACTGTTAAAGGTATTTTGAGTCGTTTGGGTAAGAAAAAAGATGTTCTTGGCAAGGAAGCGATATCCAGGCAAGATGAGTATTATATTATCGGGGGTGATGAGGCGAATGCAGTAAACTACTGTTAAAGGCACTTTGAGTCCTTTGAACTAGAAAAATGATATTCTTGGCAAGAAAACTATTTACTCCAAATGGGTAACTTGAGTAGACTCATAGTTCGGCACCTAAATCCCCTTTTTTATCGAAGACTACCGCATTCAGTAGGAATCAAACCGGAGCCCAATGTATAGAAGGCGAACGTGCTTACCGTTGCGCCATCTGGATTACTACTACTACTATGCAAAAAGATGTGATATCTCCCAAAAACAACCCTGTTGTAAAAAAAATCCCCGCCAAGAAAAACTCCTCAGCCGTAAAAAGGATTGATATGAACACGATACCGCCTAAGTACTCGTAGCTTCGCGCCTCGCTCTAGGGTATGAATATTGAACGCTGATTGCATTAGTTAATTTCTTTCAACGCGGTTTGGCGGGGAGCTTCCATTAAATAAAATAAGTTGAACAATCTGAAGAAGAACGCAGTAGAAAATAGTTTATTAATCACTTCTGGCCTGAAGTGCATTTTAGTGTTTTGTAAGGCGGGGGCTTTATAACGAGATCGGGGCGACAAGCCAATAATACTTGGTATAAGAGCTTACAGCTTGATCCGCACGCAACCACTTATCGATAATTTTGTCAGAACGACATCGTTGTCATTATCACTGTTATTTTGTCATTAAATCCGTTCGGTGGTGAGTCTTTAGGCTACGAAGCTCCCCGCCAATCAGCTTTGGAAGAAATTAATGCAATCAGCGTTCAATATGCATACCCTAGAGCGGGGCGCGAAGCTACGAGTACTTTGGCGGTATTGTGTTCATATCAATCCTTTTTACGGCTGAGGAGTTTTTCTTGGCCGGGATTTTTTTTACAACAGGGTTGTTTTTGGGAGATACATGCTACTAAACCTAATGGCAAAATTACATATCAATTTAAGAATCTTAACATTAACGTTGCAGGTAGTCGAGAGCCATAAAAAGTTATACCTGTTACAATAAGTACATCTGGTTTGTATGCGGTCTACTTGTTTATTGGTCGATGATTCTCTTAACCTAATACAATATGCTGTTAGTGTCATAGTGTTAGTACTTCGGAGTATAGAGATGCGATATTCTAATATGTATGCAACATCCTCCCCTAGATTTTTATACCCTAGACTTTTAGTATAGGGTATATTGTTTTTGTCACGACGGAAATATGTAACACCTTAAAGGAGGCTCCGGAGGTATAGCAATGTATATATATAAATTATCAGGGTCACCTCCTGATTCGATTTAGCCATGTCTGTCTGTCTGTCTGTCTGTCTGTCTGTCTGTCTGTCTGTCTGTCCGTCTGTCTGTCTGTCTGTCTGTCTGTCTGTCCGTCTGTCTGCCGTTCGCACGATAACTTTCGATAGAATGAAGCTAGGGCCATGAAATTTTGGTCAAATGTTGGTAGTATGATCTAGTTGGATGGTATTGAAATTGGGCATAATCTGGCCAAGAGAACGCCTACCTCCCCTACATATGTAAAATATTTAAATGTATCTATAACTCCCGATTAAAAAATCATGAAAAGCTCTAGCTTTGGTATATTACTAGTGAGGGTATTCTTATACTCTCCTGGGAAAATAAAATCGATCAATTGAAAACTAACGGTAATTTTCTTACAAAGAGCCCCGTACTACCCTACTTTTCTGGTTTTTTGTCTATAACTCTTGAACCAATTGACGTAGACACCTGATTTTTGGCATGTAACCCTGAGGAAAGAAGTTGCTTGAGTTTTAGTAAGTTGGGCATAATCAGATCAAAGGAACGCCTACCTCCCCTACAAAATTCCAAAAATTAAATATTATTTTAATTACGATAACTTTCGATAGAATGACACTAGCGAGTTGAAAATTTGGCAGAATGTTGGTAGTAAGATCTAGTAAGTTGTTATTGAAAATGTGTAAGATCCGACCCAAGGAACACCTACCTCCCCTAGAAATGAAACTTAAAATAAGCGATAACTAACAACAAAATAAAGCTAGCGACTTGAAATTTTGGCCAAATGTTTGCAGCGGGATTCAGTTGGCTGATATTGAAAATACGTAAAATCCGACTAACGAAACCCCTACTTCCCCTATAAATGAACTTCAAATAAGCGATAACTTTCGATAGGGTGAAGCTAGAGACTTGATTTTTTTTTTAAATGTTTGTAGGGTGATCTAATTAGTTATGTGTGATAATGATGGGCAAGATCCGACCGAAGGAACCCCTACCTCCCCTACAAGTGAAACTTCAAATAAGCAATAACTTTCTATAGAATAAAGCTAGCGACTTGAAAAATTCGACAAATATTTGTAGAATGTGTTAGTTCATTGAGTTTGAGAATGGTCAAGGTCCTCCTGAATGGGTGCCAACCTCCCCTATAAACTGGCCGTATAGGAAACTCACTTTTAATGCAAATGGTCGTTGCCAATTGGTACTTTCGGTATCACCACTAGGTCTGTACAAGTCTAGGGTATATACGCTTCGGACTCCGGCCTGGTTTTTTTTTGTTTTTTTTTTTTAGATATTTTTCATTGCTTACAAATAATTCATCATTCGTTTCCAAAATATTTTTCGTCTTAACAGAATTCATTTAGCTTGTCAAAAAGCATTTTATCTTCACAATTCAAATTATTAAATTAAACCATAGTTTTTTTTTTTTTTTTGTTTTTTTTTTTTGTTTTTTTACGTGCTTTGTCCATACAACTGTCCACTTCTTGTTTTTGACAAACTCACATTAGAGCGACCCAAGGAAATTCGTTTGGCCCTAGTTGCATTATTCGTCCCGCCGGCCGCGTGACTGTCACTGACCGATCCATCTGATCTTTTCTTAAGAAACCAACTATTTCTTCGGTACTGATTGCCTTGATTGTCAGGAACGATGTAAGATCTAGGGGTGTTCGACTTATCAACTATTTCACCCTGTTTCCATTCTTTTCCAAATTTTATGTTAATTTTATCATTTCTTTTGAAATCTTTTCTTCTTCTTGCCCCCCTGTCATAAAATTTCTTCATGTTGTTTGCTTTATTCCTGAGTTTTTCATGCATATTCTTATCAATTTTAGGTTCAAGTAATCTTTCTGAAATTGGAAGTTTCGTACTTAACAATCTATTAAACATCAGCTGCGATGGTGCGAAATCTAAATCCTTAACGCACGTATTTCTATACTCGAGTAATTTAATGTAGATATCTTCAATACTATTTGACTTTCTAAAGATACCTATGACAATTCCTACGGCCCTCTCTGCTAAACCGTTAGATTTTGGATGCAACGGAGAGCTCGTTATTATCTCTATATCCCATTTTTTCGCAAATTGCCTACATTCGAACGAACCAAATGGAGCATTATCTGCAACAATTGTCTTAGGGATACCAAATTTAGCAAATATTTCCATCTAATTTCTAATTATTTCATTCGATGTTTTACCTCGTAATGACCTAATCTCAATCCATTTGCTGAAGTAATCGATCAAAATAAGAAAATTTTGCCCCTTGAACTCTGCTATGTACCTTCCTAAATGGTAAATTCGGAATTTCATGCGGCATCAATGGTTCTTTCACATTTGCCTTTTGAAATTTAGCACATATTGTAAAATTTGTGATTACTTTTTCAATATCCTTATTCATTGTCTGCCAATAAAATATGGTCTTAGCCCTATTCTTTGTCTTATTGAAACCCATGTGAGATTCATGTGGCAATTTCAACATATCATCTTGCATTGATGTCGGTACCATTATTCTCTCGTTGTAAAACAAAATACCATTATTTTCCATTATATCAAGACGCTTCTCAAAAAAGAACCTAATACTCTCATGAACTTTGCTTTTGTGATTGGGCCAACCCTGTCTGTTATGAATTTGAATACTCGTAATTGTACTAAAGTAATACTGGATACTGCATTGAATAAACTCTGTTCTAAATTAATGTTGCATTGAATACACCCAATTCTAATACAGACACTATAATAAACTATGTAATTTTGATTATCTATTTTATGTAAGTCAGTCGCATTTCAACCTTCCGACAAGTATACTATTAAAAATCTACATACCGAAGTTATTACTTTCTGCCTGCTACTACCTACCTGCTAATACAATAGAAGCGATTCAAATTCTAGTTGGAGCATTTACAACAATTGGCGACGAGGCAACAGAAACCTGTACGACGCGACTCTTAATTGCAAATAGCTCGATTTTTTCGGATTTCGGTATCATACTTTATTATACAATTTAATTAATCTTTACACGTGGTTTGCTACAGGTGAAATATTGGCACAAAATGGCGGAACATCTTGTTCAAACGAGTTTCATCATCGAATATTTCAACAAATCGAATATGCGATTCGATCGATGGCTGCAACGCTTAAATAGTGCATTTACCTTATTAAAAATTGGCGTACTTATTGCATTATATCGGTGCGGAAATTTACGATTTTCTCTGCGACAAATTGGCTCCCAAAACGCCAGAAACCCAGACTCTGGAAGAAATTGAAAATTTATTAAAGGGACATTTTGATCCAGAGTCGGTGGAAATTGTCGAAATATGGCAGTTTCAGAATAGGAAGCAGCAAGAAAGAGAGTCTGTGAAAGTTTCCTTCAAGCACTTCGAAAAATGGCAGTGAATTGTAATTTCGAGGCATATTTGGAAAATTCGCTGCGAAACCAATTCGTGTGTGGCTTACGTAGCGAAAATACAAAGCAGAATATTTTAAGAAAAGAAGCTAACTTTATCGAAAGCTATAGAAATTGCAAGAGCCATGGAGGTTTCTTCATCGAATGTCGCTGCATTGCACAAAAATGTGGGGTCTATACATAAAGTAGATCAAAAGAAACTAAAAGATACATCTAAAAAATGTTTCCGTTGTGGCGATGCAACGCACTTGTAAGCATAAAAATACAATTTGTTCCTATTGCAAAAAGAAAGGCCATTTGTCAAAAATATGTTTATCAAAGAAAAAGCAAGTGAACCAAGTGGAGTGCATAGACCACCAAGTGAGTGAACTTTTTAAAAACGACTTATTGTGTGTTTCGACTAGTAATAGGAATGAAAATTTAAAAAAATTGTGGATAAGTCTGTTGGTTAACAAGCAGCCTATTGATTTTGAAATTGATACGGGGTCTGCTGTTACTATCATTAATTCGGTAGATTTTAAAAACTGGTTTCCACAAGTTGCACTAAAGAACAGTGATACGAGTATAACATTGCTTACGTATTGTAATAAAGCATTTTAGGATTTGCGTACGTCTCAGTAAAAATGGCAGATCAAAGCAAAAGTCTCAAACTTTACGTGGTGGAATCCAATAAGCACCCATTGCTTGGACGGGACTGGTTATTTTCATTAAAACCCAATTGGGAGAAACTACTAGAAGGTAAACGAGAATTTTCATTTCATATTCAACTAGTACCAAATGTAGAGACTAGGGTTAAGTCATTGCTGAACAAATATGAACTCGTGATACGAGATGACTTAGGAGAGCTCAAAGGCCCACTAATTACAACAAAGATCAAGGAATCGGTTCAACCAGTGTTTCGTAAAGCTAGACCAGTTCCTTTTTCAATCAGAGATGCTATCGGGCGAGAACTAGATAGACTTGAAGGTGAAGGAAAAATAGTGAAAGTAGACTCTAGCCCTTGGGCTACTCCAGTAGTTCCGGTAGTCAAACCCTCAGGGGAAGTGAGACTGTGCGGAGATTTTAAAGTGACTATTAACCCACATATTGAGGTAGATGAGCATCATATTTCAACTATTAACGAATTATTTTCGTCACTGACAGGTGGTGAAAAGTTCAGCAAGTTAGATCTTAAACAAGCATATTTACAGCTACCTGTTAGAGAAAAAGATCAAGTATATTTAACACTTAATACTCATAAAGGATTATATGTATAGACCTCGCTGTGTGTGGTTTGAAATATCTTCAGGGCCAGCGTTATGGCAGCGAAAAATTGAAAGTATACTTCAGGGAATACCAGGAGTAGCAGTTTTTTCGACGATGTGAGAATTACAGCACAGGATGATAAAACGCATCTAGAAATATTAGAAAGGGTCTTAGTTAGGTTTACCGAAATACAATGTTAGAATAAACGCGGAAAAATGCGAATACTTGAAGGACGAGATAGAATACTGTGGGTATATCATTGACAAAAATGGTATACATAAGTCTCAGAAAAAAGTAGATGCTATCGTAAATGCCCCTCGACCGAAAAATGTCACAGAACTCAAGTCTTTCATTGGAATGTGTACGTACTATGGACGATTTTTGAAAAATGCCAGCACGACAATGGAACCTTTGCATAAATTACTTCTGGTAGTCCGGATGGCGCAACGGTTAGCACGTTCGCCTTCAACGCACTGGGCCCCGGTTCGATTCCGGGGACTTACGTGTCGGACTATGAGCCCACTCAGCTGTTAAATGAGTACCCATTATGGGGTAAATAACTCGGTTGAGCGTGTTGCTGATCACATACTTTTGCACAAAAACCGTCACGATCTAGAAAATGAGATGATGCTAACTCATCTCGAGGCCGTGGTTCAAATTGGACTGTTGCGCCAGTTGTTTATTTATTTATAAATTACTTCGAAAAGACAGTATATGGCGGTGGTCAAAGAGCGCTGAAGAGGCATTTTGTACAATAAAAAAACAAATGCAATCTTCAGAATTCCTTGTGCACTTTTCTTCAGAACTTCCTCTATTGTTAGCGAGAGATGCGTCACCTTACGGAGTTGAAGCAGTGCTTTCGCACGTTTTTCAGGATGGCACAGAGCGTTCAATACAAATGGCTTCACAAACTTTAAATGAGAATCAGGGAAAATGGTCTCAAATAGACAAAGAGGCATATTCTATAATTTTAGGTGTCAAGAAATTCCACCAGTTTCTATTTGGCAGGAAATTTACCATCCTAACCGATCATCGTCCATTAGCCCAAATTTTTGCTCCAAATAAATCATTACCATTACTCTCCGCAGCAAGGATGCATCATATGCTATTTTCTTACAAGGTTTTCAATATGATATAAAATACAAAAGATCAGAAAATCATATGAATGCCGACAGTCTTTCACGTCTTCCTACTGTAGGTGAAAGCCAGTACCAGAACTCATACATAAGTCTCTTTTACAAGGGAAATCGTTACCGCATAATGAACGACTGGGTATTGATGAAACAGAACTCAATTACCAACAAGGTGTGCTTAAGCGCGGCCAACGTGTGATAGTACCTGCGAAATACAGGAAACAGGTATTAAACGATCTACATGAAGCCCATTTCGGGACAACCCGCATGAAATCCTTGGCACGTAGTTTTGTGTGGTGGCCTGAACTCGATAAGGATATTGAGACTGCGGCTAACAATTGTGTCAGCTGTGTTAAATTCAGCAAAATGCCAAAAAAGGAAGTAGGACATCATTGGCTAAAACCCTCGCGCCCTTTCGAAAGAGTTCATATAGATTTTGCCGGGCCGTTTCTAGGGGTTAATTTTGTAATTATGGTCGACGCATTTTCAAAGTGGCCTGAAGTACAAGTGGTAGGAAATATTACATCACTAAAAACGATTGAAGTATTGGATAAAATATTTTCTCGTTTTGGTAATCCCCTGGTTATTGTTTCAGACAATGGACCCAGTGGCGTGGCGTCCATGGAAGCAAGGGAAGCATTGCTTCCCTTATATTTGGCGATTGGTGGAAAATTTTCTAAATAATTTTTTCTGAATCGCGCAAAAAAGTCGCGAAAAAAACTCTTCGGCACAGTCTATGTAAATAAAAGTTCCAAAGAAACTAATCGCGAATATCTTACACAGCCGAATTGGTAACACCGCGAAAACCACCACACCACACCAAGAAGAAGACACATGGAAGCATATCAAAATTTGCATCTATGAGCGTTTATTTTTTTCCCCAGTAAACCTACTGTGTCGCGATAAAAAAAAATACACGTACACGGTAGGTTGGAAGCACTCAGGAATTTGCTTCCAAGTTCCCCTCACAAGTAGTAGAGGAAATTCTTGCCTGCAGCGGAGCTGCTGGCGCATGGACGCTGGGGAACTTTTCTTCCCATTTCCTCTTTGTTCGTATTTTCTTGTGGACTGAAAATATTTGCTGTGTTGCAATGCGTATGTGATGTGCTATATGAGTTTCACAAGGGTTACCAGAGTAGGATAGGAATTGAATTGTGGAAAAAGTTTCGATTTGAAATATAATGGCTTCATGGTTAAAAATTATTATTGGTAAATTCGAGAAGAAGTGATTTCGCATAGAATTATTAGTGTATACGAGTATTAGTAAGAGACGAACTCAATTATAGGGATATTTATGCATATTTCAATAACTTATATCTAATCGAAAACCATTTAACGGAAAATTCCAAGAAAAAATAAGTGGGAGATGGTAATACTGCCTCAAGTCATTGACGTCACAAGGAATTGAATGAGCCGTTAAATTTAAAACTCATTTGCTCTAGTGTAGTGCTTTAGTGTAGTGCGATTTGTGTGCTTTTTGTTGGTAAAAAGGTGAAGGGGTTTTTTAATCGATCTAGGTGCTTATAATTGCTTATAGTGTTTTGATTTGTTTTTAAAGTAGCATGGATCAATATTGTGTTGTTGATGATCTTTTTCGATTGTCTTTTGGATCTCGATCTTCCGCAGAAAAAAAAGACATTATCGAAAAGGGTCGACCGAAACCGATTTTGGAAATTGTTTCTAAAACAAAAAGATGTACTAGGCATTTTACTGCTAAGATTTATGAAGATACGGAATGGATTACCGGTTGTAAGACCAAGCAAAAATTATTTTGTTGGCCATGCTTGTTATTTTCAAATGATTCAAATGTTTGGCGAACTACCGGGTTTTGTGACTTAAATAATTTACATAAAGCTGTGGACAGGCATGGTACGAAAAGCGTTGATCATTTAAAGTCAGTACTTCTTCTTTCCAAGTTCGGTTCCGGTCCTAGAATTGAAGAATTATTAAGTAGCCAACATAGATCTTCAATAATATTGCACAATGAGAAAGTTTCGAAAAATCGAGATATACTAAAAATGCTAATTGACGTTGTGTGCCATTTAGGATGTCAAGAACAGGCATTTCGTGGTCACAATGAAAATGTGAATTCTTGCAATAGGGGAAATTACGTTGAACTTTTAAATCTTTTAGCTAAATATAATCCGGACTTGCGAGCTCACTTGGAGCAAGCGACTGTTTTTTCCGGAATATCAAATTATATTCAAAACGATCTCATTAGTAGCATTTCTAAAATTTTATTAAAACAGATTTATAATGAAATTCAGCAAACTAAATTTATAGCAATAATATTAGATGAAACAACCGATGTTTCATGTCGTTCTCAACTCTCAACAACCTTTCGTTACATTACTCCTTCCGGTGAGGTTAAAGAAACTTTCATAACTTTTACAGATATTTCTGATGATCAGACTGCGTCGCGTTTATTTGACCATGTTTTAGATGTTGCTCAAAAATTCAATTGCGGTAACAAACTTATTTGTCAAAGCTATGACGGGGCTTCGGTAATGTCTGGTAAAATAACTGGATTACAAACACGTGTAAAGGATGTGTATAAAAACGCAATATATATTCATTGCTTCGCTCATCGGTTAAATTTAGTTTTATCTAAATCATGCGATAACATACGCGAATGTCGAATTTTTTTTCAATCTATTACTTGTTTTTCAACATTTTTTAATCATTCAACAAAGAGAACAGTTGCACTAGATTTATTCCTCAAAAAAAGGCTTCCAAAATTAGCTCCAACACGTTGGACTTTTAATGGTCGATTAGTTTTAACCATTTTTGATAATTTAGATCAATTAAAAGAACTCTTTGAATATAGTTATCGTTTCTGATGCTTGTAGTTTGTATCTAATAATAGAATACGTAGCTTCTCCTACTACAAAATTATTTTATTTAAGTATATACGTATTTCGGGAGCGATTTACTCCCTTCTTCAGTACTAGCTACTAAATCATTGGCAAGGTTACATGTGCTTAAATCGGTAAAAAATTTAAAGATACAGGTAAAAAAATATAAAATATAAAAGTTAGATGCTACAGTTATACAATTAAATCGTAAAGGATATGAAAATACGTAACTAAGGTAAAGGTAATTAACGAAACATTAAACAGTGATTAGTGTAAAACACGGTTCTTCCGTTTTTTGGCGAGTAGTTTTATTAATTTGGATGAACAGTTTCCTTCGTCTGTGTTCATCAACTTTTTTGAATCGTTCCGCAATATTTCTAAACTCTCCCAGGCGTCCAAAGTGTAGGGTTTATTTACATGTCGTAACAATTTTAGGTTTTCTTTTGTCACAGAATGTCCCTCTTCGACAATATGTATTGCCACTGCTGATCGAACCGAGTTAATTCCTCGTTTTTCTCCGCTTACCACTTCCCTCATGTGCTCCTGGAACCTCGTCGTGATGAGCCGCTTCGTCTGGCCAATGTAATGTCTATCGCAATCGCCGCAACTTATTTGATATATGCCGCTTTTTTCTCTTTCCGTTAGTGGGTCTTTCTCGCTTCCTAATCGTCTTTTCAGCGTAGCGTCTCTGCTGGATCCGACAACTTTGATGTTAAACTCTTTGAATATATCATTGAAAATGAGAGTGTAAAGTGGGATGGCGAGACCGTTAATAGCGCAAGGGGACTTCTTGTTTTACTTACAGATTTTCAGTTTGTTTTCCTGCTCAATGTTTTTTCTAAAATTTTTCCACAAACCGACGTACTTTTCGATATATTTCAAAGTAAACAAACTGATATAATGTACTGCATTCAAAAAATTACAGATTTTGAAAATCAACTTCAATCGTTAAGAAATAGTTTCACGGAAATTTGGACCCAAACCACATCTATTTGCGAAACTCCACAACGCCGGAAAAAAGCCAGGTACCTTGTTGACAGTAATGAAAATGTTGAACTATTCTTTACACGTATTTATGTCGAAATTATAGATAATATTACCGCAGAAATAAATTCAAGATTTTCATCCTTAGCAAGTTTCACATTTTTAAACCTATTAGATTCTTCTAAATTTAACCAATATTTGAAAACATTTCCGGACAATCTTTTACTAAATTTAACTAAAACTTATGCTGATATATTTGACCATATTTCATTAAAGACTGAACTCATTGTGCTTTATTCTGATTCTGATTTGCAGGGAAAATCTTTTCAAGGTATTTTTAACTATTTCATTAATAACAAATTAAAAGATAGCTTCACACAATTTTATAAATTAATATGTTTAGTTTTAACATTACCAGTAACCAGTGCGTCCGCAGAGCGCAGTTTTTCTTGCTTAAAAAGGATTAAAACGTATCTTAGAAATTGTACAGGCGAACAACGGCTTAGCGACTTGGCAATAATGTCAATTGAAAAGGTTTTCCTTAAATCATGATTGTGTGAGCAAAGTTTTTATACAGATATTATAGATGAATTCGCAAAAAAAGAAAGACGAATAGAATTAAATTACAAATAATAGTATGTACGGATCTTATTATTTATTTTGACTTGTAATATATTTATTGCCCAATTATTATTATTTTATTTTACTCACTAACTGTGATTTTTTAAATAGTAAATAGTTGAATTATTTTTAATTTTTATTGTATTGTTATTGTTTTTATTATTCAAATTTTGATTCGCTGAACATGATTACTTTCTTTATGAGTGTATGGATATTTATTTTGCAATTTTTTTGCTATTGTTGTTATTGTTATAGTAGTTCTAATAATTCGAATATGCTTTATTTATATACTTATAGTTACAGCTTTGCTTTTTTGATAAGTCTACCAACATATAATTTTTACAATTATTTATTTAAAAGTAAATTATTATATATTGGTAGCATGGGAATTAAAATGCTGATAAAATACAGTATACCTACTCTCACGTCCCCGTTCGTGATTCCTGGGTGCTTTTATATTAGAAATGTTAAAAGTAGCTAACGAGAGGGGTTCAATTAATACGCAGTAAATTTGTGGAAAGCATAATAATAGTAAATTTTTAATACCAATTGCTTCCCCTAGTTGAATTATCACGCCACGCCACTGAATGGACCCCAATTAACTTCATTCAAATTTAAAGAATATATGCGAAATAAGGGAATAATTCATAAGTATACAGCACCATATCACCCAGCTTCTAACGGGCAAGTCGAACGGTTTGTTCAAACTCTTAAAAATAAGTTACTGTCCCTTAAAGTTTCAAAAACTAGCATAAACGAGGCAGTTCATTCAATTTTAGCTCATTATCGTATAACACCACATACAGCAACAAATTTTTCGCGTTCGGAGATTATATTGAATTTTAAGCCATTTACTAAATTTGATTTACTTAAACCGAATAACTTAAACAATGATTTAGACGTGAACCAACCGTATCGGAATCTTGAAGTAGGAACTCGAGTTAAGGTTTAGAAATTATTTTCCTAAGGATATTAAATGGAGATTTGGAACCATTTTAGACAAATCAGGAAACTTTCTCTATAGTATAAAATTAGATACCGAGGAAGTGTGTAAAAGACATATAGACCAGATTCAATTTATTGGTAGTAGCATTCCTAAAGAAGTACCATATCCTTCTTATCCAACTGCCACTACACGGTCTGATAACGAACTAAACACACAACCAGAACCACCAAGCAACTCGGATAAGCCTTATTTCGATAATTCAGTAACTAAGCCTACTGAAAAAGTGCGTGAGCCGGTATCACCATATTCGCTAAGACGCTCGAAAAGAGAACGGAAACTAGTTCAGTGATTGATTGACGAAATTCACAAATAAGTAATCTGAATTAATATTGTAACAGCTGGTTCATCGTATTTTTAGACATTTATTATTAAGATATAAAATACATTATACAGAATTATTTTAACAGAGGAGGGAATTGTTATGAATTTGAATAATTGTGCTAAAGTAATACTGGATACTGCATTGAATAAACTCTGTTCTAAAGTAATGTCGCATTGAATACACCCAATTCTAATACAGACACTATAATATATAAACTATGTAATTGTGATTATCTATGTAAGTCAGTCGTATTTCAACCTTCCGACAATAAAGTATACTATTAAAAATCTACATACCGAAGTTATTACTTTCTACCTGCTACTACCTACCTGCTAATAGAAGCGATTCAAATTCTAGTTGGAGCATTTACAACACTGTCTATACGTTCTTAGAAGTTGCCCTAAAATCGGATCTTTTTCTGTTTCCTCTCGAAACTTTTCTTCTTTTTTTATCGCTAACGTTTATTGACAAGATAGATTCATGAAAAATGGGCTCTTCTTCTAAATTCTTGTCATTCCTGCAGTCCCTAAATAGATAATCCGCTATGAACATGTATTTCCCTGGTAGATATTCTAACCTTATATCATAATGTAACAACCTGATTCTCATTCTCTGCAGTTTTCCTGATGGAATCTTGTGGATATCCTTCTCTATAATTAACAACAGCGGTTGGTGATCACTCCGTATGATCACTTCTATCTATCTACCATAAATAAAATTATGAAATTTTTTGCAACTATAAATTATAGCTAGCAATTCTTTCTCTATCTGGGCGTACCTTTGCTCAGTTTCCGACATGCTTCTAGAAGCATAGGCTACTGGCAATCCTTCCTGCATCAGACAACATCCCAAACCATTTTTGGATGCGTCAGTCTGAATCACTATTTCTTTGCTTTCATCAAATGCTCGTAGGATCTCTGGGCCCATTAAAATTTCTTTTAATTTATCCACTGTCTTCGAATGAATCTCCATTCATTGAAATATAACATCTTTTTTCATTAATTTGCGCAATGGCGCCGTGATATCTGCCATATTAGGAACAAAAGACCTAACATAATTTATAAATCCTAAAAACCTCTGCAATTCCTTCTTATCTGTTGCATATTTTAAGTTTTTTATTGCCTCAATTCTTTCTTCGCTAGGTAAAATTCCTTTTTCAGATAACCTATGGCCCAGATATTCCACTGAATTCACACAATACTGCAATTTATTCTTATTAAACCTTATTCCTATTTGTTAATTATTCCTCTTTGTACCACTGCGTTCAATGCCTTATCGTGTTCTTCTCGCGTTTTTCCATGCACTAATAAATCGTCTATGTAAACCTCTACACATTTTCTAAATCCCCAAAATTTTCATCATTTTTTTCTCTGAAACACTTCTGCTGCCGTATTCAGCCCAAATGGCAAATCTTCAAACTGTTATAGACCAAACGGCGTATTAAACGTAACTAGTTTCTTCGATTCATCATCTAAACTAACATGATAGAATCCTTGTTTTAAATCAAGAACTGTAAAAAATGTAGACCCTGCCAGCTCAGAAGTCATTTCATCAAATTTCGGTATTAAGTGCTGTTCCTTTTTAATCCACTTATTCAAATGTTTTGGATCCAAACACAATCGCAAAGTTCCGTCAGACTTCTCCACAATGACCAAATTATGTACCCAATCTCTTGGTCCCTCTACTTTCGATATTGTCCCTTTTTCAACTAATGTGTTTAATGTGTCTTTGAGTGCACTTCTAATCTTTATTGGAACCCTTCTAGGCGGATTCGCCACTGGAATAGCACCATCTTTTAAAATTATTTTATATTTTTCTGGAAATTTTCCCATACCTTCAAATATCTCCCTATTCCGACTTATGAATTTCTCTTTTTCACTATCTAACACTGTTTTATCCTGAATCACATTGACTCTTTTAATCAATCCTAATCTTTCCATTGTAACAGATCCCAAAATTGGTGGATAATCTTCATTAAAAATCACGAATTTTTCACGACTCACCGAATTTCCGTAACTACTCATTAATTCACATTCTCCCCTAGGCACTATTTTCTGACCTCCGTAAGCTCTCAGTACCGTCGAAGTTTTGTTAACTTTTACGTTTTTATCTATTTTCTGGAGCAAACGCGACGGCAAAATATTTAATTCACAACCCGTGTCAAGACGAATTTTGATAAAACTATTGTTTATTTTTGTGATTTCAAAGCACTTACTGTAATCCCCTTTCTCTTCATTTCCGATTGTATAAACAAAGACATCGTCTTCACTTTGATTTTCGTTTGTAATAAGAGAAACATTCTTAAATCTACAAGCTAGGGCAAAGTGATTGAATCTCTTGCAGAAATTGCAATTTTTACCGTATGCCGGACATTCTCTTCTCTTATGAGTCAAATTGCATCGACCGCACGAGATTAAATCACCAGACTCACTTTGTTTTTCATTTTTGTTAAGAAAACTTGATTCATTTTTGTTAGTTTTATTATTACAATATTTTGGCTAGAATTATTAGTAGTAGAAAAGTTAAACTTTTTATGAGTTTTGTTAGTAGAAGCACCTTTGTTGAAAACTGCGTTTATGGTATTTTCCACTTGTTGCATATTATTCGCTTGTTCCTGTGACAGCTCGGCCGCTCTACACAATTCTACTGCTTTGTCGAAGTCCACATCATCTGCTAGCATCTTCTCTTGTAGTCTCTTGTTGCTTGTCCCAATTACGATTCGGTCTCTCATCAGCGATTGCTTTTGGTCTCCAAAATCACATGTTCCCGCCAATTTCTTTATGTCAACCAAAAAGTTGTCAAAAGGTTCGCTTTCTTTTTGATTTCTTGAAAAGAACAGAAATCTCTCGTACACTACACGTTTTTTTTGGTGTACAGTGTTTCTCAAATGCTTTAATCACTGAATTATAGCTGGCTTTTTCTTCAGATGTTAGAGTGAATGTGTTGAATAACTCCACGCCTTCTTCACCGATGCTATTCAAAAGAGTTGCAACTCTGATGGAATACTTTTTTTTTTAACTATTTTAGAGGCTTCAGCGAAAATTTCGAAGTTTTGCCTGAACTTTCTCCAATTTTCCGACACATTCCCATCAAATGACAGACTGGACATTTGTTTCACTAGATCCATTTTCTTTTATATTCACTTTTTGGTTTCTTTTCTTTCGTGTGTGTTATCGGGCCTTCTTCTTTCTTTTGCCTTACTGTTACGTTTGGGTGAATTTGCACTTTCTTCGTTACTTCACTTTTATTTGTATTATGAGTATCTTCGGATATTATCTCACTATCGATCACTACTTTTTCACCTGAATCAGCCATTTACTCATTTTTCCTTAAATTAATTTCTTTATTTTATTTATTTCTGTACTATTTATTCCACACTTTTCTTTTTGTACGTGGGTTTGTTACCGGCTGCGCCATGTTACAATAAGTACGTCTGGTTTGTATGCGGTCTACTTGTTTATTGGTCGATGATTCTCTTTACTACCTGCTTTCCTACATCTATTCGCGGCGAGTTTAATTAGTTTCAAAGAGCAATTTCCTTGGTCCGTGTTTAATAATTCCTCCGGATTTTCGCGCATGATTTCGAGGCTTTCCCATTGATCCAGGGTGTACGGCTTGTTGATGTGTCGAAGTATCTCCAAGTTTTCGCGGGTAGCGGTATGCCCTTTTTCGATGATGTGCGCGGCGCGGCGACTGACGATCGAATTGTTCGGTTCGGATTTCGTTTGGAGTTTTCGGCTTCTCGGATGTGTTCGTTGAATCTAGTCGTGACTATTCGCTTCGTTTGCCCGATGTAACATTTGCTGCAGTCATTGCAATTGATCCGGTATATCCCGCTTTTCTTGTCGAAATTCAACGGGTCTTTCGCGCTGCCCAGTAATGTCCTGACATTACGACACCATCACCCCCCCCCCCCCCCCCCCCTCATCATTTCTATCGATTGTTTGGAGTTTCGCGATAACCTCCTGTGAGTTTTTCACTGCGTACTTGCTGTGAATCTCTCCCAGGGCCTTGCACTTACTCACTTGCCACTTCGCGATGTTATAGGTTGGTGAGTTTGAGTCGGCAATAAAATATAATAAATGATGAGGGGAAGGTGATGGTGTCGTTTGACGTAAAGGCATTGTTCCCCAATACGCCGGTAAATCAAGCTATCTACCAATTCGAACGTTTGCTGAACAATCTTGGTACTGCCCCGGAATGGAAGAAGAAAGTTAAAATTTATACAAAGCTTGCACGGCTTTGTATGAATGAGAACTACTTCACGTCTCGGGATAAGTACTACAAGACCACTTCGGGAGTAGCGATGGGCAACCCGCTTTCACCACTACTAACGGAAATATTCATGACATCGATCGAGGAAGATATTGAGGCAAGGGGAATAATGCCTAGAGTATGGTATAGGTATGTTAACGACGTGTTTGCCGTCGTTAGAGGGGATCAAATAGACCAGGTCCTCTCGAGCATAAACAAGATTCACCCCAGAATCACGTTTACTACTGAGATGGAAAAAAATGGAGCAATCCCATTCCTGGACTTGATGATCTTTAATAACAACGGAATACTGGAGTTCAAGATTTACCGAAAAACTACGGCTACCCAGCGAACGATACCATCTACCTCTTGCCACACATTCTCACAAAAAATGGCGGCCTACAACAGCATGGTCCACCGACTGGTCAAATACCCTTTAACCGAAGCGGGATACGCGAAAGAACGAGATTTCATGGTGGATACTGCTTTAAAGAACGGGTATAATGCTCACGACATCGAGAAGTTGATCAGGAGGAAAACCATGCTCGAGTATCGATCCATACACACAACGTTATTCACCCAAACCAAAGAGGAATCGCCGAGACGTATCAGCACCCCCACATCTCACCTCTTTACTAAAATAAAAAATTTTTTGGTTTCCTTTAATTTACAGGTAGTGGGGTCGAGCAGAAATGCATCCCTAAGGAAATTACTGGGTAGCGCGAAAGACCCGTTGAATTTCGACGAGAAAACCGGGATATACCGGATCAATTGCAATGACTGCAGCAAATGTTACATCGGACAAACGAAGCGAATAGTCACGACTAGATTCAACGAACACATCCGAGAAGCCGAAAACTCCAAACGAAATCCGAACCGAACAATTCGATCGTCAGTCGCCGCGCCGCGCAAGATATATAAAAACTATTCCCAAGAACGTGGTAAATAAGACGAACGCAATTTCACTTCGACAAAAGAACACTTTTATTGCAAAAATAATCAACTTGACAATACAACAGTTAAAGAAGACAAAAACCGAGTACTGTTGTCGACATGTCTTAATATATTGTTAATTAATGTAGGTCATAACAAAACATATCAGCTGCATAATCAATAATAGAAATTATGTGCACAGTAACTTGCAAATTGCGAATAAAGCGATTCCATTTGCAAGTAGATGTGTAGACAATTTAATTATTATGAAGTATGCCGTGAATATGTGCTCTATATAAATTATTGCTTATTGCTTGCGTTGGGATGGGATTGCGGTGGATGATGATGTAGCTCCCCCAACGTTAGACTGAAAATCTCCCGATTTTCTTTGTATTTCAGGCATTTTTATGTCAATTTTAGTTTTGTTTTGTTTGCAACGATAGATAACATAGTACAAAAAGTAAAACCAGGCCGAAGCGAAGCTTCGGCCCGGAGTCCGAAGCGTATATACCCTAGACTTGTACAGACCTAGTGGTGATACCAAAAGTACCAATTGGCAACGACCATATGCATTAAGAATGGGTCTCCTATATGGCCAGTTCATAGGAGAGGTTGGCACTCATTCATTAGGATCTTGACCATTCTCAAAATCAATGAACTAACCCATTCTACAAATATTTGTTGAATTTTTCAAGTGGCTAGCTTCATTCTATCGAAAGTTATTGCTTATTTGAAGTTTCACTTCTAGAGGAGGTAAGGGCTCCTTAGGTCGGATCTTGCTCATCATTGCCACTAACCAATTAGATCACCCTACAACCATTTAAACAAAATTTCAAGTCTCTAACTTCACTCTATCGAGAGCTTATTTAAAGTTTCGTTTGTAGGGGAAGTAGGGGTTTCGTTGGTCGGATGTTACCCAGCTTTAATGCCAACTAACTCAATCTCACTTCGAACATTTGACCAAAATTTCAAGTCACTGGCTTCATTCCATCAAAAGTTATCGCTTATTTGAAGTTTCATATGTAGGGGAGGTGGGTGTTCCTTGGGTTGGATCTTGCCCATATTCAACACCAACTACGTAGGTCTTACTAGCATCATTCCACCAAATTTTTAACGCGGTAGTATCATTCTATCAAAAGTTATCGCTTATTTGAAGTTTCATTTGTAGGGGAGGTAGGGGTTGCTTGAGTCGGATCTTACCCATTTTCAATACCAACCAAGTAGATCCTACTAACAACATTTTGTCAAATTTTCAACTCGCTAGTGTCATTCTATCGAAAGTTATCGTAATTAAAGGAATATTGAATTTTTTTAAATTTGTAGGGGAGGTAGGCGTTCCTTTGATCCGATTATGCCCAACTTACTAGAACTCAAGCATCTTCTTATCCCAGGGTTACATGCCAAAAATCAGGCGTCTACGTCAATTGGTTCAAGAGTTATAGACAAAAAACGTGAAAACTAGGGTAGTACGGGGCTCTTTGTAAGAAAATTACCGTTAGTTTTCAACTAATCGATTTTATTTTCCCAGGAGTTTATAAGATTACCCTCACGAGTAATCTGCCAAAGCTAGAGCTTTTCATATTTATTTAATCGGGAGTTACAGATACATTTAAGTATTTTACATATGTAGGGGAGGTAGGCGTTCTCTTGGCTTGATCATGCCCATTTTCAATACCATCCAACTAGATTACACTACCAACATTTGACCAAAATTTAAA
This sequence comes from Chloromyia formosa, assembly GCA_964017055.1. Classification (NCBI taxonomy): domain Eukaryota; kingdom Metazoa; phylum Arthropoda; class Insecta; order Diptera; family Stratiomyidae; genus Chloromyia; species Chloromyia formosa. The sequence goes on along the minus strand of OZ024814.1, from coordinate 64,096,277 downwards.
GGCTCTAGCTTCATTCTATCGAAAGTTATCGTGCGAACGGCAGACAGACAGACAGACAGACAGACAGACAGACAGACATGGCTTAATCGAATCAGGAGGTGACCCTGATCATTTATATATATACATTGCTATACCTCCGGAGCCTCCTTTAAGGTGTTACATATTTCCGTCGTGACAAAAACAATATACCCTATACTAAAAGTCTAGGGTATAAATATAATCGCAATTACAAGATATGTTACAGTGCGATTAATGTTGGCTTTAAATTTTATTTCTTCTATTTCTTTTATATTTTTAATTTGTTTGAAATGTATTTCAGTAACATTAATCTGATCCGTTTGTGGCTCTAAAACTTTATAGTTCGGTATCGGTATTGAAATATGGGATTCAAATGTATTCCACTTATTTGTATATTTAGATTTTCCTATTTGTACGTTGCAGTTTTCAAATTTTATTATATGCCTTTTATAAATTTTACGTATTGTTTTGTCGCAATTGTGAACGAGTTCCGCTTTAATGTTGACTGTTAACAATAAACCTCTTTCAATTTCAATAATTTTCTCTCCAAAGTTGTTAATTGTTTCACAATTCGTGTAATTTTGATACAATAACAAGTCTCTAATACATTTATTGGTTTGATTCAACTTTTTAACATCGAGATCGATAAAATAAAATGCATCATTATAGGTATTCCATATTACCACATCCTGTATTTCCTCTTGCAATGTAATGTGTTTATCATTGGGTACAGGAATAAGTTTATAAATGTGTCTCTTCTTTTTCGAAAACAGGTATGTTAATTACAAAAACTAGAGTGTCTCTTCTTGTCGAAATGGCAAGCTTAAGATGTTCTAATTTATGAATATTGAGATTAGTCTCCAAGATTTCTTGAGTTGTTAAAAATGAATGGGACATTATGCCTACTTTAGCGGCGTTGATATTATCTATTACTTTGGATATGTCATTTTCTAATTGAAGAATTGCGGATGTCATTTGCATACTATTCAACCGTTGTGTAATTTGCAACTGATCAGCAGATACTTTATTTAAGATATTGTTAGTTTCGTTAAAATTAATTTGCATAAAATTTCGTATTTGGTTCATATTGTATGCTAGATCGTTATTAATGTGAATTTGTTTATTCATGTTCGTTATAGTTTTATGGTTATTAATATCAATTGTTGTTAAATGTTGCTCTATTGCTTGTCTTTCATCATCGTCCATAATTCCAAATAGTGTTTTGTAAATAGTATCAATAGGATTTAATAGTCCTCACCTTTTAATTGAATGTGGCTTAAGAGTTTCTATGACGATCGATAAATCTTCAAGTTTTTGGCGATTATGAGACAATTCAATCAAATTGTAAGTGCTGTTGTCATTAATTTCAGATAATAATCGAATTGTTTTTGATATTTCCGTACTACTATGTGTAGGAATGTATCATAATCGGTTATAAAATTGACCTTTTTTGTTTCTATTAAGCTAAATCCGGATTGTAATTCCATAGTTTCAATTGTTATCTGAGAGCTGCTTGTTACTGGATATGCCATTATTATGAGAATTAGTATTATTTTGAATTTTCGTACCGGCGTTTTCTGAAAAATTTTAAATTTTCGTTTAATTCGGGCTTTGTGCAATTTTAAGTTTGTTTTAGTTTGAAGAATATCTTGATTTATTTTAGTAGTTGTTACTTTCTTATAGGATGGTTTAGTTTTATTTCTTTCTCTAGATGGATTTTTTATATACAACTCATTTGTTGTAGGTATTTCCTTAGGATTGGCACTTTTGTTAATTTTAATTATTCGATTTTTTTTTCTCTTTTCATGTTTTCAAATATTTGAGTTTCTGTTTCGGGTTTATGAAGAGCTTGTATAGGAGTCATTTTTATTGTTGAATGCCAAGATTGGTTATACAATTTTGTAGCTTTGGATATCTTTGTTATTATATCCAATTCAGGACTTTCTGCATTAAGAATTTGTATATGTTCTAAAAGAGTGGAATGAACTGAATTTATATCAGCACATCCATTATGTGTTTTAGCATGGGTAAAGTGTAAATTTATATCGTTTTTCCTACAGTAGTCTTTAACATTTAGATTATTGAATTCATTGTCTAGAATAAGAAGAGTAGGTTTTCCTAGCAATGAATTTCTCACTTCAAGTTCTTGGGTTATCGTTATTGAGTTTTTATCGGGAATATGATGGCAATACAAATGTTTTGTAAGCCCAGTGACGTGCACTGTAGTAGTAGTAAGCAATTCCAAACTGCTTGACTTACCGAAATAAGCAATTCAATAATAAACTTTGCTTACACCAATACACATATCATCATTTCAGTCAATGTTTTTCTTTAAGCTGAAGAATACATATTATCATTCAAATATTCCTTTACACATTCAAATTCTGACCCGCGCCTTCTTTTGGTTAAAAAACATTCGTTCAATTACTTTAGATAATATTCAAACCTCCCACATTTTGCACACCATAGACACCAAACTTAGAATAGGAAAATGTGCCTAGATCTTTAGATGCATGTACCATGTGTGCATCCAAATACTAGAGACATGTTGATTCCAGAAAATGGGAATCTTGGATTTCGGTAGTACATTGGGCAACGATTTTTTTTTGTTTTGTTCGCAAATTTATATGAGACAAGTCAAGCACTGGCGCGACTGCTTTTGTGTGTGGGATAAAGCCCAATGATGCTTGTTAATGAAATGTCGCCAATGCAGGGAATGTTTATGGGAATTTGATTTTTCCAGTAGAGCTTTTGTTTTTGTTATGTAATGGATTTTCCGTTGCAATTTAAAAGAGGAAATCAGTGCAATCGGGTGATTTTGATTAAATTGTGATTTGAAGTTTTTTTGACCGTTTGTAGTGATTTATTTAATTGATTTGATTTGTGATAAAAGTGGTAAGTTTTCTTTTCGCATTATGTCGGAGTATTGCTGCGCGACGGATTTCGTACTAAAAGCGGAATTTTCAACTCTTTCCTTTGCCAAGAAAAGAGAAATTATAGAATCGGATAGACCGAAGCCAGATCTTAGTTTAGAGTTTAAATTAAAAAATATTACGCGAAAATTCCATATCGAAACGTATGAAAAGTACATTTGGTTAACGGGAAGCTGTAAATTAAATAAGTTATTTTGCTGGCCGTGTCTTTTGTTCACGAATGAAAAATCTGTTTGGAATAAAGCTGGATTTAGTGATTTGAATAATTTTACGGGCTCAGCAGCAAAGCATTCAAGTTCCGAAAAACATCTTCAGTCGTTAATTAAATTAGATAATTTTGGTTCTCAGCGTATAGAGTTTATGCTTAGTAACCAGGTGGCAATATCTGTTAGTTTGCATAATGAAAAAGTTGAGCGTAATCGTAATATTTTGAAACGTTTAATCGATACTGTATTTTTTTTGGCAAAACAGGAGCTTCCTTTCCGCGGAAATAATGAAGACTCTTCTTCAAATAATCGTGGTAATTTTATCGAAACCGTAAATTTCTTGAGTTTGTACGATCCGATAATTGAGTCCCACATAGATTATATAAAAGCAAATGCAGCGTTTTCGGGTTTGTCTAATAGAATCCAAAACGATCTTGTTTCCGCTATAGCTAATGTGGTTCGAAATAAAATCAATTTGGAAATAAAGGAGGCTCCATTTGTAGCTGTAATGGTCGACGAAACGCCAGATGTTAGCGGTCGGGAACAATTAACGATGATTTTTAGATATACAATATCAAATGAGATTGAAGAAAGATTTATCGGATTTTTGGATGTAAGCGCTAATCGTACAGCTACAGCAATAAGCTCTCACATTTTAAAACAATTGAAAAATTTTAATATCGATAAGAAATTAATTGCACAATGTTACGATGGCGCAGCAGTAATTCGTGGAGTTCAGACTTTAATTCGGGAAAAACATAAATCGGCAATTTTCGTTCCATGTTACGCTCATTCACTAAATCTAGTATTGTCTAAAGCAGTTGAGTTTATTCCGGAAATTAAATTATTTTTCGCGCACATCAATAAAATCGCATCATTTTTTAATACATCCACTAAAAGGTCGGACCTTTTTGCAAATATAGTAAATCGTCGTTTACCATCGGTTTCCAAAACGCGTTGGCATTATCATTCGCGTATTATTAACGTTATATTTGAACATAAGCATGAAATTTGTACAGTTTTTGAGACAATTTCGAATGGTTCTCAACACTGGGATGGCGATTCCTTGACTTTTTCCGATATATACTTACAAAAATTCGCAGAGTCAGATTTTCAATTATATCTGTTAATTTTTTCTGAAATTTTTTCGAAAACTGATATATTATTTAATATTATTCAGAGCAAAGTGGTAAACATTTCATATGCAAGCCAAAAAATTATTGAATTTGAAAATTGGCTTGAAAATGACTTTTCTAAAAAGTTTGATAATTTCTATTCGACAGTTACAGCAGAATATCAGCCACCACGTAAGAAATGTAGAAATGCGATAGATCCTTTACAAAATTTACGGCGGATATTTCGGGAGATTATAGATGTTATTCTCGGGCAAATTCGAGATCGATTCCATTCGTTTAAAGATCTTTCATTTTTAGAGTTGCTTGAACCGAATTATTTTTCTAAATTCAAGTCAAATTTTCCCGATAAAAATTTTGACTCACTTATTGAATATCACGGTCAATTTTTCGACAGAATAAAGTTGAAAAATGAGCTAAAAGTTATTTATTCTTCAGATGAGTTTAAAAACGCGAATCCTATTTTAGTAAAATTCTCGATTATTTTCAAAAACGGCCTTATGTCGCAAACGGTTTTAAGCAAGTTCATATTTTAGCAAAATTATTAACGTCAATTCCAGTCACAGTGGCAACTGCTGAAAGGTCATTTTCAACACTAAAGTGCGTTCACACACATTTTTGAGAAATCGCCAATCCCAAGAACGACTTTCGGATCTTGCTTTAATTGCGGTTGAAAAGGATCTTCTTCTTCGATTTTTTTGATAATGTGATTAAAGAGTTTTTACTTAAAGAACGGCGCATAGATTTGGAATACAAATAAATGGCAATGGCGAAAGAATATTTATTTATTTCAAATACCCCTGAATTTTTCTTAGTCTTAATTAACATAATATTTATTTATCATTTTTTTTTATTAGTAATATTTTATTAATTTTTTTTTTTTTTGTATTCCGAATATATGTGCCAATATTTTATTTATATCTTTCCTGATTTCTTCTTTAAGGCTTAAAGCCGCTTGGTATAAATGTTTTTGTGACTGTCCATATTCTATTATACAGTCCATTTTTGTTTATGCTAAATTGGCTTTAGGGCGCCCAACTGCTTGACTATGAAAAATTTCCACTGCACGTCACTGTGTAAACCTATCAACTAAGGTTAAAAAATAAAGTTTTTCCGCATGAAATATATCACCTGTAACGATTTCGTTTTTGTATGTAGGTGTTTTAGTTATGTTCTGCATCTCTATACTTGGGTTTCTATCATACTTGGCCAGATTACATGTATCGCAGTTATTAATGTATTTTTGAATGTGATCTATTAAGTTAGGGTAGTAGTAAAGATAACGCAGTTTATTAAAATTTTCTACTATTTCTCTATGATTGTTTCCTAAATGTTCCTGTTCGATAATTTTGTGTAGGTCTTCTTCGTTCGAAATTTCATGTGCATAAAATTTACATTTTTTAAATTTAATGTTAGGATTGTTTGAAAATAACTCAATTAAAAGTTGTTGAAGTTTATTAAATTCAGGATAATCAAGTGGTGTGTATATACCCACACTTCCATGAGTAATTTCATTTCTAAGCAAATTTTTAAGAGGTGGACTTGATACTACTATTTTGAGGGATTGTAATAATTTTACGTTTCCTGATTTTAGATACGATGATTTCTGAATAAATGGAATCGAAAAGGATTTGAATCTTATATTTATTGACGATCGTTTCGACAATGGGTATATGATCATTGAGATTTTCTTCCTGTGTATGCACGGTTTCAACACCAAGAGAATTTACTTCTTCTTGTAAAACATGAATTTCCTGATTTTCAATCCTTGAGAGAAAATCGGCGACATGGTTCCCTTTGCCTTTTATGTAAGTTATTTTAAAATCATACTCATTTAACTTCAGTTTCCATCTGATAAGTTTATCATTAGGCTCTTTTAAACTGTTAAGCCAGACAAGTGGCTTATGATCTGTTTGTATTGTGAAGAATTTACCATACAAGTAGGGTCTGAAATATTTTACTGCCCATACGATAGCTAATGCCTCTTTCTCGATGGTGGAATAATTCCTTTCATGAGAATTGAGTGTTCTAGAAGCATATGAAATAGGATGGTTACTCTGGGATAGTACTGCGCCTATAGCAAAATTTGATGCATCCGTAGTTAAAGTAAAAGGCTTATTGAAATTTGGATAATGTAGAATTGGAAAATTTATTATTAGTTCTTTTAGCTTTTCAATAGCATTTATAAAATTTGGATCATTTGGATTCACTTTCACGTCCTTTTTTAAATATTCGGTCATTGGAACGGCTATTTTACTATAGTTTTGAATAAATTTCCTGTAAAAACCGGTAATGCCCAGAAATGACTTGATTTGTTTTTGAGTAGTTGGTAATTTAAATTTTTTTATAGCCTCGATTTTTTTTGGATTAGGTTTAATACCTTTATCAGTTAAAATGTGACCCAAAAATTCAGTTTCCTTACAGAAAAATTTACATTTATCGGGCTGGACTTTCAAGTTAAATTCCCGCAATTTAGAGAAGATCTTCTTTAGAGAATCTATATGTTCATCTATTGAAGTTGAAAAAACTAAAATATCGTCTAAATAGACAACACATATCTTGTTAATATATTCATGTAGTACATAATTAATCATTCTTTGAAACGTCGCTGGGGCGTTTTTAAGTCCAAATGGCATTCTGATAAATTCATAATGACCATGGCTTGTGCTAAATGCGGTTTTTTCTTGATCTAGTGGGTCCATTAAGATTTGGTGAAAACCTTTCGCTAGATCTAGGGTAGAAAAGTATTGAGCTCTACCCAACTTGTCGAAAATTGACTCAATATTTGGTAATGGGAATTTGTCGTCAGTAGTGAGATCGTTTAATTTTCTATAATCAATTACGATCCGCCACTTTTGCTTGTTGGAATTGTCCATTTTCTTCGTCACAATCCACAGAGGCGAATTATATGGGCTTTTAGAAGGTTTTATGATTCCTTGTTGAAGCATTTCTTCAATTTGTTTGTTCACGTCTTCTTCGTGAACTGTAGGAAATCTATAGATTTTTGAAAAAATTGGCTGATTAGATTTGAGAGCAATTAACTGAGGTCAAATTGTCACCTTCTTTAAAGAACAAATCCTGATTGCATTTTAAAATCCCTATAGTTGCTTTTTTTCTTCTTCATTTAGATATCCCATCGGAAGATTGTTTAATTTTTCGAGAGGATTTTCATAAGCACATATAGCGTGAAAATCATATTCTTGTGGTTTAAAATCTTTAAAATAAACCCGAGTATTGAATATTTCATTGTATCTTTCGCCAAGATTAATTATTGCTTTTGTGGGTGAGAGTATATTCTGACCGATAATCGCATCAAATAAAGGGTGACTATGATTGGATAGTTTCCACTCAATAGTTTGACGCTTTTCACCGGGAGTTTTTATTTCGGGTGGAAAATAGGATATGTAGCCATCGGAAATATTTTTTCACTGTTTTGAAACGACATCAAATTTAGTGGGACTCTCAGTCGAACTATTTTTGATTCAGGCACAAGTTTTTTATTAAGAATTGATGTTGTACATCCTGTGTCAATAAGACAATTTAACTTTTGATTTCCAATAGTCAATTCGACTATTGGTAATCGGGCACTTCCAAGGCATGCTCTCGAAAATTTTCGATAGGAGCCGAGGAGTTTATGGAGTTTATATTCATTTCAACTTCCATAGGCTGATGTGATCGCACTGTCCGCATTGTAACATCACTTCTAGGAGATTCAGTTATATTATTACTACTACTACTCAATTGCCCTAACCCCTTGTGGGGCATAGCGCGTCAACTGTTCCATGTGGCCCAGTTGACGTTTCGTTGGCATAAACTGGTTTCGGAGACTGCAGTTGCCAGCATGCACCTCCTGCACATCCATGGCCACAAACGTCGTCGTGGACGGGATTCGAACCCGAAACGCCAGTAGTCAAACATGAGACTGGTGCCTCAACACACTGCGCTACCGGTCGCCCCCAGTTATATTATTAGCTCCGTTATGATTTATCATATTTGAATTTCGCGATCGGTTGCCATTATTATGCGATTGACCGGTATTATTAGGACATGAATGATTGTAGTTATTAAATTCATTATTATTATTAGGACGTGAGTGATTGTAATTATTAGATCGTGATTCATTGTTATTACGAGTATTAGAGCGAAATTGATTATTATCATTAGAATGTGAATCATTATCTTCATTGGAACGAACTTGATCATTATTGCCAAAACGAGACTGATTATTATTATTTTTAAACTTTTCACTACCTTTGTTTGATTTATTGCGTTGGTATATTGGCTCGAGGAAATAATACGCATCGTCTAATGTTTCAAAAATTTTTGCCAAACACAAAGCATAAAAATATTGTAGTAATAAGGAAATGAATTTATCAATCACATTTTTCACTGTTCACTGCGGAATATAAAGGATTGGGAGATACTTCTAACGCACTTTTTAGCTTTAACTTTCTTAATATTTGATACAAATGATCGTAAGTTTCTTTAAGGCTAGTAAATCTTGTGTTAATAAATAAATAACTGGCGCAACAGTCCAATTTGAACCACGGCCTCGAGATGAGTTAGCATCATCTCATTTTCTAGATCGTGACGGTTTTTGTGCAGAGGTATGTGATCAGCAATACCTCAACCGAGTTATTTACCCCATAATGGGTACTCATTTAACAGCTGAGTGGGCTCATAGTTCGACACGTAAATCCCCGGAATCGAACCGGGGCCCAGTGCGTTGAAGGCGAACGTGCTAACCGTTGCGCCATCCGGACTACCACCAATCTTTTGTTATTTACCTTGATATACAAATCGTTGTATTGTTCTCGGATTCCAAACTGCTGCGTTAGAATTCTCCTAATGGTAGACCAAGCGAAATCCGTTCCTCGAATGGAGTCCAATGCTCTTCCCTGAACCTTCTGTATGGCGATCCTGTAGGCTATGTTCTGATCCTGTACAGTTGACGGCATCACTAAGAGCCAATCGATGTGTTGGATGAATGATAGTACGCCATACGAATCGTCCCCTCGAAATGTTGGAATACTTTGTACGTACGCCAACAAATTCCGCAAAGAATAATGTTCAGCAGGTTGCTCCTGTTGTTGGTGTTGTTCAAGTTGATGTTGCTGTTGCTCCTCCATGTTATTTAAGACCAAAACAGGTGGTCGAAAGATGTTGCGTTGCGCCAGGTTGAATGTTTCTTTGCACGAAACTTAATAATCAGGATTGTAGGCTATTTTACACTAGCCAACGAACGATAATGAAATTTATGTTCCCTGATGAAGGTGTACCGACTGCGCCAGATATATAAAAACTATTCCCAAGAACGTGGTAAATAAGACGAACGCAATTTCACTTCGTCAAAAGAACACTTTTATTGCAAAAATAATCAACTTGACAATACAACAGTTAAAGAAGACAAAAACCGAGTACTGTTGTCGACATGTCTTAATATATTGTTAATTAATGTAGGTCATAACAAAACATATCAGCTGCATAATCAATAATAGAAATTATGTGCATAGTAACTTGCAAATTGCGAATAAAGCGATTCCATTTGCAAGTAGATGTGTAGACAATTTAATTATTATGAAGTATGCCGTGAATATGTGCTCTATATAAATTATTGCTTCTTGCTTGCGTTGGGATGGGATTGCGGTGGATGATGATGTAGCTCGCACATCATCGAAAAAGGGCATATCGCTACCCGCGAAAACTTGGAGATACTTTGACACATCAACAAGCCGTAGACCCTGGATCAATGGGAAAGCCTCGAAATCATGCGCGAAAATCCGGAGGAATTATTAAACACGGACCAAGGAAATTGCACTTCGAAACTAATTAAACTCGCCGCGAATAGATGTAGGAAAGCAGGTAGTAAAGGACCCTAAACTGGTGACATATGGCCCCTCACTTTTTAGGACACAGGTATAACTTTTTATGGCTCTCGACTACCTACAACGTTAATGTTAAGATTCTTAAATTGATACGTAATTTTTCCATTAGGTTTAGTAGCTTGTATACTGAGGAAGGGAGTAAGTTGCTCCCGAAATACATGTATATATAATACAAAAAATAAATCTTGTAGTTTGGGGAAAAGCTACGTTTTTTCACTCATCTAAAAAGTTTTCTACTAAATTACAATAGTACAATATAAATTACTATTTTGATGTTTTAAAGAGAAATATAAAAATATAAAATAAAATAAAAACTAAATGTAATAACTGTGTTGGAGTATAGTATTAAAATAAGTAAGATATATGCATAATAAGATAAAAAAAGTAAAAGAACCCAGGCTATCTCACAACGAGCAAGGCTCGTGCTGTGAGACTTTTGATCGACATTATTTGAATTTCACGTATTTTATTTCTCTATACCCGCATTTTGTATATCGTGTTTGCTTAATTTAACTGTGTAACGTTCTCCATTAAATAATGTTGTATATAATAAATAATATTATAAAAAATAATAATAACCCTCGGGGGGTGTTGTATCCCTAGAGGGCGCGTCCTCAGGTGGCGGATAGAGGAATGCCCGATAGATATATCGGGTAGGTGGGAAATAATATACCACTCGTGGACCAAACAACACATAAAATTCTTCATCCTAAACTGGTAACCAGAAAGCATGAAGGTGAGCGTCTGTTCTTCATGTTAGAAGCGGCTCCATTCAAACCTGCCATAGGTATAAAGTGGTACCCCGTGTGGGAGATAAAACTTCATGGAAACACGAAACATGTCCAGAAGAAGAAGGGCAGGGATATCTATCCAAGTGTCGGAGGAAACCGCGGCCTCCGGCGAGGGCTTCCCATCTGTACAAGAGGGGCGGTCGCTAGCAGTAAATAGGCGCACGGGCGTGCGCCAAACAAATCGAAGGAGCCGAACTTCCGTAAGTGCACCCGCACTGCTCCAGCACCATCGAGGAGCCCTCCTTCACCTGTGGTTGATGTTTCGCCTGGCATCCAGGCGACCACAGCTGCAGGCTCGCGTAGGCAACGAATGATGGAATGGACAGAACAAATGAACATTTTTATCATCGGTGCCTACTACGAGATTGAACTCTCGCAAGGGACGACATCATATCGTCCCTTGCTCCATCAGAGGTTCGTCGAGCGATTTCCACAATTTGCACATGTGTCAATACAGCGGGTTTCAGACCAGTACCGCTTCATTGTGCGAAGGAGTGCAATACCGGAGACGACGAGGGAAAGAATTCGGCTTGAGGTTTTGGAGGCAACTCGAAACCAAGAGTCGGCGGGACAGGATGTGGCATCCCCACCACCATCACGTCACTCTGTCCCCCACAGGAGTACCTATAACAGCAGACGAAGTACACTACTTCACCGCCAAGTGGAAGTCTCTTCTGAAGTTCACGACGAATATGAAAGAGCTTGCTTGGAATATCAGGAAATAGATCCTCTGCATAGGCCTGGCATTCCCAGGTTACATACATCTGCTGCAACACCTGATATTCTGTTTCAAATCAAAATCGCATCCAGACTCAACTCTGATACGACATTACTGGAACTGCAATCACTTGTGTATTGTGGTGCGGTGGCGGCTATCAGATTACATGGTCAGAAGATCCGTGATAACGTTATCGGCGTGAGACAAAAGTAAGAACCAGCCTGGAAGATTCGTCTTGAGCGGAAGAGAGAATCCTTACGACAGGACATTGGCCCATTGACTCAATACGTCGCTGGCAATACCTGTAGGCGGTTGAACAAAAAAGTGGAAAAGATCCTCCGTAAATATTCCACTCCTTCCAGAACTCCTTTGGTGGAAGTACTGGACAGACTAAAACAGAAGCTCGCAGTCATTACAAATCGTCTCCGACGATACACGCTGAGCCTCTCCAGACGTGTTCAGAACGCTGCTTTCACTAAAAGCCAGTGGAACTTCTACAAGACCATTAATGAGGACCAACAATCCAGCCCCAATATTAACTTCTCAGTGACTGACGCGGAACAATACTGGGGTGGACTTTGGCAAACTCCCGCTCAACACACCCAACATACTGAGTGGATCACTGCCGAAACCACCCGCCATGCGAGCTTGCCTGGCATGATTTTCGCTGAGGTCACTGAATCCGATGTCCGCGAAGTTATTAAGCGGTCCAAAAATTAGAAGGGGCCTGGTCCTGACAAATCGCAGAATTTCTGGTATAAGCGATTCCCGAGTATATGTGGTCAGCTCGCACAACAGATAAATCTGTTGATAAATACGCCTGAGGATTTTCCACCTTTTCTCACAGCAGGTGTTACCTACTTGTTACCCAAACGGGAAACAGTGGAGAGTGTTACATGTTACGAAATCGACATCGAATTCAATTCTCATAAATAAAAGTGTTACAACAAACTTGAGAATTGAATTCGATGCAGTTTTGTTCACCTACTTGTGACCTAATTGTAAAGGTGAATCAAAACTGCAATTAAGATTGTAATGCTGACTTGCATGTCAGTAAATTCATAAAAATTGAATGAACATTGTAGTACGCACTCATTACCCATAGCGTAGCAGGTAAGAACATATCAATAAATTATATGATTTTTTTACATAATCATTAACACATTGTGTTTTTATACAAACCGGAGTCGATCGAAAACTCGAATAGCCGATCGCGAGATATAATAAATGGTGGCAGCGGTGGGATACAGCTTATCAATCCAGGATTGAAAATTACTTTGGACAAGTAAAGGAAGCAGTATCCAAGGATCAACTTACTCTCCGGCAACAACAACTGATTGGTAAACGGAAACGCAACCAGCCTTACCTCTGATCCTGCTACGCTATCGTACCGGCAGCAGCTGAAGCAGATTGGACATCTGTAACGACCACGAAGCATCCTGAAAAGCAACGTGTAGTCCAGTTCGCCGGGATAATGGAACTCAATATTCTACTGTGAGTCAATTTTATCTATATATTTATATCCGAGTATACTCGTATATACATAAAATATAAAGGAAAGGAATAAGAATAAGGAAAAACGAAATACAATAGTTGAAAAGTGAAAATTTGTAAGATATTACAAACAATATTGTGGGCAGTGTTTCGAGAAAATTGGTGATAGTTTTAAGTAAAGTGTACAGATGTCATCTGAGTATCGGGTTAAATTAGGAAACGAGTTTATTGTACTCAGTGAGGAGGAAATTATTGACAGATCGTATGAGAATTTTCTGATTGAGTTCAACGGTCGTTTTGTGAATTACGAAACCTTCTTAAATGAGCGATCCACGATAGTTGGTGATATCGAAAGTGGAAATAGTTCGGGTTTAAATTCGTCGGAAAGTGAGAATTTGGGAACTATGTCGCTAACTTTCAGTGACCTAAAATCATTTATACCCGTCTTTGAGGGTTGCGCGGACGATGTCTTCAATTTTGTGTATAGCTGCTCTCAGGCTATGGATTTGGCAAGTGATTCGCAGAAAAATATACTTTTCAAGTATATTCAAATGCAGATTCGGGGTAATGCTCAAATAATCATCTTAAATGAATCATTTGAGAATTGGGGAAGTTTAAAGGATAAATTAAAAGAAGTGTATAAGGAATCTCATTCTCCTCTACAACTCCATCGTGAATTGATTTCTGTGAAACAGGAACAACATGAAACTGTTGCCTCCTATACACACAGAATCCAGACACTTCAAGGCCGAATCTTAACATCAAGAGAATCTGTTGTTAGGAAAGAACACCAGGCGGGGGAAAATGCGTAAAACGTTGATCATGCGAGTCGTGTTGCTCTCGAAGAGGAACAACGACTAAAATCGTGCAAACCAATAGTAAATCGTGATTTTGCCAATCAAAGTACTTCGCCCCGTGTACATAAAGTGTTTACCAATAAAAAGTGTTATAATTGTGGAAAAATCGGACATCTTAAGCGCGAGTGTAGATCAAAGAAACGCTTTGATAAAAATCGCAACTATAGTGAAATAAGGCAAGACATGGGACATTCTGGATCTAACCCGAGTTCCTTTAACACAGCCTACAGAAATAACTCTCAAAATGTAACGAACGTCAGAAATAGAGAAGAAAGTGGAAGTAGGGAATTTCGTGTGAACTTAATAGAAGTGGAAGAAAGTCCATATGTTTACTTTCTTAATGATGGGCGACAATTGAAATTTTTAATTGATACAGGTAGCTCATTAAATCTTATAGCTGCACGAAATGTTTTTGAAAAAGATATTGAAAAATCAGATTCTGTATCGTTCAAAGGTTTGAATTGCGTAGACAATAGGTCATACGGGTCAACCGTGTTGAAACTTGAAAATGGAAATGTAAAGTTTTCAGTGGAGTTTCAAGTTGGAAAAAATTGTGTAATTAATGACTTTGACGGTATTCTAGGGATTCCATTTCTACATAAATCTAAAGCTCAAATTGATTTCAAGAGAGACGAATTGATTTGTGGTGGAAATATTATTAGAATTTCGCGAAATAAGTTGTGTATTCCTCCAAGAAGTGAAGTGACAAAATTCATTCAAACCAAAATAGAAAAGGGCACAGAAGTTTTCGTTAACGGATTTGATTTTGATGATGTAATAGTACCAGATACATTGGCCAAAGTGAATTTAAATGGGGAAATTCCGGTAACTATCTACAATAGTTCCGATGAAAATAAAAAGATCAATGTGAAAGATATAAAAGTTTTTAATATTAAAACAGAAGTTTTGCAAATAGTGAAAAAACCTTTGCAGATTAGAGATGAACATCTGAATGATGAGGAAAAATCAAGCATTTATCCCATTATTAATGAATATAGTGAACTTTTCGGGGAAATTGACCCCAAAAATCTTACCCAAGCAGCTGAGCATTCAATCGATTTAGTACAAGATGCCAAACCTGTGCATGTGAAATTATATCGGTATCCGAAAATTCACCAAGAAGAGGTGAACAACCAAATTGACAAACTTCTCAATGAAGGCATAATAAAAGAGAGCAATTCGCCATGGAATTCTTCTTTATGGGTTGTTCCCAAAAAAATGAATGCGTCCGGAATCGTAAAATGGAGAATGGTAGTGGATTACAGAAAACTAAATGAGTTAACCATACCTGATAATTACCCTCTACCGAATATTTGTGACATTTTGGATCAGTTGGGTCGTTCAAAGTACTTTTCGATTATAGACCTTAGATCTGGTTTTCATCAGATTCCTGTTAAGAAATCTGATCGAGCTAAAACTGCGTTTTCGACCCCAAGTGGTCATTATGAATACACCAGGATGCCTTTTGGGTTGAGAAATGCTCCTGCGTGTTTTCAACGCATGATGAACAATGTCTTGTCGGGCTTACCTTGACGACATTGTCATATATGGAAATTCTTTAGATGACCATAATAAAAATCTTAGGGAAGTTCTCGAGAGATTGCGAATGAACAATCTTCGCATCCAACCTGACAAATGTGAATTTCTCAGGAAAGAGATCATGTATTTGGGTCACATTATAAGCAGTATAGGCGTTAATATGGATCCGGCAAAAATTAAGGCCATTGACAAAATATTGCGTCCTTCAGATGTTAGAGAAGTGAAATCATTTCTTGGCATGACCGGATATTACCGGCGATTTATTAAAAACTATTCAAAAATCGCTGATCCACTAAACAAGCTTCTTAGAAAAGATGTCGAGTTTGTATGGAGTGATCGATGCGAGGAAGCATTTAATGAATTAAAGAGGAGCCTTAAAGATGACATAACATTAGCGTACCCGGATTTCGACAAAGAGTTTATTTTAACGACAGATGCAAGTAATCAAGGTTTGGGAGCTGTATTATCGCAAAATGATGATAATGGTTTAGAGAGACCAATATTATTTTTGAGCCGAAATCTCAATAAAGCAGAAAGAGTTTATTCAACTACCGAAAAGGAATGTCTCGCTATTGTTTGGGCAATCAAACAATGCAGACCATACCTCTACGGAAATAAGTTTACCGTTCGAACTGACCATCAACCGCTCACCTGGCTCTTTAATGTAAAAGACCCAGGAAGTAAGTTGGTCCGGTGGAGGTTAAAACTGGAAGAGTTTTCATACAAAATCGAATATAAGAGGGGGAAAGATAATACGGTTGCCGACGAATTAAGCAGGTATTGCAAAGTGAACGCAATTGTACCAACAGAAAATGGAAAATTTAGGGAGATTCAAGGTCATCATCAAAATGATACGTCGGATAGAGTATTGGGTTATCAGCATACCGACATTATTCAGGGAACTGTCTTAAACAAATATGGAGATATCATCGAGAAAAAAGGTGACAAAATACTTCGAAAATATAAAGATGGGCGTATAGAAGAAATATCTTTAACAGATATTGATACTGCAACAGGAGATATATCTGAGGATGATTACAAAATCGACGAGAGAGATGGAAACAATACAAATTCGAGACAGCAAAATGTCAGCGTCATGGAAATTGCAGATAAGGATCAACAGATTGAAATTATAAAAACGGCTCATAACGGAATACTAGGAGGACACAGAAGTATTAATTCCTGTGAAGAATTTATTCGAAGGAATTATTCGTGGAGCAATATGAGGAAACATATTGAAGATTATATTAGAAACTGCAAATTATGCCAAAAATATAAAGTAACAAGACAGAATCTTAAACCAAACATGGTAATAGAGCAGTTGAAAGAAGAACCATTTGAGAGAATACAAATAGACGTTGTAGGACCTATTGAAGTTAGGGGTAATGAACAGAAAGTTTTAACTATTCAGGACAACTGTACAAAATTCGTCAAATTCATACCATTGGACAATCTAACAGCAGAGGAGATTGTAAACAAAATATTATGCAAGTGGATTGCATACTTCGGCATTCCAAAAGAAATTTTAATGGATAATGGGCCAGAATTTACAAACAAACTGCTATCAAAACTGTGTAAAAAGCTGAACATTTATCAAAAGTTTATTAGCATATATCATCCTCAATCGAATGGATCCGTCGAACGAATACATGCACGATTAAAAGAGTATATCGGAACAGTATCTCAGGAATCGGATGGAGACTTGGAAACACTATTAGGATTTGCATCACTATGTTTCAACACATTCTTCAGCACTTCGATTGGATACTCTCCTCAAGAACTTCTTTTTGGCATAAAAACTAGTTTAATGGACGACACTACCAAAATAACCTCACCGAGACGAGACAACCTGCGGCAAGATGAAGTCGACAAGAGGCTGAATGAGCTGAAAATCATCCGAGAAAAAGCAAGAAAATTTAATTTCGAAACTAAGGAAAAAGCAAAGGAAAGGTATGACCGAAAGAATAAGGCACAAATAAAAACGATGAATATTGGGGATCTAGTATGGGTTAGAGTTTTTGCTGGAACGAGGCATAAGCAAAAGGATAAATTGAAAAATTGGGACGGACCTCACAAAGTATTAAATATATCTAATTACGCCGTACAAATAGCTAAGAAAAATAAACCATGGGTTAACAAGAGCGATATAAAACCTTTCGTTTCAGGGGAATCCTCTCCATCTATGTCTCAACAAGCTCTGCAGGAGTTACAGTAAAGGAGTTAACATTTCCTGGCGTCTATTTTAAATACATTTCCGAATTGAGATTTGTTCATAAAGATATAAGTTTAATAAAAATAATAGATCTAGATGATCTAGAGCTAGAAATAAAATAAGTAACAAAAGACATCTTACACGGGGAATAAATGATATATGTACTGAAAAATTAAGCCAATGCAAATATTTGAAACTAAATGGGGAAGCACAACTCAATCGTTTAAATCATAATTTGAATACTATTTATGGCTTACTGGAAATTACACCTAATATACGACTAAAAGGGAAATTATTTATAGAGGTAAACGAGGATTAATTAACTATGTAGGTTCTGGGTTAAAAATGCTATTTGGTACCATGGATACCAATGATGCAGATAGAATTAGAAAAATAACAGATGCAATAGAACGAAATGAGAATAATATCAAAGAAGGTATTTTGAAAAATTCTGTGTTAATGAGCGAAATCAATCGTCAAAGTAAAATCATTAATTCCGACCAAGATAAAATTAAACTGAAAATTAATGAAATTGTCGGTGAGATTCAGAATATCACCAATGTTACTAACGAACGTGAAAAACTTCTGAGTCTTGATATTTACTATGAGGATCTATATAGTAAAATTTTCCATAAAATTGAGATGGTTGATCTCAAAATTGAAGTCATGCGAGACAGTTTACTTTTCCTACAATCCGGAATTCTCCATCCTTTTATAATGGAACCCGAACGATTGATTGAATAATTAAATAAATTAAAAGAAAGAAATGAATTAGCTATCTCTCCGTCTATTAACAACTACAGGGATTTAGTAAAGGATTTAAGACTTAACGCTTATATAAAGGACAGAAGGATCTTTGTAATAATCAAAGTAGACACAGTAGTTCATCAGGAATTTCAATTGTACGAAACATTAATTTTTCCATACGTAAAAGATAATAATATTATCACACTAGAAAATTTAAATAAATACTTCATTATTTCGAAAGATAAGGAATATTACACAAATGTTGATGGAATCGACTGTAAAACCATTAGCGATAGAAAAATTTGTAAACCGATACCACTAAAATTTTCCGTAAAATCAAATTGTATTTCGAGTCTGTATTTTAAAGAAATTGATAAATATTGTTCATTCCGAAGGATAGATTCTGACTTGGAAATAATGCATAAGATTAACAATTTACAACTGATAATTGTGAACTCTCAAGAAACCTTATACGACTTTAAATGTAATACATCCGAAAAAATTAAAATCATTGGTTCCAAATTATTAACTTTAACTTCAGATTGTTCAGTACACACAATGATAAACGATTATACCCCACAGCAAGAGGCTAAAGAGGTTAACAGAAAAAGATAAAATAATAGAACTTGAAGAATGCTGCACACTGTTAAACCTTAAAGAAATAAAGACAGTTTCAACTAAATTATCAAAGCTATCGACGAATGATATACACGGAAAATAAAAAGATCAAAATTAGTAATACACCTTATAGATCAACTGATATAGAACAACAACAAAGTCGCGATTTAGACGATCAACCAATTCAAATGAGAACCATTCGATTGAATTACTAATAAAAAAAAAATTTCTAAAAAAAATTTTGTTCATAGTAGAAAAGAATCGAGGACGATTCTCAATCTAAAGGGTGGTCGTGTTACATGTTACGAAATCAACATCGAATTCAATTCTCATAAATAAAAGTGTTACAACAAACTTGAGAATTGAATTCGATGCAGTTTTGTTCACCTACTTGTGACCTAATTGTAAAGGTGAATCAAAACTGCAATTAAGATTGTAAAGCTGACTTGCATGTCAGTAAATTCATAAAAATTGAATGAACATTGTAGTACGCACTCATTACCCATAGCGTAGCAGGTAAGAACATATCAATAAATTATATGATTTTTTTACATAATCATTAACACATTGTGTTTTTATACAAACCGGAGTCGATCGAAAACTCGAATAGCCGATCGCGAGATATAATAAGAGCCCTGCTGAAACGAGGCCTATAACATGCTTGCCGACACTGTACAAATACATTACAGCCATTATTAGTGGCAGGATTTATACGCACCTTGAGCAGAACAATATTCTTGCCGAGGAGCAAAAGTGCTGCCGAGTCGGATCTAGTGGTTGCAAGGAACAACTAACGATCGACTCGGTTGTGGTAGGACAAGCTACGCGCAATCAGAGGAATCTGTATTGCTGCTACATCGATTACGCCAAAGCGTTTGACAGCATCCCCCATAGCTGGCTAATCGAGGTCCTCCACATGTACCGCGTAGATCCTGCCCTAATCAATTTCCTAACAAAAGTGATGGAAGGATGGCGCACAACACTATCAGTGCCATCAACCGAAGGCAATATGCTCTCTCAACCGGTACATATCCGAAGAGGCATATTCCAAGGGGACTCTTTGAGTCCTCTCTGGTTCTGCTTAGCGCTGAACCCCCTTTCATCACTTTTGAATTCGGCTAAACAGTGCGGCTATAGGTATACAATCAAGCATGGTTTTCTTGGGATGTTTTCCAAATTCGAGCTGACTCATCTGATGTACTTAGATGACATCAAACTATACTCGGGAAGCGACGCCCATCTTAAAAGTCTGCTGAGGATCACCGAAAATTTCAGCCATGATATTCGGATGGACTTTGGGTTAGACAAATGTCGAATCCGTGCCATCCGCAAAGGCGTTCACGCACCGCACCCCGGCTTCACCTTGTATGATATCCATATAGGTGCAATGTCGGAGGCAGACTTTTACAAATACCTAGGAATTCTGCAAGGTGAACACCCCAGCATTGATGACTTGAAAGAAGGACTGCTGGTTGAGTTCTGGCGCAGGTTGAAATTGGTGCTAAAGTCCAACTTATCGGGAAGGAATAAAATAAGTGCGATCAACTTATATGCCATTCCTTCACTGACCTACTCATTCGGAAAAGTCCCGTGGTCTGTCACATCTTTGGCGGATATTGAACGGGGGGTACGCGTTTTGATGTCAAATTTCCGAACGCTACATCCAAAATCGTCAGTGGAGCGAATGTGTCTACCTCGTGACATCGGACGGAGAGGTTTAGTTGACATTACCAACTTACATCATCAGCAAGTCAACTCACTTCGCACTTATTTCCGAGGCAAAGCGACATCGAGTGCTCTGCATGATGCTATCTGCAAGACAGATGATGGTTTGACTCCACTGAAGTTAAAGGATCAATCATTTGCTCCTTTGAGTCTGGTGAAGTCAGACCAAGAGAAGATCGACAAATGGAAGTCAAAGGCGATGCATGGTAAACATGCGAGTTGCCTTTGGCAGCCATTTGTCGATCTTCACCTGTCTAACAGGTGGCTTCGTGCAGGGAACCTCTTTGCCGAAACAGAAGGTTCGATGGTTGCCATTCAGGATGGCGTGGTCCCCACCCGTGCTTATCTTAAGCATATATGCAAGCAAAGGGTGGATGGCGACCGGTGCAGAATGTGTGGCTCGGTGTTGGAAACACTTGACCACCTCATTTCTGGTTGTCCTGTAATGGCGCCGGTAGAGTACACGGACAGACACAATGCTGTATTCAAGGTAATCCACCAACACCTTGTATACAAGCACGGGCTGATCAATGAAACTGTACCGATCTACCAGTACACTCCACAAGCAGATTGACACTATGCATTAACACGTTATTCTGCATACTTGTGCAATTCTGCGGAAGGATCTCGGCGACCTCCACTAATATGCGTTTGATATCAGGATGCCGGCGTAACACCTGTCCAAGGCATCCATACCCGCCAACTTGATGGTTGCATCCGTTGCGGATATAAAACCGGCCAATGGAGCCGAGAATACGCCAGCCAGGCGCTAATGAATACTAACTGTGGAAACTGGCAATTCTATAACTGTGTAACGTTCTCCATGAAATAATATTTTAATGCTATTTTATTTTAGAACGGTGTATTGTTTAAATTATATGGAAATTGAATCAAGTGTGTGTGAACAATTTTAAGTGACTTGAATTTATAAAGATTCGGCACTGTTAGAACGCGAAAATTGGAATAAATTGGCATGGTCAGATAGCCTAAAGGCTTTTTTAAGCAAATTTTGTTTATTGTCTTATGCAATATAATCAGGCGTTGTAAATTAGAAGGTGCTAGTCCTCCCCATCCTATGATCCCATATTCTATCACGGACTGTGCTAAAGCTATGAATACCATCCTTAAACGATCAATTGCGATCATTGATCAAATTTGTAAATAGTTTTTCTTTAGCGACAGCATAGGAAAGTTAATGTGGTTTTCATACCCAAAGCGGGTAATAAGCCGGAGTATATGCCCAAATCCTATCGACCGATTAGCCTTACTTCCTTCTTCCTTAAAACCATGGAAAAGTGGCTTGATTTGCATATCAGGCACAAGATGGAACTGTCGATCCCCCTACATCGTATGCAATTCGCGTATACGAAGGGCAAGTCAACAGTGACCGCCTTGCATAACCTTATCAGTACAATCGAAAAGTCCCTCAGTGATAGGGAAATCGCGTTGTGTGCTTTTCTTGACATAGAGGGGGCTTTCGATAATACCGGCTACGAGTGCATTTCCAGACCACTGGAACTCAGGGACATCCCACTCGCTACCATTGCATGAATAGATGCCATGCTCCGTGGACGGGATATTCACTCAACTCTAGGCAGTACATCCATTTGCGTGAATGCCGTAAAGGGTTGTCCACAAGGTGGCGTTCTGTCACCCCTTTTGTGGTCCCTTGTCGTAGACGAGCTGATTTCCATGCTTAATGAGCGTGGTTATCTTACTATCGGGTACGCGGATGGTTTAACTATCATAATCAGGGGCAAATTCGAATCAACCCTTACGGAGGTTGTAACGAATCGGTGGTTTGAACTGTGCTCAAAATGAGGATGGAGGTTGAGGCATGGTCGTTCAGACCAGCCGTGACACCTAAGTGTCAAAACCTCCTCAGAAATGACCCGCATTCGGTTGCTGAGCTACCGAATCTCCTTCAGGAAGTCGTCAAACGACTGCCCCTCCCTCTGTAAACGATGACGCGTCATTTCCATGAGGTCGTCATCGTCGTAGGGGTCTGTGTACTGTTTTCGGAGAACAGCTCGCAACGACTCCAACGTGTATCGATTGCGCAAGCTGGCCGCAAAGTGTCGAAACGACTCGGCTGTATCCCCAGCGAAAAAGAGGTGGGCCTACAAGCATACCCTTTCGAAGTCCCCCGCAAGGGTGCGGTCGGTGAAAAGCTCCACCTGACGAACGAATTCGTCGACAGCGGTCCCGTTGAACTTAAGTCCCCATTCTGCGATGGTTCGGTGGACATGGTGTGAGGGGGGGGGAAGGGGGGGGGGGGGGGGGGGGGGGTATGGTCGCTGAAGAGGCAGCCGGGTGGTGCCGACGCTCCACTGGGTCGGCTCTCGAAATCGATACACGGGGAGTTTCGTCCAAACCCATAGCGGAGCTGCGCCGGGCGCATTCTATGTGAATCAGCTTCTGCAAGGATTCGTCGAATTCGTCTCTGTCTGTAGGTGGTCTGCCGCCGGCTCCCTGGTCTGAGCGCGGCGATCTAGGAGCAAGGGGCTGTGTTGCCTGTGCTGGCGGAGAG
This sequence comes from Chloromyia formosa, assembly GCA_964017055.1. NCBI lineage: Eukaryota > Metazoa > Arthropoda > Insecta > Diptera > Stratiomyidae > Chloromyia > Chloromyia formosa. The sequence continues at coordinate 64,072,871 of OZ024814.1, read as the reverse complement.
GGTCTGTTTTGACTCCACCAGGCTGGCGGCCATTCGACCCACCACGGCGGTGGTTGCTGGCCCCACCAAGGTGGTGGTGGATGTCTCCACCAAGGTGGTCGCGCTTGTTGTTGTGGAGGTGGCTGTTGTTGCCCCCATCCATGAGGTGGCAGCCCCCATCCGGGGTACGACGAACGCGCTTCCTTAGCCGCGTTTTGCGACAGTTCTTGAGGCGGTTGTAGTGGTGGGCCCTGGGTCGGTGGATTCTCGACCGGAGCAACATCTTGATGCCACGCTTGCGGAAATTCCCCCGCTGGGGCGTTGTCTGCCAACCCCGCCGGCGGAAACTTCAGGGCTTGGGGGTTGAGCTGGGCCTGGGAACGTGCACGGGTCACAGCTCCCCTTCCCTGCCCTACTGGTGGGGGCGTATAGTCCAGCGGGATTGTTACTGTGGTACTAGCCGTAATGTCGTTACAAAAAAATGAGGAATAAAAAATATAACAAAAAAAAGGAATATGTATAAAAAGTGACTACTATAACTATTGTATGAGATACGCGAGATATTTTTTTTCAAAAATCAAAACGATATTCTTATTGAATGTAGTTTGCTTCCCGAATCCTTTCGGACTCCTTCTCCCCTCCACTCTCTGTAGTAATCATTCTCATCAAAGAGAAAACGTGCTAGTCGCAGAGACGCAAGGAAATTCCGGCGGCCAAGAGAAAAATTAAAGAAAAAACATAAAAGAACTACGATTGGGGTAAACCCCAATCATGCAATACTCTAGATGAATTTGAACCTGGTTTTTGAATCTAACTGATATTGTTAATTAAGTGTTAAGTACAAAATTTCAGCCCGATAAATTGTATACGTACTGAGTAAATAGGCTTAACGTATTTCATGAAATAGTGCAGTTTGTATGGGAGGGGGTAGAAGGAGGGTGAGGATTACAATAAATTTTATAATGTAGGTTACAATTATCATAAAAGTGATATATTCAAAATTTCAAAGCAATATGTTTTATAGTTTCTGAGAAAATCTGATTATTGTAAATTATCAAAAATGTGTCATTTTGTATGGGAGGGGGTAGACGGAGTAAGGGTAATCGATTAATTTTTTTGAATCTAACTGATATTGTTAATTAAGTGTTAAGTACAAAATTTCAGCCCGATAAATTGTATAGGTAATGAGTAAATTGGCTTAACGTATTTCATGAAATAGTGCAGTTTGTATGGGAGGGGGTAGAAGGAGGGTGAGGATTACAATAAGTTTTATAACATAGGTTACAATTATCATAAAAGTGATATATTAAAAATTTCAAAGCAATATGTTTTATAGTTTCTGAGAAAATCTGATTATTGTAAATTTTCAAAAATGTGTCATTTTGTATGGGAGGGGGTAGAAGGGGTGGAGCGATTTAGCCCGTTCACGAACTTAGCCTTCATTTTTTGTCAAAAATAACGTGTGCAAAATTTGAACTTCATAGCTCAACGCGTTCTCGAGCTAGAGAGGTCACAGACGGACGGACGGACAGACGGACATCCGGTTTTGAGATATTCGAGTGATAATATGAACTTCTGTATCATTCATTTTTTTCTGCGAGCCTTATTTCTTAGCGTTACAAACTTTGTGGCAAACTTATAATACTCTCAGATTTCATCTAGAGTATAAACATAAAAGAACTACGATTGGGGTAAACCCCAATCATGCAATACTCTAGATGAATTTGAACCTGGTTTTGAATCTAACTGATATTGTTAATTAAGTGTTAAGTACAAAATTTCAGCCCGATAAATTGTATAGGTAATGAGTAAATTGGCTTAACGTATTTCATGAAATAGTGCAGTTTGTATGGGAGGGGGTAGAAGGAAGGTGAGGATTACAATAAGTTTTATAACATAGGTTACAATTATCATGAAAGTGATATATTAAAAATTTCAAAGCAATATGTTCTATAGTTTCTGAGAAAATCTGATTATTGTAAATTTTCAAAAATGTGTCATTTTGTATGGGAGGGGGTAGAAGGGGTGAAGCGATTTAGCCCGTTCACGAACTTAGCCTTCATTTTTTGTCAAAAATAACGTGTGCAAAATTTGAACTTCATAGCTCAACGCGTTCTCGAGCTAGAGAGGTCACAGACGGACGGACGGACAGACGGACAGACGGACATCCGGTTTTGAGATATTCGAGTGATAATATGAACTTCTGTATCATTCATTTTTTTCTGCGAGCCTTATTTCTTAGCGTTACAAACTTTGTGGCAAACTTATAATACTCTCAGATTTCATCTAGAGTATAACCAGGCCGAAGCTTCGCTTCGGCCCGGAGTCCGAAACGTATATACCCTAGACTTGTACAGACCTAGTGGTGATACCAAAAGTACCAATTGGCAACGACCATACGCATTAAAAGTGAGTTTCCTATATGACCAGTTTATACCTATAAAAGAGGTTGGCAATCATTCAGGAGGATCTTGACCATTATCAAAATCAATGAACTAACCCATTCTACAAATATTTGTCGAATTTTTCAAGTTGGTAGCTTCATTCTATCGAAAGTTATTGCTTATTTGAAGTTTCACTTGTAGGGGAGGTAGGGGTTCCTTGGGTCGGATCTTGCTCATCATTGCCACCAACAAATAAGATCATGCTTCAAACATTTAAACAAAATTTCAAGTCTCTAGTTCACTCTATCGAAAGTTATCGTTTATTAGAAGTTTCATTTGTAGGGGAAGTAGGGGTTTCGTTAGTCGGATTTTACGTATTTTCAATATTAGCCAATAGGATCCTATTGCAAACATTTGACCAAAATCTTAAGTCGCTAGCATTATTTTGTCGTAAGTTATCGCTTATTTTAAGTTTTATTTCTAGGGGAAGTAGGGGTTCCTTAGGTCGGATCTAACCCATCTTGGATACCAACTAACCCAATCTCACTTCAAACATTTGACCAAAACTTCAAGCCGCTGGCTTGATTTTGTCAAAAGTTATCGCTTATTTGAAGTTGCATTTGTAGGGGAGGTAGGGGTTGCTTGAGTCGGATCTTGCCCATTTTCAATACCAACCTAGAAGATCTTACTAACAACATTCCAAAAAAATTTCAACTCGCTAGTGTCATTCTATCGAAAGTTATCGTAATTAAATGAATATTTAATTTTTTGGTATTTGTAGGGGAGGTAGGCGTTCCTTTGATCTGATTATGCCCAACTTACTAGAACTTAAGCAGCTTCTCACCCCAGGGTGGTTCAAGAGTTATAGACAAACAACCCGAAAAGTAGGGTAGTACGGGGGTCTTTGTAAGAAAATTGACATTAGTTTTCAACTGATTGATTTTATTTTCCCAGGAGAGTGGAAGATCATCCTTACGAGCAATCTACCGAAGCTAGAGCTTTTCATGTTTATTTAATCGGGAGTTATAGATACATTTAATTATTTTACATATGTAGGGGAGGTAGGCGTTCTCTTGGCCTGATCATGCCCATTTCCAATACCAACCAACTAGATCATACTTCCAATATTTGACCAAAATTTGAAGGCTCTAGCTTCATTCTATCGGAAGTTATCGTGCGAACGGACAGACAGACAGACAGACGGACAGACGGACAGACAGACATGGCTAAATCGAATCAGGAGGTGACCCTGATAATTTATATATATGCATTGCCATACCTCCGGAGCCTCCTTTAAGGTGTTACATATTTCCGTCGTGACAAAAACAATATACCCTATACTAAAAGTCTAGGGTATAAAAATATTGGGGATTAGTACGGATTCATTCCTCATCGATACTCCAGCCTATCCTATTCCTAGGTTTCGGGAAAGTAGAGTCATTCTACAGTCGTAAACGCCTACAAAATGCGATTCTCATACTCCCTTGACCATCGGAACAGGATAAGCCAGGCATCGACGAGTTCCGAAATCCGACTTGTCATCAGAACGAGCTAAAAGAGGTCAGTGCCTACACACAAAGGTGGGAAGACGTTCGAGGGACCCGGATTGGCAATCAGGAGTAAACTCCCGATTCCGGTAATTCCAAAGAGTCCCTTTTTCCGAACGTCTTGCCCACGATGCAAAAGCATCTTTTGACAACACAACGTAAGCACTGCCTGTTGGGGGATAGGTGGGGATGGGAAAACCTACTCTACATGGATTAGGTACTCTACATGGATGGGATAAGGATTTTATAGAAAAAAGAGCAAAAAAAAATATATAACCAGAGTTTGTAAGTCCCTGGGTGCGTGCAGCACCAAAGTGAGGATAGGACCTCAAAAGCTGTCAAACTCCGGCAGTGGGACCGACAATGGGACATCAAGGTGGGATGAGGTCCTAGGGTGACCGAAATCAGAAATTGCCACCTGACACTTCTGAAAGACAACGTGGAGGAGGCGCGCGAAAAGGAATTGGACAATCGGGAAAAAAAGGCAGTGGAAATACGCGGCCGTCAGGAACGCCGTCCGCCAGGTGAGAACGGCCCCAGAAAAAAAGGAAAAATAACCCCCAAAGCGGACGGCGTGTCTGCCGGCAGGACAACCACAGCAAGCTCGTCAAAATAGCCGCCACCCATGCGGCCGGACGACCACAGCAAGCTCGTCAAAATAGCCGCCACCCATGCGGCCGAACGACCACAGCAAGCTCGTCAAAATAGCCGCCACCCACCTCGGCCAGACAACCACAGCAGCTCGTCAAAATAGCCGCCACCGTCGGAAGGAGCCGCCACCAGCAAGCCTTTACAACCGTCGGAGCGAGCCGCCACCCATTTGGCTTAGCCGCCACCAGCAAGCCTCCACCACCGTCGGAAGGAGCCGCCACCGAGTGGGTCAGCGAACCGGTTAAGGTACGTGGGAAGCTCTTCTTTGTTTCCTTGTATGGAGAGGGCAATATTTTGGTTGTGCACGACTGAAGGTGGCCGCCACATCTACTGCCTCGGCTGTTGCTAGCGTTGGCTCCAAACTCGCTGAGAAATTCCGTGACAAATACATACGTCTCGAAATTCCTTGGGGCGCGTTAGATGAATTCGTGAATTGGTGATAGTATGGTTAGACGAACGATACAGAACGAAATAACAAAAAAAAACTAAAATAGGCAGATGTTAAATGAGGTTAGACAAAAAGAAAACAAAACACTCATCTGCCCTGAGTCATTTATTGCGCCAGTAGACATAGAAAACAAAAAAAAATTAATTTGCAACATTATATGCGTTAGTATGCATGATATATAAATAGAGACATATGAAATTTTTTGAGACTTGCGATTGTCCTCACTCCATACTCTTTATGTGTAAGTGTAACTGATTTAGTCTATTTTTAGAAATTATCTAGAAACACCATTGCTCGAGCGCTGGTTTCCATTATTATTATTATGAGACAAATATTAAATGTAATGTCTCGTGTAAATCAAGAAGAAGAAGTTATGCACTTTAAAGATATAGATACATATAAAGTAAACCAAAAAGAAATAAAAACATAAAAGGACTACGATTGGGGTAAACCCCAATCATGCAATACTCTAGATGAATTTGAACCTGGTTAAAGCCAATAAATAATTTTGGTTGCAATCTCGGATGCATCGTTAAGACTTTGTTTGGCTTAACGTATTTCATGAAATAGTGCAGTTTGTATGGGAGGGGGTAGAAGGAGGGTGAGGATTACAATAAATTTTATAATGTAGGTTACAATTATCATAAAAGTGATATATTCAAAATTTCAAAGCAATATGTTTTATAGTTTCTGAGAAAATCTGATTATTGTAAATTATCAAAAATGTGTCATTTTGTATGGGAGGGGGTAGACGGAGTAAGGGTAATCGATTAATTTTTTTGAATCTAACTGATATTGTTAATTAAGTGTTAAGTACAAAATTTCAGCCCGATAAATTGTATACGTACTGAGTAAATTGGCTTAACGTATTTCATGAAATAGTGCAGTTTGTATGGGAGGGGGTAGAAGGAGGGTGAGGATTACAATAAGTTTTATAACATAGGTTATAATTATCATAAAAGTGATATATTAAAAATTTCAAAGCAATATGTCTTATAGTTTCTGAGAAAATCTGATTATTGTAAATTATCAAAAATGTGTCATTTTGTATGGGAGGGGGTAGAAGGGGTGAAGCGATTTAGCCCGTTCACGAACTTAGCCTTCATTTTTTGTCAAAAATAACGTGTGCAAAATTTGAACTTCATAGCTTAACGCGTTCTCGAGCTAGAGAGGTCACGGACGGACGGACGGACAGACGGACAGACGGACAGACGGACAGACGGACATCCGGTTTTGAGATATTCGAGTGATAATATGAACTTCTGTATCATTCATTTTTTTCTGCGAGCCTTATTTCTTAGCGTTACAAACTTTGTGGCAAACTTATAATACTCTCAGATTTCATCTAGAGTATAAAAAGAAAATATGAATTTGTAAGTACAAAAAAATTATATATAACAGAAACAAAAAAAAATTGAGAACCAACTGGAAATATTAAATTAAAAACATGAAGTCACAGTAAATATTTCTTTTGCTTCCTGAGCCCTCAAGGGCCCTTCTCCACTCCACTCTCACCGCGTCGTTTTCATCGGTTTTCGCTATGGGGGTTGAGCAATATTGCGCGGCTCAGCCCAAGGTCGGGGAGGGAGCGCGGAGCCCCATCGTCATCAGGGGGCTCCCGTGCTTGAGGCAGGGATTTAGGAATTTTGCGCGGCCAGATTTTTGTTTGTATTTCCGTTGAGGGACTCCCGTTTCGTTTCGGCATTCGGGCCGACGCGTGAGATTTTTTTTGTAGCGATAACGAGGCAGAAATACCCAGAAAAACCCCGCCCACACTACCGATAGCTGAGCTAGCTATCAAGCACGCGTCATCTCGGGTCATTTCTGAAGAGGTTTTGACACTTAGGTGTCACGGCTGGTCTGAACGACCATGCCTCGACCTCCGTCCTCATTTTGAGCACAGCTCAAACCACCAATTCGTTACAAGGTGATGAGGTCGGCCCTTGACATAGTTCTACACTGGTGTGTTGCTGTGGGCTTACATGTAAACCCATAGAAAACTGTTGTTGGGCCGTTCACGCGAAAACGATATTTAACATTGGATCCAATTTCGTTAGGCGGCACGACCTTAGATTATTCCACTGAAGTTAAATGTCTCGGGGTAACTCTAGACTCGAAACTCACCTGGAATACTCACATAGATAATGTACTTAGCAAAGCCACACGCACAATGTGGGCTTGCAGAAATCTCTTTGGACGGACATGGGGGCTCACCCCAAAGATAGTTGAGTGGTTATATACCATGCTGGTGCGGCCCATGGTGACCTACGCAGCGCTTGTGTGGTGGCCGAAAACTCAACGCTCCAACGCCTTGCCTGCCTTAACATCACTGGAGCTATGCGCACTTGTCCTACGCCAGCCCTGGAGGCGATTATTGGACTTACTCCACTGCATATATTCATTCAAGAATCAGCAGCTCTAAATACTCTTAGACTTCGTTTGACTTCCGACGTGCGCAGTGAAGAAAGCGGTCACATGAGCATTCTGAATCAAATTCCTGACGTGCAGATCTGCTTGAGATCAGATTACATGATCACGGAGGTTTGCTTCGGCAGAAAATTCTCAGCCCTCATCCCTGACCGCTCTGAATGGGTAAATGGCACACCCTGTCCAGACCCTAAATGTATTAAGTGGTTCACTGATGGGTCTAAAACTGAACAGGGTGTTGGTGCAGGTGTCTTTGGACCCAACACCAGGATTTCCATCGCAATGGTAGTCTCGCCCAGCGTTTTTCAAGCTGAAATCCACGCCAGAGTAATCTTGGAAACTGGACTTCGCGGCACTTACATTGCTATCTACTCAGACAGCCAATCAGCTATAAAGCGCTCTCCTCATATGGTTGGTTGGTTTAGGTGGCGGTAGAGCCCCCAAAAAGGGAATACCCAATTAGCGCTGGTGCACGCCGTTTTGATGCCACAAACCTCGCAAGAGGTAAAATGATGCTGTTAAGTATATCAGAGGGGTCGGGCGGGGTATTTCCTTAAATCCACCCTATGGAATTTAAGAAATGAAGTATGTTGCCAGTTCCCAAAGAGGAGATCTCGGAAAGGCACTGCCCAAACAACAGTGCCGCGCCCTAGCCAGCGCCGGACATCTACAAAGAAAGTGTAAAAGAGTCTCCTTCTCCCCACTGTCCTTGCAACTACGACAGCACTCGTTGTAGGGAATACCAAGTCTGGCTGCGTGCTCTCCCACAGGCCAGTGACCCGTTGTAACGGCAACAATCCTGGCCACCTCTGGACGGGTCCTTATCAGAAGGCCATTTGTTCTTTGTGTATTATAGGATGGCCATATTTTCATAGAGGTGATGCACGTCCTTAATGCGCCCCATCTGTTGTTTGCTAAGTTAATGTAGCATTTATGTACTTCCTTCTTAGTGGCGCTAAGTGGCGCACTGACAACCACTGCATATGATCTGTCCAGGGCGGAGCCCAACTGCGCCAGGCGATCGGCCTGCACATTTCCCGCTATACTCCTATGACCCGGAACCCAGAGGAGGGTGACTCTATTAAGGGTGGCCAGAGAGTTCAGCTCTTGACGGCACTGTTTTACTATTTTAGATGACACTGTCGCTGCCTCGAGGGCCATAATGGCAGCCTGGCTATCCGTGAAAATTGCGATATCCTTTGTGGTAACCATGATGCGCCGCAACATCCGGTAGGCCTCCCTTATTGCTAGCACTTCCACCTGGAATACACTAGCAAAATCAGGGAGGCACAGTAGATCAATATTATATTTCCAACGCACCGCTGGCCACCAGACCAGCGACCCGTATGTGAGTATCGGTCGCACTACCGCTGTGTAAAGCCACAAGAACATCTTTGGTTGGAGTCCCCAGTTTTTACCACAGGTTCTCCTACAAGCAAAGAGAGCTATAGTAGCCTTCTTGATGCGATGTTCGACATTTAATTTCCATGAGAGCTTCGAGTCGAGAATCACTCCCAGGCACTTTACGTTGGTCGAAAGAGTCAGTAAGTGTCCGTTTAATTTAGGGAGCGCAAACTCCTCAATCTTTGTTTTTGTAGTGAAAAGCACCAGTTCGGTTTTCTGTGGGTTCACACTAAGACCGCATTCTACCACCCAAGTGGTTACTATCTTCAGGGTGTTGTTCATGATGTCGCTCATCACGGGTAGAAATTTGCCTGAGATTAAGATGACTATATCGTCCGCATAGGCGACTATTTTAGCTCCAGACTTTTCCAGTCTTCTGGGGAGGCCGTCCATTACCAAAATCCATAGCAGAGGGGAGATCACACCACCCTGTGGCGTCCCTCTGCGCACGTATTTAGTGATCCGACTTTCGCCCAGGTCCGACTGGATTACCCTGGTACTCAGCATGGTCAGAATCCATCTACTGAAATGGGACTCCACTCCTAACTCGATGAGAGCATCCACTATAGTCTCAGTCATTATTGAAAGCGCCTTCAATGTCTATGAAAGCCGCCAACGTGTATTGTTTGTAGTTTAAGTCATATTCAATTGTGCGTGCTACCTCGTGGAGAGCCGTTTCGGTAGACTTTCCTTTGAGGTAGGCATGTTGGCACACTGATATTGGAGATTTCAGCAATAGCTGTCGTATATGGTTATCCAAGATTCGCTCCAACACCTTCAAGACACAAGAGGTGAGGCTGATGAGTCGAAAGTCTTTAGCGGAATCATGACCGCGTTTTCCCGCCTTTGGGATAAAGGTCACGCGAACTCGCCTCCATGGCATGGGGACGTAGTTCAGCGAAATACAGCCCCTAAAAGTGGCTACTAACCATGGGATCACTATGTCCTGTGCCTGCTGGAGCATAACTAGAAATATACCATCAAGGCCTGGTGACTTATAAGGAGGAAAGCTGTTGATGGCCCACGCCAACTTTTGGGCCGTGATAACCGACACAATTTCGTCCCCCGACACTGGCTGCTCACTTGGCATGCTAGCATCGTAGCAATGATCCTCACTGCTTGGGAAGAGTGTCGTCATAAGGTGTTCAAGTGTTTCACTGGTGGACTTAGTCCAACTACCGTCCGGCTTTTTGATAAAAGACGGACAGTTGTGGCTCTTGGATAGAATTTTGAACAATCTTGATGAGGCACTTGTATCCTCAATCGACTTACAATAATCTCTCCAAGAGTCCCTTTTGGCTGATTTGATGGCTTTTTTGTGTATATTTAGACAGTCTTTATAGGGTTGTCAATACTTGTGCCTATTGCACGTATTAAAGATATGTCTTGTCAATCTCCTAAGACAAGTCAGGTCTTCATTCCACCATGAGGGCAGGGTTTTCTTACTATACTTAGTAGGGCAAGAGATTTTAAACGCTGAGTCCAAAGCCTTCTCGAAAGTCAGAACCTTGGCCTCAAGTTCCTTTGCTGTCCCCATACTTAAGTTTTTTATTCTAGATAATTTTGTGGAAGTAACCTGCCTGAATTTCTTCCGGTCAGTTCTTCTGGGATTTCTAAACGGCTTCGGCTGCCTCACGTTGAGATCCAGCGCAAAGAGAATCCAGCTGTGATCCGAGAAAGACTTCAGACTGGAGACTTTCCAGTCCTCAACTCTAAAGTTTACACTGTTGGTGATCAAAGTGACATCCAGAACTTCCTCCCAACCCCTGAAATTGTCCGTACTTGGGAACGTGAAGGTTGGTGTACTTCCCCTGTTACACACTATAAGGTTGTTGTCAAGGATATATTCAAAAAGTGACTCACCTCTTTCGTTTGTCGTGGTACTTCCCCACAAGGTGTGTCTGGCATTGGCATCCCCTCCTACGAGCAGGCTTGATTTATTGCCGCCACTTCCTTGGTTAGTAGGAGTAGTTCTTCGGTGGGTGCTGTCCTATCGTGGGCCATATACAATATATGGAGGAGATGCAGATGGCTCTTCCATCAGCTGTTTCCACCTTTACCACCGTTAGGTCAGATGTACTAAAACCTGGACACAGAAAGGCGTTGATGTGTTTCTTTGCTAGAATACAGCTTCTAGGCCTTACTTGATCACTGCTGGCGTAAAATAAATTGTAATTGTCGCCATCAAGGCCCTTAACCTTAAGGTCCCTTGTCCATGGGTCATATGAGTCCTATGTCAATATCCTCCTCCTCTAGGAGAATTTGCAGATTATCCGAGGCGCACCTAGCGCGATTTAGGTTAATCTGCACACACTTCAACATCGGACCCATCAATCTTCTCTTCGCCTTGCAATAAAGTGTTTTCCTCCTCCTCATCGAGGCTGAGTTCATCCAGCATCTCTTCTGCATCCTGCAGTGGATCCGCTTCCTCTCCTGAGGCGCGGAACACTTTTACTTTGGCATTCCTGATACCAAAACGGAGTCTGCAGCCTGCTTTTTCAAGCGGCTCCAAACTTTCCTCATTTATGAGGAGGAGAAAAGTGAGGCTATTAGACTGGGGTTCCTCAACCTTGAGGATCTCCCAGTTCCCCATGGGTATTGCAGGGTTATGTATGCGGAGACAATGCAGAAGCCTTCTGCGATCTCCGCCTACCATGGGCAACCAAATCCGCGCTCTCGGCCTTTCTGGAATGAGCTTGAGCTTCATGCCCTCCCATGCGTCGCATACTGTTGCAACAGAGCTCCTTAGGAAATCAAGAGAGAACCGATCCTCATACTTGATTACTCGGTAGCCTCTAATGTTCATACTGCTGTCAAAGCACGGCAGTCGCTCCCCCTCTTTTATCAGTAGCAGGTGTAGTAGCATCACCAACTCCGATAATTTCGCCTCAACCTTAGCCCAGACTCCGCTCGCTAACTTACCATCCTTGGTTAGTTCACCTAGAAGCGCAACAGGTGATCGTTCACCACTTCACTGTAAGGCCTGGTAGTCGTAGTATAGTGGCTAATGGAGGACTCGCCCGATGCCTTCGTCGCTCTAGTTCGTTTGGCAGCGTGATCCGTCTCATCCTGAGACCGGTTGCGCTTGGATGCCCCATGCATCTCAATTTCTGCCTATTGACTTTGCTTCGAATCAAGGTGGCGCTTATAGTCGTCTACCACAGCTTGGTATCTACGCCTATCTTTCTCGTCTCGCTCGTGAATAGTACCTGACTCTGCGTTCTTCGCAATCTTGTTCAAAACGAACAGAGCCATCTGGTACTGACTCTTCCTCCTCGCAGACTCAGACTTTGGCTTTTTCGAGTACGGACATTACTCTCGACGTTGTTGGTTTCGATGAAACAGGCATGCTGTGGCTCAGCCGCTCCGGAACCTTTCGATCACCAGGCGACGTGGAATTGATGTGGGCAGGGTTACCAGACTTGGTACCCCATGGGCTGCCCTTGTAAGTCCCAGACTGGGAATCGGAAGTTCCTCCCCTCAACACGGTTCCACCTGGATCCATGTTTGTTTTGGACGTGGCTGCTTTAGCCATGCCCGACCCGCTGAAGGAGTCCATGTCAAATGAAACCCGAAAGCAGAAGACCGAGTTGCTCGCAGTGACACCAGTACCAGAAACAACAAAATTGCACACGGAAAATCATGCATATGTACACCGTCCGCGATAATGGGATACCGTTTCAATGACACCAGCCAAATAATCTCCGAAAATAGTACACGGCTAGCCAAGCGCACCTACGCCGGCCACGATGGTACAACACTGTCGCGAGAAAATGGTGCACCCGGTCAGATTTCGGAAATTAAACAACATCGCCAGCATATAAATGGACCGCGGTGATCGAAAACCAAGCACTTGTCCAATGCCGCCACTCACTTGTTACGTGTTTTAAATTTAAATTCGAAAATAAAGACGCTAACCAGCTGACGATGGTTTATTACTCAATGTGTCAAAATCGCACGTAAACAAAAGTGTGGCGCCCGGTGTCGCTCCGCACCAAGCGGCACACACACACTTGCGCAGCCTGGATTTCGCCACCCAAAAACAACCGTTAGCTGGAATTGTACCGCAACAGTGCAAGAAAACGAAAACGAGAAGAAGGAAAATCTCGCAAAATGCAGCCGTGCGGATTAAAATCCCCAATCGGCGGGCACAATACCGCTTACACGTGCACTAATCCAATAATTTCCCACTCGCGAAAAGGTGAAAAACTCGGTGAAAAAGATGAAAAACACGGAGCAAAATTTGACACGTCCGAAAACATACGGGATTGCACTTCGATTTAGCGATTCGCTATTAGCGATCAATTGTACAGAAACATATGAAACTGTTCAAAGCGGATCGATTCCGTTTTTAGCGACTACTAGCGAAAGTGACCGAGAGTTACTAAAAGCGATCTATTTAGACAATATACTACCCCGCACCATCCTATCATCGTCATTGTGGCGCGACAGTCCGACTTCGGGCTTTGGCCACCTGGATCGTTGTCCTCTAATTCTCTCTTCGAAACTGGTGAAGGAGTGTTACGAACTCCTTCAACTGTTGGTTGGTTAAGGTCGCCACCCATTGACGAGCACAACCACGACCAAACTTCCATCGAACCATCAATTTCATAGGACGTGTGGAAAAAAATTCCCCCTATTTCCACCGTTCTATGATATTTGATGGTTCGATGGAAGTTTGGTCGTGGTTATGCTCGTCAATGGGTGGCCAGCTTTAAGCGACTGCAAATGTAGGATATATGTTTTTGCCAGTGTAAATGTCGGTCTATTATTACTCCTAAATACTTAGTACTATTTACAATCTTCAGCGGGGGACTGTTACAACATATTGTTGTGCAGTCACTAGTATGTGCCGAAACTCGTAAATTATCTGGAGGGACTCCTGCTGATGTAAGAGAAAATATAATGGCTACAGTTTTATTTACTTTAATGCATAACATATTTTTGGATAGCCAAGCCATTTTATTCATTAAGCCTTCGTTGGCATGGTCAAATGTTTCTTTTCAGCTTTTCCCATGATAGAGCACAACTACATATATCGTCAGCAAAGGCATAAAGGCAGCTGACAGGACTAGATGTCTGGCGGTGAAAATTTCGTCCGGTTCTTCAACATCGTCGTCAAAATCCGCATTTTGGGGCGCATCAATCCACTAAAATTTTAGCACAACAAAAAATGTATACTTACCCTATGAATTCCGATGAAAAGGCCGGAAATCGCCTGTAATGTTGTCACTTGACAACCACTTTGAATTCACTTTTTGGAGCACTTCCGGGAGTTTCCGCTGAACTCACCGGCCCAAGAATTCGTCCCATGGTAGTGCTGCACCATTCACACTGGCCAAATTGGCGGAAAATTAACGAAAAATGCGAAATTTTCCGTGTCACACTTTCATAACCACACTCATGTCTCGCGCACTTTCGAGCAGTTCATTTTGGTCGAAAGTTCGCGGCACCTTGCGTTTTTTTCACTTTTAAATATCAGTGATAAGCACTTCTTTCAATTGAACTTAAAATCGCGACACTAAAATCACTTTTACGCACGAAAATCACCAGATTTCAAGAGGTCGACTGCACGCGTTCTTCACTTTGTTTACATATGGTTCAGTGCTTGTCATGACGTCATTACTTTGATACTCCGGCCTGAGAGTAAAGATAGCAATGACATAACTTTCAGCATTGCAGTCCTCGCGACAGTATCGCTTCGCTTGTTGAGGAAGCAGCACGCGTACGGCGAAGGACGCGCATGGTGCAGGCCGCGCACGACGAAAGATGCGCCCCGTGCAGCGGTCTCCGCTTGAGTTTTTTGCGATATAAACACAAAAAGAAATTCGCTTCTCAAAAAACACACATATCAAGCAAAGCCCACACAAGAGACCGCTACATCGTGTGCGTGCTGCGCCCTCAACAAGCGAAGCGATACTGTCGTGAGGATTGCAATGCTGGCTCTGCTTGACATGTTTTTTCAATTTCGCCAATGACGTAGGTATTCAGAGAGCCGGCATGCGCAATTCCATATCTTGTATTCCTTGTATCATGACCTACAGATGTAGAATTTCCTCAGTGCACCGATCGAGAATCAGCCCTCCCAAAATCATTGCGGTTGATAAGTTTCTGAGCGATGCTACGGCGGTGGCGTATGCTACCGCCCTTGAGGAAAGACGATCGCCTATGCTACACAACATTAGCAACACAGGCGTTAATGGATTCTGGGAAGAACTCAAGGATACCATCAGAGACGTCGCAGAGAAGGTCGTGGGATATAAAGCCCCGCGAGCGCGAAATGAGTGGTTCGACGAAGAATGCAAAAATTCACTTGACGCGAAAAACGAGGCCTACAGACAATGGATTCAACGAGGAATATCGAATAGAATAATTAGACGTAAGAAACGTAAATACTTTGACGAGCAATTGCTGAATATAAACGCAAACTTAGCTAATAGGAACACCAGACAAGCGTACAAACTAGTTAACACAGTTAAAACAGCTACCAAGCCAGGACTAGCCTTTGTAAGGACAAGGATGGAAACATCATCAGCGACCCCGATGGCATTAAAAAACGATGGGCCTCTTATTTCGAAGAGCTTCTGAACCTACCATCTAACATCCCCACATAAGAAGCTCTCGACCATATTGTAGTCAGGCCCACCCGTACAACCCCCGACAGTAGAGGAAGTTGATCTCGCGTTGCGGTCACTAAAATGAAATAAAGCGCCGGGCGCTGACGAGATTCCAGCTGAACTGCTAAAATTCGGTGGAACGGGTCTAGCTAATGCCATACATCAATTACTCCTGCGAGTATGGGAGGAGGAGGAAATCCCAGACGATTGGCGCAGAAGCATCATCTGTCCAATTCACAAAAAAAGAGATAAACTGCGGTGTGAGAATTACAAGGGCATATCACTAGTTTGTACGTCCTATAAAATTTTGACGAAAATTCTGGAAAATAGAATAAAACCGTACGCAGAACGAATCATTGGCGAATATCAAAGCGGTTTCAGACCTGGTCGCTACACAACCGATCAGCTCTTTACGGTCAAACTGATACTCCAGAAGTGCTGGGAATACAACGTAAACGTATATCAAATCTTTGTCGACTTCAAGCAGGCATACGACAGTATCGATCGTGGAGTACTGTACAACATCATGCGGCAACTTGGTATACCGGCCAAATTAGTGCGACTGACAAAGATCACGATGACCAACTCCCTCTCACAAGTCAGGATCCATAATAGACTTACTGATCTATTTGAAACACGCACTGGTCTGAAACAGGTCGATGAGCTGGCACCGACGCTTTTCAACCTAGCACTGGAATACGCTATTCGGACTATGAATATAGACGTAGTAGCAAGACGCTACTTATCAAGTCGACACAATTAGCAGCGTACGCTGACGACATCAACATCATGTCCCAAAGATTGGCCCACGCAGAAGAACTTCTGCATACGCTCGATACCGCTGCAAATGAAGTTGGACTACGTATTAACGAGGGTAAAACTAAAATAATGATGTAATCGGCGACAAGGACACCTGCACAACCAAACATCAATGTGGGGGACCTCAACATCGAGTTCGTGAACAACTTCATATACCTGGGGTGCAACTTGTCAAGGGACGCCAACGTAACTGACGAAATCAAGCGACGGATACAGTTAGCTAATAAGACTTTTTTCTCGGTTCTCCCCATAATCAAATCGAAGTTGTATGAACTGTACGTTGAGCTGGAAGTCTCAAAAACCGTCAAACTACAACGACTTCAATGAGCAAGGCATGTACAGAGAATGGACGATGATCGCATGCCAAAGAGAGTAATGAATGCAGAACGAGTCGACGGAGCGAGACTGCCTAGACGACCGAGATCTCGTTGGGAGAGCTCAGTAGGTGTAAACGCCACGCAGCTACTGGGCTTCCAAAATTGGAGGACGCGGTCACGTGACCGAGATAATTGAAGGACAATGATCCAGGCGGCTAAGGTCCGACGTCGGGCTGTCGCGCCACGATGATGATGATATTTCTTTTTCTAATTCGAATTTAAACTTAGATGTATCTAGAAAATGTTTTATATATATATGTATATTTATAAAGATAGCGTAGTGGTCAGTTATGTAAGTGGTGTATATTGCTGAACTAAAATTATAAAATTTATTGCGTTTATAGAATAAATGGTCAACGCACGATTCTCGTGTGTTGCATTTACGTGTACATCCATAATCCATGCAACAAATTTAGATATGTATTTATGTCCTCTACCTCACAACATCAAACAATTAATAAAAAGGAAGAATGTTGCCAGAAGACTGTGGCATAGAAATCGGAATGAGAGAACTAAAAGCGAATACACGACCCTCTGTTCGAAAGTGAAACACAAAATTAAAGAATTTCGAAATATAAGCTGGAATTTTAAACTTCAATCCTTACAAAAGTCTTCCAAACCTTTCTGGAATCTTTCCAAAACTTTACGCAAGCGTTACAATATAATTCCTCCGCTAGCGGAAAATAACACATATATCGTTCACCCTAAAGAAAAAGCAGAGTTACTCGCAAAACAATTTGTGTCTCACCACCAACTGACATCCAATACGGCGCATAATGAAATTGTTCAAAGCGTTGAAACTAGTATTTCATCAATCAACAATGCCCATGTCATCCCAAGAGCATTTTTCCGTCCGAAAGATGTCATACGTATAATCCAGAAGCTTAAGCCAAACAAATCAGCAGGTGAAGATCAAATAAAACCAATTGTATTAAAAAATCTATCTTAAAAATGCATAGTTTTCCTGACACATATTTTCAATGCGTGTATGAGCCTATCGTACTTCCCAGATTCATGGAAAGTCGCCAAGGTTATTCCCATACTTAAACCAAATAAGAACCCTGAACTGACGGAAAATTATAGACTCATAAGCCTACTAAACGGATTATCAAAGATTTTCGAGAAGCTTATCAAGGGTTTATTGATTAAATTTACCGACGACAATAATATAATCCCTAACTACCAATGTGGCTTTCGCTCTGGACACAGCACAGTACATCAACTGAAAAGAATTACCAAAGATGTTAAACAAGGCTTTACAAATGGGTTATCAACTGGCGCTATCTTTCTAGACATAGAAAAAGCATTCGACAGAGTTTGGCACGACGGCATAGTACACAAACTATTTTCTCTAAATTATCCAATCGAAATTACCAAAATAATTCAAAGTTTCTTGTCAAACCGACAATTTTTCGTCTTCATTAGCTCGGAAGTGTCAAACCTACACCCTGCACCGGCCGGAGTACCGCAAGGTTCCGTATTGAGTCCGATTCTCTACAATATTTACACCAGCGACATCCCAAGAATACCAAGGTGTAACATTGCGCAGTTTGCAGATGACACCGCAATTTATACATCCCACCCCAACCCACAGCCTATCATAGATCAACTAGAGCAGGGCTTTAACATCTTAGAAATGTACTATTCCCAATGGAGAATCAATTTCAACATCAGTAAAACACAGGCCTTATTTTTTACCAGGCGTCGAGCTACGAAATACTTACCACAAAGACAAATAAATTTAAACCAGGCCGAAGCTTTGCTTCGGCCCGGAGTCCGAAGCGTATATACCCTAGACTTGTACAGACCTAGTGGTGATACCAAAAGTACCAATTGGCAACGACCATATGCATTAAAAGCGAGTGTCCTATACGGCCAGTTTATAGGGGGGGGGGGGGGGGGGGGTTGACACTCATTCAGGAGGACCTTGACCATTCTCAAACCCAATGAACTAACTCATTCTACAAATATTTGTCGAATTTTTCAAGTCGCTAGATTCATTCTATCGAAAGTTATTGCTTATTTGAAGTTTCACTTGTAGGCGAGGTAGAGGTTCCTTGGGTCGGATCTTGCCCATCATTATGACCCATCACTAATTAGATCACCCTACAAACATTTAAAAAAAATCAAGTCTCTAGCTTCACTCTATCGAAAGTTATCGCTTATTTGAAGTTTCATTTGTAGGGGAAGTAGGGGTTTCGCAGGTCGGATTTTACGTATTTTCAATATTAGCCAACTGGATTTTATTACAAACATTTGACCAAAATTTTAAGCCGCTAGCATTATTTTATCATAAGTTATCGCTTATTTGAAGTTTCATTTGTAGGGGAGGTAGGGGTTGCTTGGGTCGGATCTTGCCCATTTTCAATACCAACTAAGTAGATCTTACTAGCAACATTCCACCAAATTTTCAACTTGCTAGTGTCATTCTATCGAAAGTTAACGTAATTAAAAGAATATTTAATTTTTTAAAATTTTGTAGGGGAGGTAGGCGTTCCTTTGATCTGATTACGCCCAACTTACTAGAACTCAAGCAGCTTCCCACCCCAGTGTTACATGCCAAAAATCAGGTGTCTACGTCAATTGGTTCAAGAGTTATAGACAAAAAACCCGAAAAGTAGGGTAGTACGGGGCTCTTTGCAAGAAAATTACCGTTAGTTTTCAACTGATCGACTTGATTTTTTCAGGAGAGTAAAAGATTATCCTCGCAAGCAATCTGTCAAAGTTAGAGCTTTTCATACTTGTTTAATCGGGAGTTATTAATACATTTAACTATTTTACATATGTAGGGGAGGTAGGCGTTCTCTTAGCCTGATCATGCCCATTTTAAATACCAACCAACTAGATCATACTTTCAAGATTTGACCAAAATTTTAAGGCTCTAGCTTCATTCTATCAAAAGTTATCGTGCGAACGGGCAGACAGACGGACAGACGGACAGACGGACAGACAGACAGACAGACAGACATGGCTAAATCGAATCAGGAGGTGACACTGAGCATTTATATATAAACATTGCTATACCTCCGGAGCCTCCTTTAAGGTGTTACATATTTCTGTCGTGACAAAAACAATATACCCTATACTAAAAGTCTAGGGTATAAAAATGAAAACATTGAATGGAGTACCACTGCCAAATATCTGGGGTTTACTCTAGACACAAAGCTTACTTTGAAGCCAC
Source organism: Chloromyia formosa (assembly GCA_964017055.1). Lineage (NCBI taxonomy): Eukaryota > Metazoa > Arthropoda > Insecta > Diptera > Stratiomyidae > Chloromyia > Chloromyia formosa. The sequence goes on along the minus strand of OZ024814.1, from coordinate 64,053,037 downwards.
ATATACAGGAGCGTCAAAAAAAGAATGCTATGTTAATTAAAGCACTATACCCTTTAATAAACCGAAACTCATTACTAAACTTAGAAAACAAATTACTTATATATAAGACAATATTTCAACCAATGCTACTATATGCCCCTCCAATATTAATTACCACCGCCAAGACTAACCTGCATAAAATTCAAACGGCACAAAACAAAGTCCTGAAACTTATATTCAACCTTTCACCTTGGCATTCAACGGTTCATCTTCATAAAATTTCCAACATGGATTACGTCTATGACATGTGTCTCAAACACCAAGAAAAATTTGCAAATTCATGCTCAATGTTAAGCAACCCACTTTTCAATACACTATACAATTAGCAAACGCCAATACATTAAAAAAAAAAGATTAATAATATAAGATTTAGTTAAGTAGATCTAAGTTCAACTAGTAGAGTAAGTTTTTATTAATAATATCAACGAGGTTTTCGAATTTTTCCTCTACAACCATTCAACATCAATACACAAATTTTAAAAATTTAAGTAATACATGTCACGAGTTGCATAGGTTAATTTTAAGAAGCCTGAACTCTCAAACAGCCATTATGTATCTCAACGAACTTTATAATTACTGATAATGAGAAAATAAATTGAATTGAATTGAAATGAATTGTATTTATGTCCATTATTGTCCAATCCACCCTATAATACAAATACATCTAGATTTGTATCGCCAACTATTATACTTATGATTAGAAAAATGTTTGTTGTCATCAATGAATATTTCTAAACTATCAATAAAATTGTCAACATTTGTGTCATTTGGGGGACGATATAGACTGGTTAGCAAAAAATCATCCTCATTCATATGTATTACTACATTTAGACAGTTTACATCATATGTCTTCATTTAAGATATTACCTATATAAATCAAAATTTCACGAATGTATACCACTACTCCATCGCACTTATTAAATTTGTTTTCTTTTACTATTTTATTATAACCAGGTATTTGATAATTTGAACTATTATGATCTAACCACGTTTCAGTCAAGACGAGAATGTCGAAATCGATATTCAGATCTGATATTAATAAAAAAAATCGTTAAAGTTTTTACAAATACTCCTAATGTTTAAATGTACAATTTTAATACTGTTATGGTTTTCAAAGAACTTGTAACACTGAGTTAGATTTTTACCACTGATTTTGTTCGTTCGATGCTTAGTGTATTTAAGAAGCTACAAATATTCATCCTTATTAAACTAAATAATTTTGCAAATATAATTATTGCTTAATTGCTACTACCAGTATTGTGTAATGGGCTGATGATGTTGCCGTCAGAAGCATTCACGGTCAATCTGCTGCATTGCGAGAAAATATTGCTACCACAGCTTCTGCCGGCAATGTAATCAGACCATAAACGCGCGCTGGGGTGTGTGTCTCTACTTGATACACACACGGCATTTCAAACTCGACGAAAATATCGTGCGATGTTTTCGAATAACGGAAACATCGGATGAGGTGCCGAGCCCAGCCAATGATCGTCGTCGATCTGCCCGCTTAGCAACAAGGCAGAGCGAAGTATCGCGATTGACCGAACGGAGAGTTGTTCGGGAAAGTTGTAGAATAGCGTTTGAGGCGAGCAGTTGGTGTCGCTAGATGGGAACATCATTCTTAACGCCGATTTTCACAGGCTTTCCGCAACTTTACTGTTATGCTAGCCGTAGACGCACGTACCAATCCGGTGGATTGATCGGACGTCAACCACTGCTACGCGAACCGTATTCATACAATTTTACTCGAGAAAAGTAGTCAAACAAGTCATTCACTACCGCCGCGACAAGCTCCGCATAAGTGTACAGAGACAGCCCACGCAACTACCTTTTCTGGCCCTATATTGTAGTTGTTTTTTGAGTTGTGTGTTGGCGTCCAGCTCGATGCTCAATACAACGAACCCGAATCCGACCCGAACCCCACCCAACAACAATTTCAATATAGAGTCCGACCGGTATTTGAATAGGAGAATTGTTGTGAATGAACGATTACGGTGTGTGTCGAAATACAATATGGTCTGCTTATTGACGAATTTTTTAATGCAGAATTTATTGACACGATATTATACGTATACGTATACATGTAATTATTATAGAAGTCTCGTTGTTATTGAGATTGGGTAGATCTTCAACGTCTCCTTAATGAAAGTTGCACAGGTGGAAGAACAATTTCAACCTTATGGTAAATGTGAATTATACAATTAGTATACTGATAATCGTGGAAATATAGCTTGGGAAATTATTGAAAAAATGTGAGCTGGAAACTTGCACAAATTTTGAATTGTGCTATTAATGGTAAATGTGGGGTTTATAGCGGATCCCATATGGTGTAGAATCTATTACAGATTATGTTACTTATAAAGTAGCGAATATATGCGAATATCCGAAATGTAGTAGAGGGACTCATTTTCGAGACCGTTGTACGGAATGATGGTAATAGGGAAGTGAATGGTCAGTACCACGCTCGGCCCGTACTTACTCCAATAATTCTTATGAAATCAATGAACTCATTTTCAACTGAGTCAACTGGCAATCGGCGAGAGAACCGAGAATTCGAATTTGCTGTCAGCAGGGTGAGGACCTCTCGCTTGACAGACCAACGCTCGACCTATGGAGCTATCACGGTTACATATATGGGTAAAATTTGTATTTTGGGCGCAAGTGTGTGCCGGGCTTAATTGCTTTGTAGGTGTTTTTTTTTGGCGACCGGTAGCGTAGTGTGTTGAGGCGTCAGTCTTATGTTTGACTAGCGGCGTTTCGGGTTCGAGTCCCGTCCACGACGACGTTCGTGGCCATCGATGTGCTGGAGGTGCATGCTGGCAACTGCATTCTCCGAAACCAGTTTATGCCGTCGAAACGTCAACTGGGCCACATGGAACAGTTGACGCGCTATGCGCCACAAGGTTTTATGGCAATTGAGAGAGAGAGGTGTTTTTTTTAACAACTATGGAGACCAGAGCAGGTATACTAACAATTTAATCAAGCTGCTCTGGATAAAAGCTTATTGCAAGAATGCTGCCCCGTTAGTATTGAAATGCAGGCGGTGCAGGTGTCGAAGTTTTCGTTCAACTTACAGTTTGGGAAGCACATGGAATTAATTTCCTGTCAATAAAATGTTCGTACTGATTATTGATTAGCTGCGTTTTTGAACAGAATAAGCGCCAAAAAAGAAAGCAGAATAGAGCAGGATAAGCGACAAAAAAGGATCGAGAGCAGATTGGAGTAGCGAAAACAAAAACGAGGCATGTCTTTGCTGGGAATGTGTCTTGGTTTAGTTAGCATTCAAACATCAACTCAAATTTCAAGAGGAAACTTAAATTGTTTGTACAGATACAGTCGGACAAGTTTCCTTTAGATAGCAAAATTATTTTTAACGTATACTATTCCATATAATTACACAAAACGAACATTTTATTGACGGGAAATGAATTTTGAGTGTTTCCCAAACTGTAAACTGCCTGAAAACTTCGAAACCTGCGCCATCTGCATTTCAAAACGCAGACTATTTAACGGAGTGGTATTCTTGCACTAACATTGCCTGAATGTTAGCTTTTAGGTGCGTTTTTTCATACACAACAGAGTACAGCAGGTTAAGCAGCAAAGAAAAACATCGAGAGCAAATTAGGGTAGTGAACACAAACACGGAACATGTCTTTGATGAGAGTGGGGCTTGGTTTAGTTAGAATTCAAATGTCAACTCAAATTTTAAGAGAAAACTTAAATCCTTAGTACAGAGACAATCAGACAAACTTCCTTTAAGCGGCATAATTATTTTACATGCTTACTATTCTACATAATTACAAAAAACGCAGATTTAATGGACATTGCTTCCCAAACTGTAACCGGCCGAAAACTTCGACACCTACGCCGCCTGCATTTCATTTTTCATAGATGTTGAAAAAACGCGCCTAGTGTTAGTGTAATTGTGCGGTCTTAACCTGTTCTGATCTACAGTTTACAATTATTGCACTTATCCATTTTTTTCACTTAACCGTTGCAAAGGTAGGCCTGTAAAATTCGTCAATTTGGGGTCTTAAAGGAAATAATCGGGAAATATCTGGAATTAATGTGAATCCCTTCTGTTGTATATACGAAATACGTATCTCTTACGACACACACTGTACTAAGTACTAGCGGATTCTCGAACCTTCGTTGAGTAGTGGAAACCCGAGACTAGAACATCTCGAAAAATCTAGAGTCTTCGCTAATTGACGAATGCATGGATTTCCAACTATAAAAGGCAGATGTCAACGAAGTAGTCAGACTCGACACTCAGTGACAGTCGGATCGGTATAAAGTATCCGATTGGAACCAGAGAGTATTGCCGTCGTTATTGTTAGAGCTAGTTTGACGTTTTAACGTTTGTTGTTAGTACGCGTATCTACACTGGACAGCAAATAAACCGGGCCACCCGCCACCTTGGAACTCTAATCCAATTTTCTCAAAAAGTGTAAAACTTACAACTATCAAAGTTATATCTACAGAAAGTGCGTTTCATGACGATTAAAATGAATGAAAACCCATTGGAATTTATCACTTTATTAAGCGTTTATTAAGGATTTTACAAAGAAGAGTCGTTTTCCAGTCGTGTAATCACCAAGTGAAAAAAAAATTATTTAATTTAAGCTGAAAACAAAGAGAAAATTGAAAAAAAGTTTTTGGTCAGTATTCAGTGTTCCCTCCCCTTGCTCGAATAACTGCTACCATCCTCGTATTCATAGACCTCACGAGGCTGACGATGAAATCTTGGGGAAGTGCATTCCACTCCTCTTCAATTGCGATTCGCAGCTCTGGAAGCCTTGTTGGAGCAGGTACCCGGGCTCGAATCCGACGTTTCAGCTCATCCCATAAGTGTCTTATCGGATTCAAGTGCGGGCTTCGAGCTGGCCAGTCCATCGTACGAATGCCGACGTCGTGTAGATACTGGGTCACCACATGAGCAACATGAGGCCGTGCATTATCATGCATCAACTGGATATCCTGCCCGATATAACCTGCGTAAGGAACCACATGGTCTGCGAGGATTTCAGTGCTGTAGCGATGAGAAGTCAATCCACGTGTACGACCCGGTCGGTTCGATGAAAACTAACGCTGCATGTGCGGTTAGCGAGATGCTGTAACAATTAGGGAATGATTAATTCAAAATTGAAATACGATTCTGCGATATATGCCCGAAAATAATCGCTTGTTTGAACTATTGACTTTAATTAATTCAAATTGCAATATTTTCGTGCAACTACCGAACAGATTCAACCTTGCAATTGTGAGTTAATCATTCCTCAAATTTCGGACTCGATTCACTGCCAGTTAGAATTGCAACTAACCGGTCCCGGCCCATTTTGGTAACTGGATTGGCAGCGAACTGGACCGCTGGGTAGCTGTCTCCAGAGCCGCTATTTGGCAATACGAAGAAATCCAGAAAAATTCAGATTTTAGGCAATTTACGAACCTAAAAGAAGAAAAAAAAAACAAAAGAGTTATCGGAACAAAATAAATAATTCAACTGAAGGCATACATCATAATACGGAAATTAAATTAAGGACAACTTTCTTGGAAAAACCAGCAGGTTTAGCGCCGGGGTACAAACCTGTGGACCTACCTAAGCCAAACATAACTAACGGAAGGCTCTGTACCCCGGCCCATTTATTAATAATAACAATAATAATAAAAATAGTATAAAGGCGATAATAAATAATAATATAATCATCAGGTAACAGAGCAGAAGCTCGAATACCCGAATAATAATGTAATCATCTGGTAAACAGAGCAGAAGCAATTTCAAAAGGTTTTTTATTCATGAGAGCCTTTACAAAAAATACGTCACTTAATGCTATGTACATTATTCCTTAGTCTCTAATTTGGTTGAAGTAGTGGCTATTTACATTTGGCCTACTAATTCTTCTGTGGCTATTAGCCTTTAAGTGTGTATATATTTATACATTATCTTTTTTTCTTTTCTTGGGCATTTCACTTACATTTCATAACTGCGTCTTGCTTACTATTAGGTTTGCTTAACCTATTACTTAAAATTTTTTATTTTTATAATAACACTTAAAACTAACTGCTTACGATTAACAAAACAAAACAAAACAACTAACCTAATTTAACCTAAGGAGCTCGTCAATCGGTAGCTCAATGTCTTCGCCGTTGCCGCCCCCTATATGTGTAGAGGCGACGGAGTAGGTCGGAGCTGTTGGGCCTTACTACATCGCTGGGCCTTAGAATGCTACCCGCTGATGTTGGATTGTGGCGGGTGATGGCGCGTTCGTGTATTGATTTAATGGCTCTATTCGGATGCTCTGAAGCTGTCTCGAAGAAACGTTGAACTAGGTTGGTGACCCTTTGTTCAATTTTCTCGATTCCGGCACAACTGTAGATGACACTGTTGTTATAGTATTTTTTGTTTGTGGTCGAAAATCTCCGGTGTTTTCCCGTACATTGACGCAATATTTTTCGTTCCAAAATAGATATTCTGCTGAAGGCTGTCTTGGAGCAGGTGAGCCAAGTGGGACAGGCGTAGGTTAGAATGGGACGTATAAGGGTCTTGTATAGGATTACTTTGACTTTTAGGGAAAGGCCTCCTCTTTTCGAGAACAAGAAGCGGATTCTTTTATAGCTCAGGTAGGCTTTTTTCACCATTTCAGTCACGTAGGGGTTGAACCTAAGGTACTTGTTAAATAGGACCCCCAAGTATTTCAGATAGTCCTTTACGCGGATCACCTTATTGTCGATTATGATTCGAATTCTTTTCGCTTTTTTTCGATGGAAATCCGACCCGGGATATTTAGACGGGTTTCTAAATAGACAAACTTGTGTTTTTGTGGCATTTATTCGGATGCCCCATTTGCAGAGGTATTCCTCCAGTTGTTCCAAATACCGGTTCACTATTTGGGCCGCTGTGGTTGGGCTGAAATCAGACGCATAGATGAGGGTATCATCCGCGTATTGGATAATACCTGCATCGCTTTCATCAGGAGTCGGTACGTCGGATGTAAAAATGTTGTACAGCACAGGGCCCGTTATCGATCCTTGAGGTACTCCTGATGTGACCGGAAGCAAGTTGGATGTTTCGCCATCGATCACCACACAAAATTGTCTGTCTGCAAAGAAGCTTATTGCCATTCTAATAACTGTCTGAGGGAAACCGAGATTGATCAGTTTGGATATCATTCCTTGAGTCCACACACAGTCGAACGCCTTTTCGAGGTCAAGTGCGCAGATCAGCGTTGGTACATTGTTTCCGCTGTCTAGTTTATCTAGAACTAGATCATGAAGATAAGCTAGTGCGTGCTGCGTTCCATGTTGGGCTCGGAAACCGAATTGGTGATCCGGGATGATTTCTGCTTCCTCGCAGTAGCGAAGGATGAGGTTTAGCCAAATTTTCTCCAAAAGTTTGCCCAGGTTCGAGAGCAAAGAGATTGGTCTGTAATTGCTGGCTTCGAAGCTTTTCCCCTTTTTGTGGATGGGGATGATTTTTGCGATTTTCCATGAGTTAGGAAAGTACCCGTTATTGATGCAATTGTTGTATATTATCAACAAAAGGGTGATTGCTGCCCCTGGAAGTCTCTTTAGCACAATATTGGGGATGCCGTCCAATCCAGTGGTCTTTTTGTTGTTCAGGCTTTTCATGGTCGCTGTTAGATAGCCCCGGTCGATAAAGTTATTTGTGTCCGATGGGCGATCTGAACGGTTAACGTGTGAGAAGAGACAGAGAATCTCAGGGTTGGATTCCTTGTAGCTTAGGATTTCTGAGTTCACATTTTCGACTAACATTGTTCCATTGTCTGGGGGGGGGGGAATATTTAGTTGGCGCTGGAAGGCGCTTGTGAGTAGATTAAGTTGTTGGTGACGGCTGGTAACCGCTTGTCCATTGGCGGATAAATTGAATTCCCCTCGGTTGTTGAACTTTCCCGACAGTATATCAACCTCCCTATACATATCTGGGCCCGGTCTGATATTTGACAGTCTATCCGAGAGTTTTTGGCTCCTGAATTTGGTCACATTTAGTGAAATTATTGTGCTGAGGGTGTTAATTTGGACTAGGATGCGTCTATAATTCTCGTTTACCCTGTTCCCATACTGGTGGTACGTTCTTTTTAGGTTTCTCCTCTTTATCTTGCGAATTTTCATCAGCAGGACGATGTCTGGCGGGAGCTTATATTTTTTGTACCTAGATGGGGTTATGGTAGTGGTGTGTCTGTCGATTGCGGTGTTGATTGCTCCAGACATTACAGAAATGAAGGAGTCAATTTCAAGGTTACTTAGATTTCGGGAATTGGGGAAGGTGGTTGTTCTCAACTCCCTTCGCACACTCTCTCCAAATTCCGTCCAATCTACGTCCTTGTAGGACTTAAAGGTTCGTGGGGTACACTCAATCAATTCAGCAAAGGATCCTAACCGCAAATTCATCTTGATGGCATAGTGATCAGACATCCCTGGAATTGTTGTGCAGCTGGGTGTTGCTGCCATTTGCTCTAGACCGTGCGATAGCATGTAGTAGTCTAAGATAGAGGAGCTAGAAGGTCTTGTCGGTGTCCGTGGAGATATCAATGCGAATTCGGGCGGGGGGGTTGATTCGTTAAACCAGTTAAACAGTATTTTCCCATTTTGGTTATTGGCTCTGTCTCCCCATGCTATGTGCCTTGAGTTGAAATCCCCTCCAATGATTATGTTGTTGAATTGCTCGGTTAGGCCGTTAATTATGTCTAGATCATGTTTGTAATTACTCGCGTTGGGTCTGGACTTTATATAAATTGACACTAGGAGTATTTTCCTATTGTCTCTACATTTAACGTAGGCAGCAGTTGCCGAACAGTGTCTGAGGGATGGTAGTTTATACTCCTCGTATGCAAAACAATCCCGGATTAGGAGTACTGTCCCGCGATTTGCATCATCCCTAATACAGTTAAAATTTGTGAAGTGCAGTTTGTGTCGACTGTTCAACCTAGATTCTGATATGCAGACAAAGTCTGCCTGAGCAGAGTCCACTAGCTGTTGCGCCGTTGCTCTTTGCGAATGTGAGACCAGAGATCTTGCATTGAAGGCCAACATCCTAACTTCCATTGACGGAGTTCAGGATGGTGGTGATCGTAGTCACCTTCGTCTCTGCGCTGGCAGTGGAAGTGATAACAGCGCGAAGCAGTTCGTCTATCGTAGCGTTACTCTTATTATTTTTCTGGGATTGTGGTTGAGGGGTTGTAGCTGTGGCCCGTGCATATGAGGTCCCGTTCCGAACGAAACTTGTTGGGATCTTTTCCTGCTGTTTATTAACCTTTGCTAGTTTGTTTGTTGCCCTTGTTTTCTGCCTCTCAAGCCACTCTTTATAAGCTGGGCAGCCCTTGAAACTAGCCGGATGACCTGGGTTGCCACAGTTGCAGCAGTCTGCAATTTCGTTATCCTTCTTGGTGCATTCATTCGGTGCGTGAAGCTCCTTGCATTTTACACATCTGTGTATTATAGTACAGTTGACTGCCACGTGGCCAAAGTTTTGGCAATTAAAACACTGTACTATGTCCCTATTCAGTACCTTTTCCCAGTTGATAGTCTGGGACAGTAAATACTTTATTCTACTCACTTCGCTCAGGTCTTGTGAAGGTTGAAACTTCACTAAAAATAAACCAGAGGTTGAGATCGGGACTTTCCCTGGGTGCTTTCTTTTGATTTCCCTGTCCTTTCTTGTGAGAAAGTTGGTGACCCCTGTCACCAGAATTTCAGGGTGTTTGTCTGACATCTCGTCGGCGACCTCTTGTGGGTCCCATCCAATGTCTAGGCCCTTCAGGATAAGGGATTTTGCCATTCTACTCGGTGGCGTTCTAGTGGTGGCGTGAAGCCCTTCGTTTTTGATAATGTTGAAGACCCTTTCGTGGTCCGCGGAGGACTTGCACTTAATGTTGGTCCGAAAGCGATTGATCGATCGTGCAATCACTTCGACACCAATACCTTTTAGCTTCCTAAGCAGATTAGGCACGTCTGCTCCATGGCAAACTATAGGGGGCACTTTCTCTTTCTTTTCACTGGCGGGAATGTCTGAGTTTGGGACTGGAGCTCTGACTAGCTTAGGCTCACCTGTTTTTACTTGAAGTCCAGCGTTACGCTTTTTCTTCTTTTTCCTTCTAACAAGGTTAAATACCCCAACTGCAGTGCTGTCATCTGCAGCCGGGTTTTCCTCTACAGTTGTGCCGATATCTGTTTCTAGGTCGACGTGTTCGATAGGACTTACCATGGCTGCTTGGTCTGTTGCTGTTGACTCTCTTGTTGCTGCCGACGATGCCGCTGTCGTATCTACCGATGTCGATGCTGCTGCTGCTGTTGCTGCCGGTGCCGATGCTGCTGCTGTTGATGCTATTGCTGTCACTTTTGTTGCTCTCGCAGCTACTCTTGCCGTTGCACGAGTAGTGTATGCTGTTCGGTTGCTGGGCATTCCACTGCCGGCCCTTGCCGTTGCACGAGCCGCCGGTTGTGCCTTGTTGTTGGGCCTGTCGCTGCCGACTCTTGCCGCTGCACGAGTCGGTGATGTTGGCCGGTTGCTGATCCTGTCTTTATGTCCGTCACTGACGGCTCTTGCCGTTGCACTTGCCTCCATTTCCTGGTTATTGGCCGTCGGGGGCGTAGCGATTGCCAGGAAGCGGTCCAGCTTTCCGATCACCTCTTCCAGTCTTCGCTCGAGTTGGGCCACTCTTGAGCTTAGTTGGTCTTCGTCCGCGACACTCGCTGCTGGTGAAACATCGGACACAATGGTATCGTCACTTCCCGTAGGGGTGTCAGAGCCCGATGACGACCCATTCTCGACTGTCGACGCGCGGTGCTTTCCTTTTTTTGCCGTATTGGCGCGGTTGGCCGCTGCCACTACTTCTCCGAGTACTCGAATGTCCATGATCCTTCCGGCAAACACCGTGGCTACTTCCGCGCTTTGCCACCTCTCACGCAATTGCCATTTTGGATAAGCGGCCCTGTTGTTGTTTTGATGCACAAAAAACAGGAGGACGGAGCGTTTCGATAAGGTTGTCCAGGTAGGTACGAGGAGGCGTGGTGTGTTTCCCCGTTTGTGACCTCACACATGTATGTCGTTAACGTGGGATGAAATGACGTTGTTGTATTTTTCCAATGGACAAAGAAACACAAAATCTGTTTGTCGTTAGACTCGAGCCACGGCGTACACTCTACATACGCATAGGACACAAAAATACGGTATTTCCGGTGAAGATGTTCGGTCGTTAACGTGGGATAAAACGACGTTGTTGTGTTTTTCCAGTGGACGAGGAAAAACACAAAATCTGTTTGTCGTTAAACTCGAGCCACGGCGTACACTCTCTACATACGTACAGGACACGAAAATACGTTGTTGTTTCCGGGAAAATGTTCCGTTCGCTATGAGAAGGCGTATTTCCCCGTCGACGTCCGAGTACCTGCCGGCACTCAACCCACTCTGGCTGCGGAGCGCTCCAGGGCTTAGGGTGTCGGGTATGGGAATTATAACTCTTTGTGAATTTTGCAAGACTTATGACACTGTGTAGTCAAACACAGAAGACAAGGTGCCTAACACGTCCGTACTCGACGAAGGACAGCTACGAACGAACAGAGCAGAAGCTCGCATACCCGATAATAATATAATCATCTGGTAAACAGAGCAGAAGCTCGCATACCCGAATAATAATATAATCACCTGGTAAACAGAGCAGAAGCTCGAATACCCAAATAATACTATAATCATCTGTTAAAAAAACAGAAGCTCGAATACCAGAATAATAATATAATAATCTGGTAAAACAAAAAAAAAAATATATTATATATATATTTTTCGCTGCTCATCGATAACTTGAAATGGCAATTTATCTTTAATAATGAATTTCTAAAAATCCACATCCAAATACTTACCTGCTTATACTCCACAGAACATTAGTATCCGACGTTTGCTTGCCGAATTGACAAATACTCATCGAGCGTCTCCAGACTAATTTCTCGGGATCTCTGGCTGAAATAAAACCAAACACAAAGTATCGGGTTCAACAAAATACGAATGGAAATTACTTACCACGATGAACAAGCTCGACGTCCACGTCCGCCACTGTTGATGTTGTTATGTCAAGTATCAACAAATTTGACGTTAACGCCATCCCAAGTTTCCACTGAACTAACTTTGACGAATCGCTGAATTTAACTCTACACTCTTTAGACAACTGTATTCTGTAATTAAATTCTGTAAATTGTTCTAAAAGCCTGTATTCTGTAAATTAATCAGTAATTGATTGGAAAATTGGCGGGAACCTGTCTGTCTGGTTGGAGCCGTCGTCGCGAACAGTCGCTTTAGGAATCCATCTGAATACATATATCCGAATATCGTTTGTACTTTTATCCTGAATCAATAAAATTGTGCGAAACATTGAAAGCAACTTGTTATCGTTAATCCAACGCAGTGTCTACGACTTGAGTAGACATTTAATGGTCCGTCGAGCCCGATACTGGTGAGTCTCTAATTTCTCCCTGTATCCCTTTTTTCCCTATATTGCTTTACCCTTGAGAGTGTCTACTTTGACGGGTTAAAATGGCTGAAGCAAAATTGTTCGAAGGGTTGGTTGCGCAACAGAAGGCCACTGGGGAAGCCATTCAAAGTTTCATAAAAAATTACAAAAAGTGCGCTAAAGATCGTATCACTGTTGGTTATTTGAAGGGACGGTTGGATGGTCTACGAGTTCTTTGGGAGAAGTTTAGCAATACACATGCACAAATTTGCACAACCGTTACCGATCGGCATCTACCGTACTTCGTTAAGCAGACTTACGAGTTTTTCGAGGACCTTTACTACGAATGGGTCGGACAGATCACCGATACCCTCGATGAGAAAATGCCATCCACCCCCTCGACGTCTCAGCCACCTCTGCCAGTGGTACCCCCGACCTGTAACCATCACACATCGATCACGCTGCCACCAATCAACCTTCCCAATTTTTCCGGGGAATATTCCGACTGGAGATATTTTCGCGACATGTTCCAGTCGTTGGTCGGTAATAATGACTAGTGTTCAGAGGCTTCATTATTTGAAATCCTCAGTCTCTGGAGAACCCGCTCAGCTGCTTCGATCATATAACATGGCGGATGACAGCTTTGAAGACGCGTGGAAGGCCCTCAACCAACCGCTTTAGGATGGGTCTTGTTGGGACCCGTCAAGTCGAACGCCCACAACCAGAAACTGATTTACTCATTCCACATCAAATTAGATTTTGAATCTCAATTGATGAAATTCTGGGAAATCGAGGAAGTAAACGCTTGTCCAACTAGCTCGGAAGATGACATCCAATGTGAAAAGCACTTTCAGGAAACACACCAGCGTGATTCACAAGGCCGATACGTTGTAGCTCTTCCTTTCAAGAGATCCCCTTCAACATTAGGTGAGTCGTTTCCGCGAGCAATGTCCCAATTGTTGTCCCAAGAGCAAGCCATTAATATTGCACATCAAGTTCAACACGATACGTCGCAGCAACAGGAGATCATTTTGCAAAAACCTCATGCTGCCAATCAACAGCAACTGATTCAGCAGTCTATGGCGAATCAGTCCAATACGCATCAACATGTGATTATGCAGCAAACGCCTCATATTGCTCTTCAACAACAAGCTCCACCGCAACATCAGCAGCATGTTTAACAGCAACAGCAGCACTTAGACCAGCAACAGCAATCAACTGGTTCAACACAGAATCGGGTTGGTCTAAGTCAGCAAGGCCAACCAAGTCGACAACTTACTATTACGAGTCAGCCTCAAATGCAATCCAACTTGATATACGAATCCCCTCAAAATCAACAGCAGCAGCAACAGAGTACACAAGTAAATCTTCTACAGCAAAAACAATTGGTGGACAATGCGGCGGGAGCATCGCGCATCGTGGGTTTTACGACGTCGCGTGTGTCAGTAGTTAGCCAAAATGTGGCGCCTAAACTTAGCCCGTTTCGCGCGGCGACTACTACCCGTCGTTTTCAGTCGCCACAAGTGAATGCATCAAGCCAAGGTTCTACGCCATCTCCGGTGTCTTCGTCGTCGAGTACCACGAGCGAAGTCATAACGCCGCCCCAGACAACACCCGTTGTTGAGCAAGCGGCACCACGTCGAACGAATACGGGCGGAAAAGCACGCGCAACGTCCACGCCGCGTACGCCTCGTGCCGCGATGGCGGGTGGTGCAGGCACAATGGTCACACAAGTCCTCCAACAGCCACAGCAGCAAGTACGTACAATGCAAGTTCAACAAACTCCGACGTCTGCAATGGCTCCGCAACAGCCACAGACCCAGGTCACACATCTTGTGCGGCAAGGCCTTCCGCCTCTCGTATCAACGCCCATACAACGTACTCTTAATAGTGCGATTACTACAAACGCAGCTGCAACGCCCAAAGGGGTCTTAGCCGGTGGCCAAATGGCACAACGTGTGGTAGCAACTCAAACTATGCGCACTCCTTCGCCGGGTGCAGGTCAAACCGGTCAGCCAATATCTACGAAATATCGTCCCAGGTTGACCAGCCCGGCTGATTTGGAGGAAAGTATCCAGGCAGTTTTTGTAACGAAATCATGCGAACAAAGTACTAATACGGTTACCACAAATGAAGCGAATCTGGCAAAGACCTTTCAGACTACAGTGACCACCTCTGTTATACGTTGTCCCATACCAAAAATTTGTCCTTTACCTACGGACGATATATGGAACGTGAACGCTCAACCCACTGATCATACTAAACTCTTACCAGTCGCTATTGAGAACTCCGATGCAGTCCCAACCTTGAACCAGTCTTCGATATCTGTGCCAACCATAGACCAAAAATAAGCCAAGCTCTCTCAAAATCCTATCCTTTGCTACCTTCCTTCAAACTATCTTTCCCCCGTTCGAGATCGGCCAGTCGGGGCGCCGTAAAACCCCTAGTTCCGGGATATCGCTTATACGCATGGGGGAAATCCCGCGTATATATCGCGATGTCAATCCTTAGATGCTACTTCAACATTAATTCATCTTGAAACAACTCAATGTTTCAACGCCCGGGAGAATGTTCGCTGCTCATCGATAACCTGAAATGGCAATTTATCATTAATAATGAATTTCTAAAAATCCACATCCAAATACTTACCTGCTTATACTCCACATAACATTAGGATCCAACGTTTGCTTGCCGAATTGACAAATACTCATCGAGCGTCTCCAGACTAATTTCTCGGGATCTCTGACTGAAATAAAACCATACACAAAGTATCGGGTTCAACAAAATACGAATGGAAATTACTTATCTGAGTCGGAGCGTTTCCCACGATGAACAAGCTCGACGTCCACGTCCGCCACTGTTGATGTTGTTATGTCAAGTATCAACAAACTTGACGTTAACGCCATCCCAAGTTTCCACTGAACTAACTTTTACGAATCGCTGAATTTAACTCTACACTCTTTTAGACAATTGTATTCTGTAATTAAATTCTGTAAATTGTTCTAAAAGCCTGTATTCTGTAAATTAATCAGTAATTGAGTGGAAAATTGGCGGGAACCTGTCTGTCTGGTTGGAGCCGTCGTCGCAAACAGTCGCTTTAGGAATCCATCTGAATACATATATCCGAATATCGTTTGTACTTTTATCCTGAATCAATAAAATTGTGCGAAACATTGAAAGCAACTTGTTATCGTTAATCCAACGCAGTGTCTACGACTTGAGTAGACATATTGTATATATATTTTAATGAATGGAAATCATCTTGTTCGTTGAATTAACGCTAATAATTGTCTTGGAATAATTGGTATTTTATGAACATATTGCATAACAAAAAAAAACCATTTTAGTAAAATATTTCACGAAGTTAGCGTGAACTATCAATATCTTCTCTGTGCGCACATAGGATGACAGGCAGGGTCTAATAAAAAAAAATATATTTTGACATCTTGAATGATTAAAAGAAGCATGTAGCATGTTCAGAAAGGCCATTTTTTGCGAATGAAATTCTATTAAAATGTCATGAATGTTATTTTTTTTTTTCTGTAACTTCTTTAACAAATAATAATTATATGATGAATACCTAAAAAAAAAAATTTGGTGTTTTCAGTGGTCCGTTTCCTCACAGTGATATAAAAAAGACAAAATGAAGATATAGACAGCGAGTGTTTCCATATCGATCGGGGCTTGAGCGTTAACTATCGGGTCGCATGCTCTTGTCAAGGGTGGGTAGGAACGATGACTGCGACCGAGTCCTCCTCCTTCTAGGCTTCATATCGAAACCATTCCGCTTCATAGGAATACTGATCTTATTGCTGGTGTTATTTTAGCTATTATTCTTTGTTGTTGTTGTTACTTAATTTTTTATTTTTTTTTTACCTTACTTAGGGGCATGACGGGTGAAAAATGGAAACACAAGTACGGTAGTGCGCCAGAAAAAAACATATCTCACCCCGCTTTCTCTATTTCTACTGAGCAGTTTGCTAGCACCCGTCCCTGGCATAACAAAAGGTCATAGTCTTGGTTGATCATTTGCCTCTCGCACGAAATCTGTTACAAGTGGCGCCCAACGTGGGGCCTCGCAAACTAAAATTAACTGGATCAGTTAATTATCAGTACTTGCAAGGTCTCACCGTCTATTCTTTTCTTTTAGTCTATTTTATCTTTATACCCTAGTTTTTTTTAATTCCATTTTTTTTTTCGTGAATTAGATTTCTAAGTATGGCTATGCGATGTTTTCTTTGTGTTGTATCGGCTGCTTTTGCGTAACAAGTAATAATCCTTTAAATATCAGGAATTATCAGTGCTAAGATTTAACTCTTTTCTTCTGAGCCAACTATTTCAAAGGAATTTTCTTGCCTTTATGTTGAAAGCATCGTGTTCGCACATACTTTAATTCCACTTTTAAACTTTAATTCAATCAATGAATTCTGATTAACTAGTCTGTAGGAAGATTCGCTAGGGTTCTTTTAAAGTAATTGATAGTATGTGAATTGCGTGGATAAGTTTATACACTTGTTACACGACTATATCTATTCTTTCTTTGAAACTCCTTTCGCGGACTTACACAGTAGTTGCTTCAGAGCTTTATCATAAATATTCCAACTTGTTTTTTTGGTATTAATTACATTATATTTTTTTATTATCTGTATTCCTACAATATACCTATGTCTGTTTTACTTGCGTTAGTTTGTTATTTATTCCAACGCACGCTATTAAATTTCTTGTCGATGTGGGAAATGGAAGGGCAACTGAAAACACCAATGTCTGCTTCAAATTACAATTTTTTTTCTTATACCAGATATACATAATCCTTATTGTGTATCCTTATTTGATCTTAATATATATTTCTCGATATTTCGTAATTAAAAATCTTATACTTAAGATCACGGAAGAATTAATTTTTTTTCTTTCACTTTTCAACAATTTTGAATTAACTGTGGAGCAATATAGTTATTGTATAGTACTTTTCTCCTGATATTGTATCGACCTAAAACCTATATTATATACGCATATTGGTAATATTTATTAAATTTCATACTATATTATCAATGGCTTCACAAGACCCAAATATTCTCGAATTATCAGTACCCCAGTCTGAATCCAACGTTATAAATGCACAATCTGTCAAGAGACCTTGGGCGGAAGTGATGAGATCTGTGTGACTCCTTGTGAGCATGTTTTCCACCACAAATGTATTGTAGTAAAGCTTGGCTAATTAAGCAGAAAACGTGTCCAGTTTGCCCGCAGTCATGCACGTAAAAAATTTAAAAATTAACCCCCAGAATAAATCCCATAATAACGCGTTCTCAAGCACGGGTTGGAACTCCAATAAGTAACCACACTTTGCTTGCACGCCCTATTAATGCTGATGCTAACCAACCCTCTCGATCTGACTGTGTAATGCAAACAGAAGAACAATTAGCTCGCCTATCTCTCGAAAGAGATCAGCTGCAAGCACATTTAACGCCATTAAGAACTCAACCACATAATGTTAATGCACATGTAATCGAGCTTCACCCTTCACCCTCAACACCTGTGATGATGGAACAGGCTAGAGCACGAGTTGATCTGGAAGCAATAACTAACGAAGCGTCACGTATAGTGCCTTCAAGACAACAACTTAAAGTGGAAGCATCATCTAGAGATCCTTCACCATCTCGTCTGACTTCTTCGATGAGGCAACAGGCGAGAGCGCAATCTGCCTTTGAAGCATTGGCGAATGA
The DNA here is from genome assembly GCA_964017055.1 of Chloromyia formosa. Taxonomy (NCBI): domain Eukaryota; kingdom Metazoa; phylum Arthropoda; class Insecta; order Diptera; family Stratiomyidae; genus Chloromyia; species Chloromyia formosa. The sequence continues at coordinate 64,034,817 of OZ024814.1, read as the reverse complement.
AACAACTCCACCATTTAGCTACTTACCTTTCTCTCCGGAGTGTCGGCAGACAGGGTATCAACCAGTCCCACGGCCTTCATACCGCCCTTCCACTATTTCCTCCGAAAAAGTAGGGAGTATCATGTCGGGATGGAACGCTAAATTTAATGGGGAAGATCACCACGTTCCAATTGACGTATTTATTTATAAAGTCGAGGCGCTTACGCATCAAACGCTACGGGGAGACTTTTCAGTTATGTGCCAGTACTTCCACGTCTTGTTACACGGAAAGGCCAATGATTGGTTTTGGCGCTATCACAGAAGCGTCAGACGCTTCACTTGGCCAGAGTTACGCGATGCCTTGCGCGATAAGTTTAGCGACCGCCGTTCTGCTTCAGATATCCGTGCACTAATCCGAAACCGGTGGCAAAAACCAGGTGAAACGGTTGACGTCTTCTATGATAGCGTCATGCAATTGGCTCACAGGTTGTCACCACAAATGGATAATGTAAAACTATTAGAAATACTCCAAATGAATTTGCTTCCTGAAATAAAGAGAAGCATTGTCCATCTGGATATTGTTAGTATAGCGCAACTTAGACGTTGTGTGATTCGCGCTGTGAATGTGGAAGCTTCAATACGAAGAATGCATGCAATCCGTCCTTCATCGAGGGAATATGTAAACGAATTAGAACCGCCGTATGATTTAGTTGATACTTCAGATCAATTTGATTCACGAAATGAAAATGTACTGCACAAAGTTTGTGAAGTCCGCCCTCCATTTCAGTGTTGGAATTGCAGAAAAACGGGACATTCTTACGCCGAGTGCATGGAGCCCCTTAAAAGGTTTTATTTTGGTTGTGGAGCTCCGGACACTTATAAGCCTCAGTGTCAAAAGTGTTCAAACCCAAAAAACTTTACTCGTTCGAGGCCTCAACTACAACCGAGGACCTCTAAAGAGTGCAAAGAGTCCCAATGCGACTTGACTCCACACACCGGGATGTAACTTCTGCTAATCACGAAATATCATCAAATATATAGGTAGTATCACCAACTATTACGCCATATGACATCAGGCAGTCGGAGAGAGTCTACGTCCCACAGGACTTAGTTTACTCCGATGTGTCAACCCAAACACCGGATCTACTCTTCACAAAAGGCCAATCTGATTCATCAACCAACTCAAATGATGTGTACGCTAAATGCCTGCCCCTCTTCAAACATCGATGAAGCCGTAAACACGTCTTCCAAAAATAAAAATGTACATCATAGTTTTCGTCCCTTAGGCGGCCATTACACTATAAAAGTTCTTTTACAAATATCTTTGACTCACGCTATTTTAAAAGAACTTTTATGAATGATATTAGCCACCTAAGGGGGAAAGTGTGCAAGCATGTAAGAAAAGCACTTGAAACAAGCAACTTTCACGTCGCAAATCTTTTCTTAGGCGGCTATTACACTAGAAAAGTTCTTCGAAAATATCATTTACAAACGATATTTGTAAAAAAACTTTTATAGTGTAATAGCCGCCTTACACGAACGTCAGCGGGATTATCTGGCAGCGCGAACACGTATTTTCGAAACGTGCGAACTCAAACTTTTGCGCAAGAAACGTTCCACTGTTCGCCTTAGGGAATTTTGGAAGAAGGTGGTAGCCTCCAGACGACAATTCTGTGGGGCGATCCTGTCGGATCGTCCTAGAGGCGATGTGCGACCATACGCTACTGTTTTCCTTTTAGACACCGAAATTAGTGGTCTGCTTGACACTGGGGCCTCCTGCAGTGTCATCGCATCAGATCTGGCTAAACGTTTTCTGAAAGAAAGATATTATCCCTATGAAAAATTTAACTTAGGCGTAAGAACAGCTGATTACACTCGCCATTTTGCAGTTGGAAAAGCTTGTATCGCAGTTACTTTTAAAGGGCGAACGAGAACGATAGAGTTCCTTATAATGCCATCTTTGAGTCAAAATCTCTATCTTGGAGTGGATTTTATTCGTCAGTTCCAACTTGCCTCTGACTTATTTGTAAATTCTTTATATTCAGCAGCACTGTCTGCTGACGTGCCAAGTAACCATCCCTCAAATCAACACCACTTATCTGATGATGAAAGGAACCGTCTCATCGCGGTCGTAGCCATGTTTTCGTCTTTTGCGGACAGGGGCTTAGGACGTACGACTCTGACTGCACACGTCATCGACGTCGGAGGCAGCAAGCCTATTAAGCAGAGACACTATGCAGTCTCTCCCGCCGTCGAAAAGCTCATGTACGCAGAAGTGGACCGGATGCTGGCTATGGGCGTGATTGAGGAATCCCAAAGTTCCTGGTCTTCACCGGTCACCCTGGTATCAAACCAGGAAAAGTTCGTCTATGCCTGGATGCTCGCAGGGTCAACGAGGTAACGTTGAAGGACGCTTATCCGTTGCCGCATATTGAAGGGATTCTGAGCCGCCTCCCAAAAGCTGAGTTCATTTCGAGCTTAGATTTGAAAGATGCGTTTTGGCAGATTCCTTTAGATGAGGCGTCAAAGGATAAGACGGCTTTCACGGTTCCTGGAAGACCTTTGTATCAGTTTGTGACAACGCCCTTTGGGCTGTGCAATGCACCGCAAACAATGCAGCGCCTTATGGATGGCGTAATTCCAGCCCATCTACGAACTTGTGTGTTTGTTTACTTGGATGACCTGCTGTTGATCTCGTCATCCTTCGAAGAACATCTGATGCTTCTTCAAAAAGTTACTTTGTGCATGCAGAAGGCAGGGCTGACACTGAATGTGGAGAAAAGCAAATTCGTTATGAGGGAAGTTGGTTATCTTGGCCACATAATTGAACATGGAACCATCCGTACCGATCCCGGTAAAGTCCAAACCATCGACGATTTTCCGCAACCTAAGACAGTTAAACAGCTCCGTCGATTTTTGGGCATGTGTGGCTGGTACCAGAGATTTGTGCCAAACTATGCAGCTACAGCAGCACCCTTAACGGATATGCTTCGCAAGTCGCGCAAATTCTGTTGGACAGAAGAAGGCCTAGCTGCATTCAAGACCTTAAAAGATAGTTTGACCAAATCTCCGGTACTACACAGTCCTAACTTTTCACGACCGTTTTGTATACAATACAATGTGATGCCAGCCATACAGACGTAGGAGCTGTTTTGATCCAGACTACTGCCGAAGGTCAAGAAGTTCCAATTGCATACATGTCAAAAAAACTTAATTCGACTCAGCGAAATTACACAGTAACTGAACAAGAATGTTTAGCCGCAGTGTTGGCAGTTAAAAAATTCCGAGCGTATGTCGAGGGACAGGAGTTTACGACAATGACGGACCACGCTTCATTAAAGTGGTTGATGAACCAGACCGACTTAACCTTCATAGGACCGACCTCGAAAAATTACTATACGTTAAAGACCAAGTGGGGTGTAAATGCACCCCAGCTTTTTTGTGTTATACAAAGGACAATAAATATTTTAGACAAAACTTTTTAATTCTAATTTGATGAATGAAAGATATTAATAGTGATAAGGACAAAAAAGTATCTTTCATTCATCAAATTAAAATGGATTATCACAAAGTCGAAACATCGTCAATTGAAGTTATTTTTAATTCTATATTTTGAAAAATATTCTGGAGATAAAACCGAAATTAAGAAACCGTGATATCCGTAGTACAAAAATAACTACGACACTTATTACAAACGGTTCTGATTTTGGTATAATTTACATTTAGGTACTGTGTTCGGTATCGAACACTGTAGCTAATATTCTCGACGAGCCGGTGACGACAACACAAGCCACATCATTCTCCACCTCGACACGTCACACCGCATCGTTTGTCTTCGAGATCTCGATGGCTCAATGGCAGCGTACAGAACCAACACGCGGTTGTACCTGGTTCGAACCCAGCTCGCGACAGTAAATTTTTCTTACAAGGAACACTAGGGAGGTGTCCGCCTCCGATTTCGATGAAACTCATATATGTTGTAGAGGACTCGAAACTAAGCGACACGTATTTTTTTTATCGGCGGATACGCAGCTTTAAGGGGGGAAACCAAGGTCAGAAGGTGACCACTTTTGGGGTTGATTTTTCAATTCCACCTATAAGAAGGGAATTTTCGTAAATGTTCATTATGGGAATAAATAGCTCATGAGAAATTATGAAAATCACAATTGATAGTTCCTCCGGGGGTTGAAATTTGGAGGGTAAACTACCCCTGTAAAAACTTCATTTTTTCAAAAAAAGAAAAACTATGAGTCAGAATTTTATGAAACCAACTGCGTTGGATGGAACATGGAAAAATGCGGAATACCTGCTTTTGGTTTTTCCCCAAAACTGGAGTTATCTAGGGTGAAAAAAATAATTTCCCGGCAACATCATCCACCAGGTGGCCGGGTTATTTATGCAATTTATCCAACTGATGAATAGCTGGGGAGGAATTATGGAAATCATAATCAATACTCACTCTGAGGTTTCAAATTTAGGGGTTAACTACTCTCATGAAGATTGTCTTTCAGAAAAAAAAAAGAAATATTGTTCAAATTTGCATAAAACCAAAATTATTCGAAAAAACATGAAAGAATGCAGCTAGGGGCCGGATAGCCCAGTAGGAAGAGCACCCGATGCAAAAAAAAATCGGGAACTAGTTTTTCGTTTTTTGCTCGAAACTGGAATTTTCGGAGGCGCAAGTTTGATTTTGTAAAAAACTATGAATGATTCAAAATATATATATGGATTAGTGATGTGTAACACAGTAACGAGTCGCTCTTTTTGAACGACTCATCAGAATGAGCGAAAAATTCGGCACAACGACATAGCCATCGAGTCGTTCAATTTAAAAATGACTCACTGTAAAATTTATTCCCAAACTGGCCCATCGCATAAATATTACCCAACGCATAACCAATCCACGCTCATTTCTCAATACATATAATGTACTACAATACATTCATTCACTCACATCCCATGCCATTATCTATCTAAAAGCAAAACCACCATCATTTATCTACCAAAGCAATCCCATCTAAATCCATTCATATTCATCTCTATGCAGTATGCAATGCACGCATTGTGTATACTTCTAAATATATACGCAACAACCCATGCTGACTGCAAATGCAAACATATCAAAAATAATTTACTTACGTCGCGTCCCGCCACACAGCCAAGTTTCTCCAAATACAGAAAACAATCCCAACATTCTAAAACAAAAGTATTCGTCTTACGTATCATCATCTCAAGCTCTGTAGATGAAACCAAACAAAAACCCATGGCTTCCACTTCCACTACAGCTACAGTGTAAAGCAGCGTTCTGACGGGGCATCCCCATCCGGGCTGAGGAGCATCGGGGATGCTGCTCAGCCCGCATGGGGGATCTTAAGGGGGGTCAAAATGGTGTCAAAAATGCGAAATTCCTTATATTTTAGAAGTTATGGCCACAAAACAGTTTATTTAAAACTAGGGTATAGTAGTGGTGTAACTGCTTGAAACAGAATGATTTATGGGATAAACTGAATCGTGGTCGTGTGAACGGTCCACAGCCCAAGGCAGTTCACTTTCCAGTCCACGCTCGATACAAGCATGAGATCGAAAGCGTGCCACGATGTCATGTATTTGCCCCGTCAGAACGCTGCTTTACACTGTAGCTGTAGTGGAAGTGGAACCTATTAGAAATGGGTTCCTATTAACCTTTCTGCTATTTTTTAGCAGCTTCTCACTTTTAACATAAGCAGGTAACTGCTAACACCAAAAAATAACAGATAAAACTCAACTTCTAAAACCCCAAACAAAAATCATCCCCTCATTCATAAAAAATTTATGTGTATCTGCAAATGCTCCGAAATTGCATAAAGAAAGCAGAAACACTACGCACAACGCATTACATGTATATGTAACATGTGTATTCATTCATTCACCCACATCTCACTTATCCCACAATACTAAACCTATTCATAATCTTATCATTACTATCAATCACGCAAGGCAGTTCACTCAAACTCGTTACAGATTTTACAATAGACAAGAATATGTATGTACACAACAAAGATCGTATTCGTCTATACATACTCTATATACATCTCAACTCAAGCTTAAGTTTAGATGAAACGAATACTCTGCTCCACGTCCATCGTTCACGGTTAAATTCGAATTCTCATATGAATCAGCAGCACAGTAGCATCAGTAGTAAAAGTATCAAAAATAGCAAAAGTTAAAAAGTAGCAGCAATAACGAAAAGTGGAACCGAATTTGAAATTCAAGTAACAGTCCACTAGCTGCTAGATAGAGTTTCAGCTGATACTAGCGATATTCATTCAATTTCGAAACGAGGTACTTTTCCGCTACCAGCTGCTTTTTCGATACTCGCTCGTTTTGCAAAATCTGCTAGTACAGAAGCAGTTGAATGGTACGGCTGATAAAAACAGCAGTTGAATGGTACGGTTGATAAAAACAGCAGTTGAATGGTACGGTTGATGAAAACAGCAGTTGGCATTTGTTGGTGGCTGTTTGTATCTGCACGTAGATGTTTCGTTTGCAATTAGCAGCAGAAATAAAGAGATCTTTACATTCGCTGGATGGTAGGATATTGTCAGATTGAGTGATTTTTAAATTGAGGGATTGTTCGGTAAGGTAGACTTGGGTAGTAGGTACATTGAGTGTTTTTGTAGAAGGATTTGATGATTGTAGGTGAAGTTCAGTGTTATAAGCTTAGACAAAGGTCTGCATAATGAAGAAAGATAATGATGTAAAGTGAATTTAGAGTGAAGTAGGATTGAGATATCATTCGATAGGTACCTTTTTCTAATTAATTGGCAATATAATTAATAACATATAATAAAATAATAAAACAATAATAATAAAAATTCAAGAACAACTGATGAGTCCTCGTGGTTGGGGACGAAACGCGTCTGGTCGCCCATACACTCGAAATTAATCAAAAAAAACTTAATTATGTAATTAATTAAATTAACAATAACACTCCATTAAAATTTTCCCATTAGGCCAAATTTAATTCTTAATTTTAAAGTATAAAAGCTGTATGAGATAGGATAGAGAGATCAGTCGATAAAAAACATAAAAGAACTACGATTGGGGTAAACCCCAATCATGCAATACTCTAGATGAATTTGAACCTGGTTAAAGCCAATAAATAATTTTGGTTGCATCGTTAAGACTTTGTTGATCCCATCACCTCTCTCAAAATTTCAAAGCAATATGTTTTATAGTTTCTGAGAACATCTGATTATTGTAAATTATCAAAAATGTGTCATTTTGTATGGGAGGGGGTAGACGGAGTAAGGGTAATCGATTACTTTTTTTGAATCTAACTGATATTGTTAATTAAGTGTTAATTACAAAATTTCAGCCCGATAAATTGTATAGGTAATGAGTAAATTGGCTTAACGTATTTCATGAAATAGTGCAGTTTGTATGGGAGGGGGTAGAAGGAGGGTGAGGATTACAATAAATTTTATAATGTAGGTTACAATTATCATAAAAGTGATATATTCAAAATTTCAAAGCAATATGTTTTATAGTTTCTGAGAAAATCTGATTATTGTAAATTTTCAAAAATGTGTCATTTTGTATGGGAGGGGGTAGACGGAGTAAGGGTAATCGATTAATTTTTTTGAATCTAACTGATATTGTTAATTAAGTGTTAAGTACAAAATTTCAGCCCGATAAATTGTATACGTACTGAGTAAACTGGCTTAACGTATTTCATGAAATAGTGCAGTTTGTATGGGAGGGGGTAGAAGGAGGGTGAGGATTACAATAAGTTTTATAACATAGGTTACAATTATCATAAAAGTGATATATTCAAAATTTCAAAGCAATATGTTTTATAGTTTCTGAGAAAATCTGATTATTGTAAATTTTCAAAAATGTGTCATTTTGTATGGGAGGGGGTAGAAGGGGTGGAGCGATTTAGCCCGTTCACGAACTTAGCCTTCATTTTTTGTCAAAAATAACGTGTGCAAAATTTGAACTTCATAGCTCAACGCGTTCTCGAGCTAGAGAGGTCACGGACGGACGGACGGACAGACGGACAGACGGACATCCGGTTTTGAGATATTCGAGTGATAATATGAACTTCTGTATCATTCATTTTTTTCTGCGAGCCTTATTTCTTAGCGTTACAAACTTTGTGGCAAACTTATAATACTCTCAGATTTCATCTAGAGTATAATAAGTGAAGTTTAATGTCTTATAAGTTTAGATGATGAGAGGAGATAATCGAACAGAGTGAATTTTAGGGTTTAACTGGGTGAAGTAGGATTAGGATATCGATCAGTAGATGAAGCTGAATAGAAAGAATATTTAGTAAAATGAGTTAGTAGGGATAATTAACAATAGGAACGATATGTGAAGTAAAGAAGATTATAAAGTAGTCAACTATAGATTAGGGACTTCAGCCCCAAAATGTTTGACTAGACTATGAGCTATAGCGGCTGAATTTGGTACTGTTGTCCAAGATTGAGAATTGTGTAATGATACTATTCTGCAGTTTTTACGCTTGGATACAATCATAATCCCCTAATTTGATCACATGTATGTGTATACACATATATAGGTATACTCGTATATGTATGTGATTCAATTATGCAATTTCACATTAGTGAAATAAAACAGGGGATTTAGGTAGAGATCTGTCTTGGAATTGTTTGTGAGTTGGTGTGCAGAATGAAACCAAGTGTCACAAACAATTCCAATTTAAATTGAAAATGATTCGCACTTGTACATTTGCAAGAACATTAATACATAAAGAGAGATCTGTCTGTTTTCTTCCACCTAGTTTAAGAAGGCCTGAGGTACCGTTACTTGGGAAGACAGGCCAAGCCTGGATTGGTCGGAATAGATAGATCATCTAATAAGCTATGGGTTTTCGTTTGGTTTCATCTAAAGTTGAGCTTAAGATGATGATAAGATGATAAGACGAATACTTTTGTTTTAGAATGTTGGGATTGTTTTCCGTATTTGGAGAAACTTGGCTGTTCGATGCGAAGCGACGTAAGTAAATGATTTTTGATATGTTTGCATTTGCAGTCAGCATGGGTTGTTGCGTATACATACATTTAGAAGTAAACAAAATGCATGCATTGCATACTGCATAGAGATGAATATGAATGGATTTAGATGGGATTGCTTTGGTAGATAAATGATGGTGGTTTTGGTTTAGGCCCGCCATAGATGGTGCGATCCGTCGTCAGATCGATCTGACGATGAATCGCCACAAAATATCTGACGATCGAAATTATATGGAAATGTAAAAAAATCGTCAACGATAGTCACATACACTGGGCGATCGATCTGACGATCGCAATATCGTCAGATCGATCTGACGACGGATTGCATCGTATATGGGGGCTATTAGATAGATAATGGGATGGGATGTGATTGAATGAATGTATTGTAGTACCTACATTATACTCGTATGTAATGAGAAATGAGCGTGTATTGGTTATGCGTTGGGTAATATTTATGCGATGGGCTAGTTTGGGAATTAATTTTACAGTGAGTCATTCTTAAATTGAACGACTCGAAGGGCTATGTCGTTGTGCCGAATCTTTCGCTCATCCTGATGAGTCGTTCAAAAAGAGCGACTCGTTACTATGTTACACTTCACTAATCCATATATATTTTGAATAATTCATAGTTTTCTACAAAATCAAACTTGCGCCTCCGAAAATTCCAGTTTCGAGCAAAAAAAATGAAAAACCAGTTCCCGAATTTTTTTTTTGCATCGGGTGCTCTTCTTACTGGGCTATCCGGCCCCTAGCTGCATTCTTTCATGTTTTTTCGAATAATTTTGGTTTTATGCAAATTTGAACAATATTTTTTTTTCTGATAGACACAATTTACATGAGAGTAGTTAACCCCTAAATTTGAAACCTCAGAGTAAGTATTGATTATGATTTCCATAATTCCTCCCCAGCTATTCATCAGTTGGATAAATTGCATAAATAACCCGGCCACCTTGGTGGATGATGTTGCCGGGAAATTATTTTTTTCACCCTAGATAACTCCAGTTTTGGGGAAAAACCAAAAACAGGTATTCCGCATTTTTCCATGTTCCATCCAACGCAGTTGGTTTCATAAAATTCTGACTCATAGTTTTTCTTTTTTTGAAAAAATGAAGTTTTTACAGGGGTAGTTTACCCTCCAAATTTCAACCCCCGGAGGAACTATCAATTGTGATTTTCATAATTTCTCATGAGCTATTTATTCCCATAATGAACATTTACGAAAATTCCCTTCTTATAGGTGGAATTGAAAAATCAACCCCAAAAGTGGTCACCTTCTGACCTTGGTTTCCCCCCTTAAAGCTGCGTATCCGCCGATAAAAAAAATACGTGTCGCTTAGTTTCGAGTCCTCTACAACATATATGAGTTTCATCGAAATCGGAGGCGGACACCTCCCTAGTGTTCCTTGTTAGATAAATCATATTTCAACATTAAATTTAAATTTGAACTTTATGGTAAAGTAGAATAGAGAAATTTGTCCATGATATTTCATTCGTTATTTGGCAATTGAAACAGTCAGTACCTTTTTAAAATTGTCGTGTCGTGATCGAACCCCCTGTAAATGAATTGTAACTGTAACAAAGTTTTTAATAATATGAATTATAACGTTTTGGAAAAAAGAGGTGAAATTATTATTCTTGTGTGTGAAATAGGACAAAATTGGACTTTGAGACAAAATTGGATTTTAGTAAGACAAAACATGGTCCGTCGAGCCGGATGACAATATTTAAGAAGGACAGTATCAGGCAGGTAAGTGATTTTGTGATTTTCTGTTTGACCTTTGTTGAAGAGAACGACTACATGTCATTTTGAAGAAGATGGACTGGAAGATCCGAAATAGCAAATGTATCCTTTTTTAAAAATAATTTAAATTTGCTTTGGTTTCTTGGTGATGATGAGTCTGTAAACCCATCATCTGTATCGCAAATATTGAAATTGATGGGGATGAGTTTTTTAATTTATCTCCTATATCTTGTATTCGCATTAACTATATTGAACTGCTTGATAATATCGAACGGTTGGAACTGATATCTTGAATCGAAATTTAGCGGTTAAATTGCGTGTTGAACTGCCTGATACATTTGATTATAGAACGGTTGAGCTGTTATCCTGAATCGAAATTTAGCGGTTAAAGTGCGTGTAAAACTGCCTAAAATATCGGATATAAAAAACGGTTAGAAACTGTTTTTTTGAACTAATAAAGCGGACGGTAAATTGAAAAATTGGATTCTGTGGCTAATGAACTTTGAACCATTAGCGATTAACATGGGTTTGATTTGATAGTGAATTGACTCTTGATTTCGTTCGAAAACTTTAAACTCGAAAATTTGATAGTGAATTAATTGATTTCGTTCGAAAATTCTAAATTCATTATTAAGTTGACTTTGATTTTGTTCGAAATTCTAAATTCATTATAAAGTGAATTAATTGACTCTTGAGTTCGTTCGAAAGTCCTAAATTTATTATAACATGGAAGGAATTTGTGCGCGGCAATTGCAAGAGTTTCAGCAATTGGAACGATATCGTTTTTATTTCAAGAAACAATCACCTTCTAAACGAACAGTTTCGTACTGCGAAAAACTCATGTTTAAATTAGACGCTTTATATGCTACATTCCATGCAAATCATCAGGCCATCATGGGAATGATGACTGGAAAGGAGGAAGAATTAAAAATTCCTTATTTTACAAATGCTATTCAGGGGGAATTCGAGGATTTGCACTTGGAGTTCACAGCTGAACTCCAGGAATTGATGGATAGTAACAAGCCGATAGGGTGTCGAGATAACACATTGCATAATACAAGCAGTACGGGAAATTGTAGTGAACCAACTGAAGAAGTACACCTTCTTCGCATTGCGATACCGAAGTTTTCCGGCAAGTATGAGGATTGGGTCCCATTTCGTGATCTATATAAATCGCTAGTTCACGATAGAAAATCACTGACAAATGTACAAAGGATGCATTACTTGAAATGCAGCTTAGGAGGAGAAGCAGAGGCACTTTTGAAACATATTCCTACTACCGATGCTAACTACGTTATGGCCTGGGAGATATTGTGCGGTCGATACGACAACGAATTAGCGCTTCTTAATGTGCAGTTCAAGAAATTATTTTCACTTGCCAATGCAAGTGAGACTGGGGCATCGATAAAGAATCTACTCGATAAAACGGTAGAAGTAAAATATCAGTTGGAGGTGATGAAAATCGAAGACATATGGCAATCTATCCTCATATACATATATGACGTCGCAACGACTACCGCATGAGACAAGGCAACTATGGGAACAGCAGGTGGCGACGTCAGGAAAGATACCAACATTTGGAGACATGAAAATATTTCTGGATAACCGATTTAGGGCGCTTGAGGCGACTGGTAAGGACCGCTCCAAGCCATCATCCTCGAGCGGTGGGGCACGTACACAGCAGGCGCTTACGAGTACAACACAGAAGTGCGAATATTGCGACGGAGGTTATCTCCTCAGATACTGCGATGAGTTTCGGAAACGAGATCACGACGAACGTTTAAGAGTGGTGAAAAGGAGAGGATTGTGTCTCAATTGTTTAGGGCCTGGGCATCGCGCACAGCAGTGTGCTAGCAGCAAGCGGTGTATGAAATGCAACAAGCTGCATCACACGATCATGCACAAGGAGCAACGTCCAGCATCATCACCATCTGACATCGGAATTCATTCGTTGCGTACTGAACGACGTGAAGAAGTTTTACTAGCCACCGCCTTAATCAAGATTGATTCGCCGAACGGGCCGATCGTTTTACGTGCGCTATTAGACCAGGGTTCTCAGGCATCGCTAATCAGGGAGTCAGCAGTACAATTATTAGGAATAAAACGGCAAACTAGCGATACCTTCATCACTGGAATAAGTGGAGCTTGCAAGTCAAAAACGAAAGGAGCGATTGACTTGCAGATTCAAACGCTCGATCAGGAGAAAGTATCGTTTCGGGCACTAATATTGGATCAACTAACTAACCACATACCTGCCAATAATGTCTCAATGAAGGGTATTGACATTCCTCCGACTATCCAGTTGGCAGATCCTTATTTCTTCCGGCCAGATAGAATCGATATACTGCTTGGAGCTGATACATACGCGAAGATCATTTTGGAAGGCATTAAGAGACTACCATCAGGCCCAGTGTTACAAAATACGAAAGTCGGATGGATTCTTTCCGGTAAGGTAACATCACTCCTATGTCATAAAATTGAGGTTGAAAAGGGGCTGGATTCGGCATTGAGACAATTTTGGGAGTTGGAGGAGATCCCAAATCAGGAGGTCTTCAACGAAGAGGATCGACGCTGCGAGAATCATTTTATTGAAAATACGAAACGACTTGACGATGGTCGTTTTGAAGTACGTCTCCCATTCAAGAGCGAAGAGGTCAAGCGAAAATTGGGACATTCAAGACACATAGCGGAGGCGAGTCTTCTTGCATTGGAAAGGAAGTTCAAAAGAGATTCATCATTCGAGGCTGAATATAGGAAAACATTTGAAGAGTATTTAGCCATTGGACATATGTCTCCGGTAGAACCTTGCGAATTATTAGAAAAGGGCAATTATTTACCACAAGGAAAGCACATCAACGAAGCTTCGGGTGGTTTTCGATGCGTCCAGACGAACGAGTAGTGGTCTGTCATTAAATGACGTGCTCCGTACCGGACCTCCCATTCAAGGCGATTTGAAGCATGTCATGGCTAGATTCAGATCACATCGTTTTGCTTTTGTGGCCGACATCACGCAGATGTATCGGCAAATAAGAGTGAATGTTGATGATGCTCAGTATCAAAGGGTAGTTTGGCGATCGAAGGCGGATGAAGCGATAAAGGATTATCGGCTCAACACAGTAACTTTTGGAACGACCTGTGCATCGTTCTTAGCAACGAGAACATTGTTACAATTAGCTAACGATGAAAGGAAAACGTATCCCTTCGGAGCTCGATTGGTTATGGAGGATTTCTACGTGGACGATTTATTGTCTGGTGCTAACGAGTTGCAGCGAGCTCAGGAGAAGCGTCAGGAAGTGACCAATTTGTTGGAGTCTGGTGGGTTCAAATTGAGGAAATGGCTGGCCAATGATAAGCGGTTGCTCGAAGGAGTTCCACCGGAAGATATTGAAATGGGCTCCAACTTAGACATGAATATGGACAACGGTTTCAAGTCGCTGGGAATTAATTGGCATCCACTACACGATCATTTTAGCTATCATTTAAAGTTAGTTGAGCGAGAACGGCATACAAAACGCACCATGTTGTCGGATATTGCGACAATTTTCGATCCACTAGGATGGATAGCTCCTGTCACTATTTTAGCGAAGGGTTTACTTCAATCGCTCTGGTTGGATGGATGTAACTGGGATTCGCCGTTGCCAACGAAGACGGAACGACAATGGAAGGAACTTCGAAATTCACTGAAACATATTAGTGACATTAGAATACTGAGGTGGATTTGTACAGAACAAACTGTAAAGCTGGAACTCCATGGTTTTTCAGATGCATCCAATAAAGCATATGCGGCCGTAGTATACCTGGTAACTCGTGGGCAGGATCAATGCAATGTCCTTTGGCCTGTGGGCGCGGAAGTTCTTTCAAGGAAAGACGCGTTACCGGTTTTTAATGATTTATTAAAAAACAAAATAAAATTAACAATTACGATATAGACTATCGCGAGATAGATACTGCTAGCAACTCCTCAAAGATACGACTTGTATCTTTTTATATTCGCATATTCCGCTGACTCGACGGCGTGTGCACGGTGGCTATGTCGTACGATGATCCAGGCCTGCAGACATCTTACGTGTGCATCGTCAGCAGAATGATATGGTGCATGCTATCGGATGACATGCAGACGCGATGGTCAGCACATAGTGTGAGAATATGTGCGGGACAACAATCGAGTGAATGGAATGTTTTCCATTGTAACCCGAGATTGTTTGTCCGCCACATTACTCCCCCCTCAGTGAAGGCGCTGGGCGAGAAATGATTAGGCGTTGAAACGGACAGGCTGACGCGATTTACGGCCGGAACGGGTCGTGGTGGTTGTGTCAGTTCGTTCGGCAGGACTCGGAGTTGCCTCGGTGGTTACGTACGCGGGCTTGAGCCTATCGATCGATGTGTTGATGCCTTTTCCGTTGATAGCCACCTTAAAGTACTTTTCCTTCCGGTTCAATACCGGGTACGGACCGTCGTAAGGTGGTGAGAGTGGTGACCTGACTTTATCGTTGCGGACGAACACATGTGTGCAGGTCGCAAGATCCTTGCTGATGAAGACACTGCTGGAGTCATGATGTGCTGTATCCCTAGGGCGGATTGCATGCATGCGCTGTCGCAAATCACGAAGAAAATCGGTCTCGTTGACGGATGGTTGTGACTCCGAGAAGAATTCTCCGGGAAGTCGTAGTGTCGTTCCATATACCATTTCTGCTGCGGTTGCTGATAGGTCTTCCTTCAAAGATGATCGCAAGCCTAGCAGGACCAATGGTAAGGCTTTTACCCACTCGCTGGTGGTGTGGCAACGGATCGCGGTTTTCACCGTTCGGTGCCACCGTTCGATGATACCATTCGCTGCCGGATGATATGGAGTTGTCCGGAGGTGAGTCGCGCCGAGAAATTTGTTAAGTTCCGCAAAGAGTTGACTTTCGAACTGGCGTCCCAGATCGGTAGTAATCTTGGCGGGTACTCCGAATCGGCTGATCCAGACGTCTATCAGTGCTTCGGCTACCGCGGATGCGGTGATGGTCTGAAGCGGGATGGCTTCGGGCCAGAGGGTAAAACGGTCGATAATGGTCAGGCAGTAGCGGAACCCATTGTTCAATGGAAGAGGTCCCACAAGGTCGATGTTGATGTGTGAAAATCGTTCGCTGGTTTGATCGTATCTATTCACCGGTGATTTGGTGTGACGTGCGACTTTGTTGCGTTGACAGTCGAGGCAGTCACGGACGAATGCATTGATGTCGTTGTTCATCTTGGGCCAAAAGTAGCGGTCGGTAATCAGCTTCCGAGTGGTGCGTATACCAGGGTGCGCAAGTCCATGAAGTATGCGCATTATTGGTGTTCGGAACTGGCTCGGGACGAACGGACGGATACGTTGCTCGGTGACGATGCACATCAGTGGGTCAGATGTACCGGGAACGTGTTGCTTCCTCCACTCAAGCGGGTTGTCGTGGTCTAGAAGCAGGGTTTGTAGTTCCTTATCGTCTTGCTGAGCTGAAGCGAGAGCGGAAAAATTAAGACTGTCTATACTACTTAAGCGTGACAGGTAGTCTGCTATACAGTTGTCTTTGCCAGGGATATGACGTATGTCCACACTGAATTGCGAGATGTAGTCCAGTTGGCTTTGTTGCCGTGGATTAGCTTTCTCAGGACGTTGTCGGAATGCAAACTGTAGTGGCTTGTGATCCGAAAAGATTGCGAAGACTCTTCCTTCTAGCATGTGACGAAAGTGTTTTATGGCCTCGTTGATTGCGAGTAGTTCTCTGTCGTACGTGCTGTATTTCTGCTGGGCCGCGGAAAGTTTTCGTGAGAAAAATCCAAGCGGAACGGTTGAGTCTCCACTGGTTCGCTGCAGTACCGCACCAAGTCCATAGTCGGATGCGTCTACGCTCAGGGACCAATTTGCTGAAGCGTCTGGGTGAGCCAAGGATGATGCGTTCGCCAGATCCGCTTTGAATCTCTCGCACGCGGTGATGGCTTCTGGTGTCCAAATGAGTTTGGTTTTGCCTCGTCTCTTGTTGCCAGGGATTAATGACTGGAGCACGCGTTGGTTCTGTGCGGCATGTGGTAGGAAACGTCTGTAGAAGTTAACCATTCCTAAGAACGATTTCAGCTGGTGAACGGTTTTGGGTTGTGGTGTCGCAGATATGCCCTCGGCCTTCTCTGGTAAGGGTTTCAATCCGCTGGATGACACTAGATGTCCGAGGAAATGAACTTCTGACTGACCCAGTTGACATTTGTCGATGTTCACGGTGAGTCCATGCTCTTTGAGTCGGGCAAAGACTTCGGATAGATGTTTCTGATGTGTTTCGTTATCCGGTGAGAAGATCAGGATGTCATCAATGTAGATGAATACGAAATCCAACCCTCGCAAAACTTCGTGCATGAAGCGTTGGAAGGTTTGTCCAGCGTTGCACAGACCAAAAGTCTTGTAGACGAATTCGAATAAACCGAAGGGTGTGATGATGGCCGGTTTTGGGATGTCATCTGGCTCGACTGGAACATGATGAAAAGCCTTATGCAGATCCAGCACGGAAAAAACTTGCATTCCATGCAGTGAGGATGTGCAGCTTTGCAGGAAACCGATAGGGTATCGGTCTGGGAGCGTGCAAGCGTCGAGCGCGCGGTAATCACCACACGGTTGCCAATCACCATTTGCCTTGCAGACCGTGTGAAGTGGGCTGCTCCATGCACTTTTCGATGGGCGGCAAATTCCTTGTTCCATTAGGTATTCGAATTCGGATTTAGCGGCGGCAAGCTTGTCGGGTGGAAGCCTGCGTACCTTGGTACGGATGGGTGGACCCTTCGTCACGATGTGATGAGTGGTTGTGCAATTTACATTGCGGCGCGGATGAGGGATGGTTATTTCGCGATACTTCTGGAGTAACGAACTGTAGGCACTACTTCGATCAAAAGTGTGAAACGAAAGCGTTGGTTGTTTATTCGTTGCCCGAATTTGCGCCACTGTTGATAAGCTTGTTTCTCGATCGATAAGTTTTCGGCCACGTATGTCAACCAGGAGTCCATAGAAATCCAAAAGATCCGCTCCAATAATCGGAGAGCTCACATCGGCAATGATGAATGTCCAGACGAAATTACGGCGAAGTCCAGATCTAATTTGAGACGTCTTTCTCCAAATGTGCGTATTACAGTACCGTTTGCGGCAAACAGTCGTGTCGTCCTATCGGGGTTGATTCGGTCACGTCTCGTGGGTGGGATGACCGAGACGTCAGCTCCTGTGTCGATTAGAAAAACTTCAGAAGTAGTGTGATCACGAACTTTAAGGCGAAATAGGACGAGTGCGCTAGACGCTTCGTCTAGCGTTGCGGCTGCTAGTTTTTTTGGTTACGACAGGGTGGTCTGCACTTTTTGGCAGCATCTCCGAACCGATCATGATACCAACATAGATTGTTTTTAGCCTCCTTCTTCGGTTTGGAGGAGGATTCCGAATTTCGGCGCGAACGGGACTGGGAACGACTTTTCGTATTAGATGTTACGCGATCGAACCGGGTACCGAACTTATCAAATCTTTTAGCTAATGCGGCGATTTGATTGCTGAGTTCCTGAATTTTCCCGAATTCGGAGGAACTCCCTGCGACAGAAGCAACGGAAAACGACCGGGTGAAGTGGTTTACTTCGTGGACGCGGTCGGCAATTACGGCAAGATCAGAGAGCGCGACGTCGTTGGCTGAAAGGATCGTGCGGAGGTTGGTATATAATCTCGTCAACCAGATCTGTTTCAGCATCACGTCAGGCACTGTTTTGTCCGCGAGAGAACGCATGCGATTAAGAAGTTGCGATGGCTTCTGATCGCCTAGCTCTACTTCCGAAAGTAGTTTGTGGATGCGCTGCTGCGAGGATTCACTAAAGGCACTGACTATAGCGTTCTTGAGAGCACCGTATTTATCGTCAGCGGGCGGGCCTACCACCACGTCACGCACTTGTTGCATTACGCGCGATTCTAGCCCACTCACGAGGTAGGTGTACTTGCTCGCGTCACTAGTAATCCGGCTGTTCGAAAAGTGAGCCTCACCCTGCAAGAACCACAGCTCGACAACCTCACCCCAAAACGGAGGGATTCGGACCGAGACTCTCTCGATTGCACCATCGTTAGACGCGTCACTGGGCACTGTGTTCGGCACTTCGTTTTGCACATCATTGTCTTGCACGGATGTTTTCGCTTCCGTTGTTGTCGACATTTTGGATCGCGACCGATGTCGGTGAAAAATTGTCTGTAGTTTAGTCACTTTGCACTTTAATTGTTCGTTACACTAAGCCGTGTTGTTCACTTGAGCGCGCCGTTTCACTCTTCGTACGTGGTCGCGGTAAAGCTGGTACGCGAATGAGGTAACGTGCACGACTAGCACTATTAGAAGAAGCGCTTCTAATTTTTCACTCTCGATCGCGATTGATGAATTCACGACCATCGTGTTCGTGACATCACCAACTACCGGTTTTGATGGGGTATGTCCCATCGTGAACGCGCGAAACAGGCAGGATCGCCAATTTGGCCTGTGGGCGCGGAAGTTCTCTCAAGGAAAGACGCGTTACCGGTTTTTAATGATTTATTAAAAACAAAATAAAATTAACAATTACGATGTAGACTATCGCGAGATAGGGGCGACCGGTAGCGCAGTGTGTTGAGGCATCAGACTCATGTTTGACTACCGGCGTTTCGGGTTCGAATCCCGTCCACGACGACGCTCGTGGCCATGGATGTGCAGGAGGTGCATGCTGGCAACTGCATTCTCCGAAACCAGTTTATGCCAATGAAACGTCAACTGGGCCACATGGAACAGTTGACGCGCTATGCCCCACAAGGGGTTAGGGCAATTGAGTAACTCCTCAAAGATACGACTTGTATCTTTTTATATTCGCATATTCCGCTGACTCGACGGCGTGTGCACGGTGGCTACGTCGTACGATGATCCAGGCCTGCAGACATCGTACGTGTGCGTCGTCAGCAGAATGATATGGTGCATGCTTTCGGATGACATGCAGACGCGATGGTCAGCACATAGTGTGAGAATATGTGCGGGACAACAATCGAGTGAATGGAATGTTTTCCATTGTAACCCGAGATTGTTTGTCCGCCACAGTCCGTTTGTTGATGGCGAAAACCAAGGTAGCCCCAATCAAACTCGTGACTATTCCCCGGCTTGAGCTCTGCGGTGCATTATTGGTAGCGAAGTTGATAAAGGAGATAAAAAGAATTTACAATTTCGAAATTGTTGAGACATGGTTGTGGTGCGATTCTCAAGTTGTTTTAAGTTGGATTAGAGGGCATCCCGCACGGTGGTCAGTATTTGTGGCGAATAGGACAGTCCAAATTCACGAGGCTGTTGGTAATACTCCATGGCGGTACGTACAATCGAAGGAAAATCCGGCGGATTTGGCATCCCGAGGTCTGAAGGTTAATGAGCTGATATCGTGTTCATTATGGTGGCGTGGACCCCAATGGCTCGAAGATGAGCCTGAACAATGGCCTCTTATGAAAGCAATCGAACCTACTACTCTGGAGATGAAGAAGACGATCGGAAGGCAGTGCTTCGCTCTTCAAATGGTGGAAATTGAGGACATGCTAATACACTTTTCAGGGTTGACGAAATTGATTAGAGTGACCGCATACTGCTTTAATTTTAAGAGCATTGCCCTGGGACAAACTCATGAACGAAGATTGTCCACGGATGATTTATATCGTGCTCTGATTTTTTGGATTAAATTTGCACAGCAAAGGGAATTTCATAGCGAAATACGGGATTTGGAACTAAAAGGGCCAATATCGGATAAAGGAAAACTGGCAAGTTTGAACCCGTTCATCGACTCCGAAGGAATTCTTCGCGTGGGAGGACGTCTAGCGAATTCACAATTATCATATAATGAGCAGTATCCGATAATAATACCTAAGTGTGGAAAATTGACGGAGTTGATTCTGCGACAGATTCATCTGGAGACATTACATGGACAAACCCAACTGATGCTTACTACATTGAGGAAACGCTATTGGTTAATTGATGGGCGGAATGCCATCAGACACTTTGTACACAAATGTGTGCCTTGTTTTAAGGCTCGGGCAGCTACGGCGAATCAACTGATGGGAAGTTTGCCATCACCACGGGTCACTGCCTCAAGACCTTTTACTCACACAGGCGTCGACTATTGTGGCCCTTTCGATATACGGGATAGGAATGGACGAGGCTGCAAGACACGAAAAGGTTACATTGCCATTTTCATTTGCCTTGCCGTCAAGGCAGTGCATTTTGAATTCGTTAGCGATATGAGTACGCAGGCTTTCTTGGCAGCTCTTAGGCGATTCATGGCGAGACGTGGATATTGTAGTAATATCTACAGTGACTGTGGAACCAATTTTGTTGGCGCTGATAGAGAATTAAGGAAATTCATCACACTTAACCACGAAGTTGCGGATGGGTTGACATCACAAGGAATAAAGTGGCATTTTAACCCTCCGTCAGCCCCACATTTTGGTGGACTTTGGGAGGCAGGGGTGAAGTCAATTAAATTACATTTACGGAGAATATTTGGGCAAGCGTCACTCACATTTGGGGAGTTCAGCACTATACTAACGCAGGTAGAAGCTTGCTTGAATTCGCGTCCGTTGTGTCCCTTAACAGATGACGTAAGTGATGATGTAGCATTAACGCCGGGACATTTCCTTTTCGGTGACACTTTGATCAAGCTAAATCGGTTAGATAGATGGCAATATACGCAACGTCTTGCTCAAACCTTTTGGAAACGGTGGACAGCGTTTGCAGGAAAGGCCTAAGTGGCTCCGAACCCGGGCATATCCGAAAGTTGGAGACTTATGCCTTGTTAAGGATGATAAGGCACCTTCGTTTAAATGGCCACTTGGACGTATAGTGGATGTTCATCCAGGTGCTGATGATTTGGTCCGTGTTGTGTCGCTACGCATGAATGGGACCATCTATAAAAGACCAATTAGCAAGATCGCGTTATTACCGTCGCAAGAACTAGTTGATCAACGACCATAACTAGTTTTTCCTTCTGGGGCTGGTAGCGGGGAACCTCCAACATAGTTGGGTGAACTCCCTCCTGCCAGCACCCGGAGTATCAATTGAATCTATACTAATATTAACATCTTCATTATACTTAATAGAGTCGCGACAGCATTTTGGAACAATGAATTAACTACCATCCTGGATTGACTTAGCGATTCTGAAACAATGTTCCAGCGGCGGGAGAATGTTCGGTATCGAACACTGTAGCGAATATTCTCGATGATCCGGTGACGACAACACAAGCCACATCATTCTCCACCTCGACATGTCACACCACATCGTTTGTCTTCGAGATCTCGATGGCTCAATGGCAGCGTACAGAATTTTTCTTAGATAAATCATATTTCAACATTAAATTTAAATTTGAACTTTAAGGTAAAGTAGAATATCCATGATATTTCATTCGTTATTTGGCAATCGAAACAGTCAGTACCTTTTTAAAATTGTCGTGTCGTGATCGAACCCCCTGTAAATGAATTGTAACTGTAACAAAGTTTTTAATAATATGAATTATAACGTTTTGGAAAAAAAGAGGTGAAATTATTATTCTTGTGTGTGAAATAGGACAAAATTGGACTTTGAGACAAAATTGGATTTTAGTAAGACAAAACATACTGATTGTACCGAAAACTTCAAGATTACACGTACCCCAAGGAACAAAATTAACGATAACTCTTTACAATATGTAGCGATTTATTTTAAATTTTTTGCACGATATAAGAAACATATCTCAGAGGAAATTTAATTAAAATTTTTTTCAGGAGATATCCTGAGAAATGTAAGTTTGGGGTGCAGCTGCACCCCGCTCGGGCTTATGAAGGTTAAACGGACGTTTAGCCCGATGGGCTTTAAAGCTTCAGAGCTTCAAATTCAATATAATTCACCGTAAGGGGACACAAAACATAGTCCCAGAGGCCTTGTCCCATGTTCACTGTGTGGACTCGCTTTCTGTTGAAGATCCATTTAAAAGCTCTATAGATATCGATCTGGATTCAGACCATTTCGAGTCTCCAAAATATAATGAACTGAAAGAGCATATTGTTAAAAACGCTTCCAACCTCCCCGATTTAAAGGTCGCCGATCGGTTCATTTATAAGCGTACTGGATATGCGTCCAGCGACGATACGAGTATTCAAGAACAGCAGACATGGAAATTATGGGTGCCGGATGAATTGACGACAGATTTAAGAAAGAGTTCACATGGTGGAATTGCGAACACGCTTCAACGACTTAGAGTTTTGTTTTTCTGGACCAATATGGCAAAAGAAGTACAGGATTTTGGTCGCGGCTGTGAGGTTTGTAAACAAAGCAAGGCCCCAAACTACAGTCTACGTCCGCCCATGATAAATCAGTTTGTTTCCGAACGCATTTTTCAGCGCTTATACTTGGATCTGGTAGGGCCTTTTCCAAGATCCAGGAATAGTAACATAGGGGTCATCGTTTTAGTGGATCATCTATCTAAATTTTCTTTTATTGAGCCAATTAAGAAATTCACAGCCGAAACTATTACGACCTGGCTAGAAAACGTAACGGATAACGGCGTACAGTTTAAAGCTAATATATTTAATACAATGCTATCAAAATATGGTGTTAATCACTTTTACACAGCTCTCTATTCTCCGCAGGCTAATGCCTCGGAACGGATAAATCGGTCCATAGTAGCTGCAATCAGAGCCTACATACATCCCGACCAACGGGATTGGGATGCCCATATTTCTGACATAAACTGCGCTTTACGCTCAGCACATCACTCGTCCATTAAAGCTTCGCCTTATTTTCTGGTGTTTGGCCAACCGATGATGACTCGTGGTAAAACTTATTCACTTTTACGAAACCTCCACTCATTAAGCGATAACTTTGAACCACCGCTCGACCCGTCTGATAAATAATCTATCCTGAGAGCACAAGCGCAAGACAACTTAAAAGATGCCTTCGCTAAAAACGCCCACCGCTATAATTTAAGGTCTATAAATACAGAATATCAGCCTGGGGAAATAGTGTTCCGACGAAATTTTTATAAGAGTGATGCTGCAAACCATCATAACTCCAAGCTTGACTTAAAATTTCTTAAAAGCCGAGTCATTAAAAAAGTTGGAAACAGTAGGTATCTCGTATCAGACTTAAAAGGACAGTCAATAGGAATCTTTCTTAAGGCGGTAATATGTTCGACTATTTGAACTAAACGCAAGAACAAATGTTATTTTGAAAACTGTGGTCCTTATCTACTTCTTGTCACCAAGCAACTTTCTGATATTCCTCAGGTTCTTTCTGGCCACGGTCCTGTTAGAAATTACCTGTGTGTAACAATTAGGGAATGATTAATTCAAAATTGAAATACGATTCTGCGATATATACCTACCTATATATATACCGAACAGATTCAACCTTGCAATTGTGAATTAATCATTCCTCAAATTTCGAGACTCGATTCACTGCCAGTTAGAATTGCAACTAACCGGTCTCGACCCATTTTGGTAACTGGATTGGCAGCGGACTGGACCGATGGGTAGCTGTCTCCAGACCCGCTATTTGGCTTCTTCTTCCTTGCCATTTCATACCATTTTGCGGCTTCGCGTTGCTCTGCCCATGGTGTTGGCACTTCGCCCGTTCTGGCGGTATAATCTCAGCTTCCTTCTGCAGGCAGCTCAGTCTTGGATCGTTTCATCGCCGAGATTTATGCGTTGTTGTTGCTTCTTCATTTGATCGATCCACGTGTGTTTCCGTCTGCCTCGGGGTTTGGGTCCAGCAAATGGAACGTTCATTGATATTGTTTTCATAACTGGGTTCTCAGGTGGACGCCTTAGAACATGGCAATACCAATCCATACGACGATCTTCGAGCTTTTCAGTGATCGGTTGCTCGACAAACAAGCTGCCTCGGATGTAGGTACTTTTGATGCGATCCTTTTTGGTCACACCGGCTGACATCCGTAGCATTTTCATCTCGGTCGCAGTCATTTTACTCTCGTATGTCTTATACATAGTCCAGCATTCAGACCCATAAGTGCGGGACGTACGACCGTTTTGTACAACTTGCCTTTAAGCTTTCGAGGCATCTTCTTGTCGCAGAAGACTCCAGAGTTTTCTTGCCACTTCGTCCAACCGACACTGGTGCGATGTTTGATGTCGTCATCGCAGTTAGCTTCCTTGTTGATCATCGAACCCAGGTATTTGAACCTTGCACAGGACTTCAGCTGCTCTCCTTTAATGTAGATATCTGGTATCGGTCTCTCTGGATCTGAGAAAGGTACTCAGTCTTTGCTATACTGATCCTCAGTCCATGATCCTCCAGTATCTTGCACCACTTGGTCAGTGCAGACTGCAAAGCAGCGATGTCATTGCTACCCAGAACAACCTCATCGGCGAAAAGAAGGGATATTTCCAGGCCATCAGAGATGAGTGTTAATAAATAGAACATGATGATGTTGAAGAGCAAGGGACTCAATACGCTGCCTTCGTGAACTCCGACTTTAACTGGAAATTCTTCAGACTCACCAGCTGTGCATCTAACTTTAGTAGTTGCCCCATCATACATGTCTTGTATCATCTTGACATATGCCTCAGGGACCTTAAGTGCTCTTAGGGCCACCCATATCAGATCACGAGGAACTCTGTCGAAGGGTTTTTCCAAATCGATGAACACAAAGTGCAAGTCCGTCCGTGCATCACGGTGCTTTTCCATCGTAACACGCATGCACTGGATAGCATCGACTGTGGACCGACCCTCCACAAAGCCGCATTGATTGTCATCCAACCGTACAATCTCTTTCAGTCGATTGCAGACAACTCGCTCATAAGTCTTCAATGTGTGAGATGTTAACTTGATTGCCCTATAGTTGTTGAGCTTTCGTGAGTCAACCTTGTTCTTATAAAACGGGAGAAGAAAGCTCTTCCTGAAAGCGTCTGGCATCGGTTGCCCCCTTTTAATTTTGTTGAAAAGAATAGTGAGCCATCTAAGCCCGACATGATTCATCTTCAACCAAAATTCCGCTATTTGGCAATACGAAGAAATTCAGAAAAATTCAGATTTTAGGCAATTTACGAACCTAAAAGAAGAAAAAAAACCAAAAGAGTTATCGGAACAAAATAAATAATTCAACTGAAGGCATACATCATAATACGGAAATTAAATTAAGGACAACCTTCTTGGAAAAACCAGCAGGTTTAGCGCCGGGGTACAAACCTGTGGACCTACCTAAGCCAAACATAACTAACGGAAGGCTCTGTACCCCGGCCCATTTATTAATAATAACAATAATAATAAAAATAATATAAAGGCGATAATAAATAATAATATAATCATCAGGTAAACGGAGCAGAAGCTCGAATACCCGAACAATAATGTAATCATCTGGTAAACAGAGCAGAAGCTCGCATACCCGAATAATAATATAATCATCTGATAAACAGAGCAGAAGCTCGCATACCCGAATAATAATATAATCATCTGGTAAACAGAGCAGAAGCTCGAATACCCGAATAATACTATAATCATCTGTTAAAAAAAAAAGAAACTCGAATACCAGATATAATAATCTGGTAAAACAAAAAAAAATATATATATATAAATATATTTCAATGAATGGAAATCATCTTGTTCGTTGAATTAACGCTAATAATTATCTTGGAATAATTGGTGTTTTGTGAACATATTGCATAACAAAAAAACATAAAAGAACTACGATTGGGGTAAACCCCAATCATGCAATACTCTAGATGAATTTGAACCTGGTTAAAGCCAATAAATAATTTTGGTTGCAATCTCGGATGCATCGTTAAGACTTTGTTGATCCCATCACCTCTCAGATTTCATCTAGAGTATAAACACAAGAGATGAAATCTGACAGCATTATAGGTTTCTCACAAAGTTTGCAACGCTAAGAAATAATGCACCGGCATCAGCACTATTCCAATGGGCGGTAATAAATTCGATAATTTATTGCCCGCGTAAGTGAATATCGACCGAATTTGGTCATCCTAATTTTCCCGCCATTGAGGAAGGTCAGCACTGCTGTAGTGAGTTTTGTAGTTATTTAATTCAAAATAAATTTAACTGACAGATTTCGGTATCGGCCTTAACGATATATAGACGGAGTAAGGGTAATCGACTATTTTTTTTGAATCTAACTGATATTGTTAATTAAGTGTTAAGTACAAAATTTCAGCCCGATAAATTGTATACGTACTGAGTAAATAGGCTTAACGTATTTCATGAAATAGTGCAGTTTGTATGGGAGGGGGTAGAAGGAGGGTGAGGATTACAATAAATTTTATAATGTAGGTTACAATTATCATAAAAGTGATATATTCAAAATTTCAAAGCAATATGTTTTATAGTTTCTGAGAAAATCTGATTATTGTAAATTATCAAAAATGTGTCATTTTGTATGGGAGGGGGTAGACGGAGTAAGGGTAATCGATTACTTTTTTTGAATCTAACTGATATTGTTAATTAAGTGTTAAGTACAAAACTTCAGCCCGATAAATTGTATAGGTAATGAGTAAATTGGCTTAACGTATTTCATGAAATAGTGCAGTTTGTATGGGAGGGGGTAGAAGGAGGGTGAGGATTACAATAAATTTTATAATGTAGGTTACAATTATCATAAAAGTGATATATTCAAAATTTCAAAGCAAGATGTTTTATAGTTTCTGAGAAAATCTGATTATTGAAAATTATCAAAAATGTGTCATTTTGTATAGGAGGGGGTAGACGGAGTAAGGGTAATCGATGAATTTTTTTGAATCTAACTGATATTGTTAATTAAGTGTTAAGTACAAAATTTCAGCCCGATAAATTGTATACGTACTGAGTAAATTGGCTTAACGTATTTCATGAAATAGTGCAGTTTGTATGGGAGGGGGTAGAAGGAGGGTGAGGATTACAATAAGTTTTATAACATAGGTTACAATTATCATAAAAGTGATATATTCAAAATTTCAAAGCAATATGTTTTACAGTTTCTGAGAAAATCTGATTATTGTAAATTTTCAAAAATGTGTCATTTTGTATGGGAGGGGGTAGAAGGGGTGGAGCGATTTAGCCCGTTCACGAACTTAGCCTTCATTTTTTGTCAAAAATAACGTGTGCAAAATTTGAACTTCATAGCTCAACGCGTTCTCGAGCTAGAGAGGTCACGGACGGACGGACGGACAGACGGACAGACGGACAGACGGACATCCGGTTTTGAGATATTCGAGTGATAATATGAACTTCTGTATCATTCATTTTTTTCTGCGAGCCTTATTTCTTAGCGTTACAAACTTTGTGGCAAACTTATAATACTCTCAGATTTCATCTAGAGTATAAAAACCATTTTAGTATTTCACGAAGTTAGCGTGAACTATCAATATCTTCTTTGTGCGCACATAGGACGATAGGCAGGGTCTAATAAAAAAAATATATTTTGACATCTTGAATGATTAAAAGAAGCATGTATCATGTTCAGAAAGGCCAATTTTTGCGAATGAAATTCTATTGAAAAGTCATGAATGTTATTTTTTTCTTTCTGTAAATTCTTTAACAAATAATAATTATATGATGAATACCTAAAAAAAAAAATTTGTGTTTTCAGTGGTCCGTTTCCTCGCAGTGATAAAAAAAGACAAAATGAAGATATAGACAGTGAGTGTTTCCATATCGATCGGGCCTTGAGCGTCAACTATCGGGTCGCATGCTCTTGTCAAGGGTGGGTAGGAACGATGACTGCGACCGAGTCCTCCTCCATCTAGGCTTCATATCGGAACCATTCCGCTTCATAGGAATACTGATCTTATTGCTGGTGTTATTTTAGCTATTATTCTTTGTTGTTGTTGTTACTTAATTTTTTTTTTACCTTACTTAGGGGCATGACGGGTGAAAAATGGAAACACAAGTGCGGTAGTGCGCCAGAAAAAAACATATCTCACCCCGTTTTCTCTATTTCTACTGAGCAGTTTGCTAGCACCCGTCACTGGCATAACAAATGGTCATAGTCTTGGTTGATCATTTACCTCTCGCACGAAATCTGTTACAATGCCGCCCCAGACCATTACAGATCCTCCTCCATAAGCAACAGATTTCTCGATGCAACACTGAGAATAACGTTCTCCAGGGTGACGATATTCTCTCTGACATCGATCACTTCCATGTAGACTCACCCTGGTCTCATCAGTGAAGAGTATATTACCCCACTGTTCTAACGTTGAATCCCTATGCTCTCAAGGAAATTCAATTCGTGCTCCATGAGGGGCTACAGTTAATGCTGGACCAGTTCCAGCTCTCTTTGGAGTCAGGTTCCGTTCAGCAAGTCTTCTTCTGACGATATCTGAACTTATGACCACTTGGCGTTCGTCACGCAGACTTTATTGGACTTGAACTGCGTTGAGATGGCGATTTAGCGGAAAGTAAGTTGGATATAACGATCATCTGCTGCTGATGTAGCCCTAGATCTGCCCGTTCCAGGACGGCGGTCGAATGCTCCTCTATTGGCTAAACAAAAAAGTAGCAAAAATACACGCGTCTAAGCAAACACTGGACAAAAACTAAAGAAATGTTAAGAAATATCCGACTACCCTCACTGTAGAAGAAAAGAACGGTTAACGCGAACTCTAGTCAAAACAGAGCAAATCGTTAGCATTGTGTTTGTTACTTGATTACAATGTGAGTTAACGATACTTTAGATTAAATTTATAGTCATTTAAATCGCCATTAAACGCACTTTCTGTAGATATAACTTTGATAATTGTAAGTTTTAAACTTTTAGAGAAAATTGGATTAGAGTTCCAAGGTGGCGGGTGGCCCGGTTTATTTGCTGTCCAGTGTAGTTCGTTTTGTAAATAAAGTGTGTGTGTTTTTCAATCGAAGTGTTTCATTATTCAGCACAAGAATATCTAACGAACCTGGTTTCGTTTTGGTTTCGCTCAACAGAGGAAACATTACAATTGATGTCAGAAGTGGGATATTCGCGTGCGTGTAGTGAACGTTCGTTTGAAAAGTGAAAGTCGTGCGTGATATTTACGGAAGTGTAAATAAACGGAAAGTTTATGCCGCGTACTATTTGCGAATTGACAACCGCTTGCATCTTCATGCAAGCTGACGTCAGAACAGCCTCAGGTCATAAGGCCTCTGTCTTGGGATACGTGCGTGCATCGGTACGGTTTAAGGACACGACGAAATCCCTTAAACTTCTGGTTGTCCCAAGTCTCACAAATCCATTGTATTTGGGAATGGATTTCTGGGACTTGTTCAAAATCGTGCCGATGCAAGTACCCACAGTCGAGCAGGTCCGCACTAACGCTTCAGGAGACTATTCAATTATCTCCGAAGGACCAGCAAAGCCTCGACCTTGTCATACAACAGTTTTCTTCCGTTAATGAAAAGGGCTTGGGTCGTACCACATTGGTGACACACAACATTGATACTGGCGACTCAAAACCTATCAAACAAAGGCACTACGCAGTGTCACCCGTTGTGCAGAAACTGATGTATGATGAACTCGACAGCATGCAGTCTTTGGGGGCAATTGAGGAAAGCCACAGCGCCTGGAGTTCTCCAGTTACCCTGGTGAGAAAGCCTGGGAAAGTGCGTATGTGCCTTAATGCTCGACGGTTAAATGACGTAACAACCAAGGATGCGTATCCGTTGCCTTTGATAGAGGGATTGTTGGCTCGCCTGCAATCCACACGGTTTGTCTCGAGTGTCGATTTAAAGGATGCCTTTTGGCAGATTCCTTTGGAGAAGGAGTCTCGGGAGAAAACAGCGTTTACCGTTCCCGGCAGGCCCTTATACCAATTCGCCGTTACGCCTTTTGGACTCTGCAATGCACCGCAAACCATGTGCAGGCTAATGCATAAAGTCATTCCCCACGAGCTGCAAGACAAGGTATTTGTCTACTTGGATGATACTTATCACCAGCACCACCTTTGAGGAACATTTGGAACTTGTTTCGAAAGTTGCCAATTTAAACCGGAGGCCGATTTAACCGTAAATTTTGGGAAAAGTAAATTCATCCAAAGAGAAATTAAATTGGTTATGTTGTTAGTGATGGTGTCCTTATCCTGACAAGGTTTCCGGCATAACCGCATATCCAGAGCCCAGGAGTGCAAAAGACGTAAGACGGTTTATGGGCATGGCGGGATGGTATCGCTGTTTTATTCCGAACTTCAGTGCGGTTACCGCCCCTCTTACGGATCTGCTCAAGGGTAAGCGCTCTTTTAAATGGACTCCAGCGGCCAACAATTCCTTTGAAAAGGTGTAACAGCTGTTGGTTTCCGCTCCCGTGCTAATTAACCCTGCTTTCACAAAGCACTTTTATATTCAGTGCGACGCGAGTAGCACTGGAGTTGGAAGTGTTTTGTTTCAGAAGGATGATGATGGCGGTGAACATTCAATCGCATATATGTCCGTGAAACTTAATGCCGCGCAGCGCAACTATAGTGTTACCGAACTGGAATGCTTAGCTGCGATGCAAAGTGTTAAAAAGTTTAGGGCATATATCGAAGGGCTGCCTTTCACCATCATCGCGGATCACGCAAGTCTGAAATGGTTAATGAACCAGCAAGACTTGTGTGGTAAACTCGCACGTTGCCTCAAACTACAGGCGTTCGATTTCACCGTTGAGCACTGAAAGGGGACTCAAAATGTGGTTCCAGACGCACTTTCCAGAGCTCATGCGGGCAATGTCTGTTGCCTTCCCGAGCATTTGCATTTAGATGAAATCATCCCTGACTCCGCTTTCCAGGATCCAGAATACAAGTGTGGTCTTTAGAGAAAAGACGTTTCAAGCCGGCATCGAACGCAATGTAAGGGGTGAACATAACGATCCTCAATAAAACCCCTTGATTTATTTAAGGTTGACAGGTTGATAAAGTTTATTTCCTGAATATACACATAATACAAATTAAAATGAGTTTACAGAACTTAAGACATTAAAATATTACAAGTCACATGACTTACTTATTTGTATGCCTCCTCCCTGCTTGGAATTCTCTAAACGACTGATCTTGATAGATTGCAATAAGCGCGGGACAAGTGACGTTACAATATTCAAATACAAATACATTGACAATTATAAATTCATTATTCCGTTGGTTGTCATAATCTCGTTGAGATCGATGTTTAGCTTACAGGGTGATTAAACAACATCCCCGCCCCCGTGAAGCGACCCAGGGGAGTCTTCGCGACTATTTGACCCATCGTCCTTGACATCTAATACTGCTAACTTCGATACTGGTCTCTTTAATACACCAGCGTTCGTACTTACTAGGGCTGACCTGGCCACTTCGTCCTTATCACGATATAGCTGAAGGATCCTACCACGTCTCCAGGCTGAGCGAGGTATATTATCCTCACATATGATGACTACCTATAGACTTCCATTTTCAATTGGCTTTGAAGGCAGACACCATTTGGTTCTACGAGTAAGATCTGGAAGATATTCGCGTATCCATCTCGTCCAGAATGCATCCTTCAAATTCCGCTGTATACGCCATTGCTTTCGAAGACAGGCAGTTTTCGGGCCATCATTTGCTGGAGTTTGTGTCGAGTTTGCACATCCTAATAAAAAATGGTTTGGCGTCAGAGGATCTGGTTCTGCGTTATAGGTAGATGTGTCAACGGCCTTGAGTTGACAATATTTTCCACCTCAATCAACAAACTATTGAACGTCTCCAACCTCGGCGCCTTTTCCATGAGTATCACACCCAAAGATTTCTTCACCAACTGGACTAAACGTTCCCATGCACCTCCAGCGCTTGGATTCGACGGTGTATTAAACAGCCACTTGATGCCTAATGGAGACAGCTCTGCCGTCATCTTATCGTTATCGAAGAAATAGCTTTCTCCCTTTAGCTCCTTTAGGATACCTTGGAAATTCGTGCCGTTGTCACTTCGTATTTGTAGGGGCACTCCTCTTCTGTTGACGAAATTCCTAATGCAAATCAGGCACGCATCACTGGATAGATTGCTTGCAATTTCTAAGTGTATCGCTCGCGTGGTGAGGCACGTGAATAACGCAACCCAACGTTTCTCCGTTGCTCGACGTATTGTCACCATCATTGGTCCGAAGTAATCGACGCCCGTGTACAAAAATGGCCTGACGAATGGTGTATAACGATCCCTTGGCAAATATTCCATCTGCGGCTACACTGGCTGTGCTTTGCGAACTTTGCAGTAATTACAGTTTGCTTGTACGCTTCGAACTAATTGGCGAATCGATGGGACCCAATAACGTTGTCTAACTTCGCTGATAACTGTGGCCGTATTCTGATGACACATTTTTCGATGATGATGTTCAACGAGTAAACGAGTGAACTGATGCTGATTCGGCAAAATAATGGGCTTCCTAGTTGCAACTGCCATAAATGCTGCGTATTCCAACCTGCCGTTGACTCGCATAATTCCTTCGCTGTCCATACAGGGGTTCAACATCTTGAGTCGACTACTCTTGCTTATCGGTTTCTCTTCCATCAGACAGGCGTATTCTTCAGTAAATGTTGTTCGTGCTAACGGGTTTCTCCTTCACTTTAAGTCTCAAATTATTGACGAAGCGCAGAACCCATGCTGTCGTGTTTCTCAGTCTACAATATTGCAAAAATCTCTTAACATCTGGGACATCATACTCACTTGAACAGCTGCGAATGAGTAAAACTTGGCCCTTAGCTCGTCACGACTGCGGTCTTCTACCATGTCCATGGCGTCCTCGTTCGGCCACTCTGTTTCCTTGTTGCGTAAAAACTGTGGACCATTTATCCACCTTCCGTTCGTCTTATATTCGTAGTGCGGTTTTACTCGTGTCGCATCATCTGCCGGATTACTTCGCCCAGGGCACCAACGACAATCGCCAACGCCACTCGTCTCCAGAATTTCGCCGACACGATTAGCGACGTACTGCTTGTAGCTCCTATGATCGGATCTGATCCATTTGACTACCGTATGCGAGTCCGTCCAGAAATGGCAACGATTTACTTTCACATCATGACTTCTTACTATCAATTCCTTTAAACGTACTGCCATTACTGCGGCCTGCAGTTCCAATTTTGGTGTCGAGTGGAATCTCGTTGGTGCACATGATGTTTTCGCAGACACAAAAACAATCTCAGCTTTATCGGCGCCATCGATACGCCAATACGCCACCGTTGCAAGTGCTTCTTCACTCGTATCACAAAATATGTGCAACTCGACTGTTGTTCGTTTAAAGTCTCCAGAATAATATCTTGAAACTCGTAGTCGTTCCACCTTTGGTAATTCCTTTACCCATTTCTTCCAGCATTTATAAATCTCATCATTTACTTCTTCATCCCATTGTGTACCGCTTTTCCATACCCTTTGCATGAGAATCTTAGCGTGTATCGTGAAATTTCCTAGCAAACCATAAGGATCGAAGAGTGACATTGCAGTACTCAACATCTCGCGCTTCGTTGGCTTCCTCTTAAAGTCAATACCTATAGTATATCTTTGGGCACTTTATGAAAGCGAAAGCTAAATGTGAATTCGTCTGATTCTGGATCCAGTACATTCCGAGAACACGTTCTAATTCGTCATGATCAACGCGTACTGCATTATCCATTGGCGCCGCACCTACTGCTCGTAGAAGTTCCTTTGAGTTCGATGAGAAGTTTCGCATGACGAATCCCGCAGATTTGTTAATTTCGATTACTTGTTTGACGACCTCTATCGCCTCGCTTTCATGTGAGAAACAGTCCACGTAGTCGTCTACATAGTGTCTTTCAACGATACCCTTTACAGCTCTAGGATACTTCTCGGCATATTTAGCAGCATGCGTATTTTTTGCGTATTGAGCCAACGCGGGTGAATAGGTTGCTCTGAAGATCATCCTTTGCATGACATATTCCTGGATCGGCGCCGAAGGATCACCTCCTCTCCATACGAATCTTTGACTATCTTGATCGAGCTTCCTGATTTCCACTTGGTGGAACATTTCCCGTATGTCTCCGCACAGAGCAATCAGTTCTTCCCGAAACTTGAACAATATCTCCAACAACGACTTATTCACATCCGGTCCTGGCAATAATGCACTGTTCATGGACATTCCTTCTACTTCGGCTGATGCATCAAACACTAGACGAATTCCTTCCTTGGTAGGATTGCGTACGCTGAAATGGGGAAGATAAAACGTTGTATTGCTAATTCGTTGCGCCTCTTCCGGAGCCAAATGCCTCGCGAAACCTTTTTCGATGTACTGCGTTATCTTTTCATTATACTCCTTTGCGTAATTTTTATCAGCATCTTTCGTTCCACTCCTTCTA
This sequence comes from Chloromyia formosa, assembly GCA_964017055.1. Lineage (NCBI taxonomy): Eukaryota > Metazoa > Arthropoda > Insecta > Diptera > Stratiomyidae > Chloromyia > Chloromyia formosa. The sequence goes on along the minus strand of OZ024814.1, from coordinate 63,999,812 downwards.
GCCGCCTGGTGGCCATTTTTCGACTATTCGTGGTTGGGAATGCCGTGAAGTTCTCTTTCCACAAGAGACCGATTTCGTATCGATTGTTGATTGACTTCATCGTATCATTCATGATGGCCAAAGATCGTTCAATTGATGGACTTTCGGGAATTTTCACATATGCCTTGATACCAAACGATTCGAAATCAAAATAACTTTTAATGATCCTGTTGATTTCCTCTTCTGGCTCAGACGTTTTCCTGGCGTCACACGATGTATACAGATGCAGCTGCGTTACCTGATCCGTCGGACCGTACAATATACATCCCAATCTTGTCTTTACTGCAATGGGGCCGTTCGTTGATGTCATCGGCTCTTCAACTGGAACTGTCAAAAAGACGTGTGCCAGACTTATCACCATTTTCGGCTGGGCACGTTCATAATCACAAATTGGCAATTTCTCAATGTGTTGATTTCCAAAACCTCTCGCCATTTCTTTCACGTTGACGCTTTGCGATGGTAACGCCAAGTTGGCAGAGACGAACACTCTCTTCATTTTATACATCTTTGCATTCTCTTGGATGCCGCTGATACAAATATCAATCACTTTTGTCGGTTCACGTGATTTTTGTTTGTTCAGCCATTGAAGCTCCAGAATGTCCTTCTGTCCTTCTACTCCCAATTGCTCCACAATATCTGCGTCAACCATCGTTGCGTTTGCCCCATCGTCAACGAAAGCGTATATCATGACGGATTTGCCCTGTGCGTATAGTCGAACGGGAAGAATTTGGAAGAGGACAGCGTTATTGCATTTACCATCGTCAGCATGGCAGCTGATTCTTCTATTATCCGCTCCCTCGGTGTCCACAGTAGTATCAACAACAGTCGGCCTGTCAATCCCTTGATGACGTTCTTGTGAGCTGTCGTGAAGCAAGGTGTGGTGCACGAAGCTACAATCGTTGATTCCACAAACACATTTAACTCGACAATTCGTTGATCGATGTCCTACTTCAAGGCACGCGAAACAAAACTTCAAGGCTTTGATAATCTTCCAGCGTTCTTTTACTGGACTTCTTAGGAATTTATCACAGGTTGTCAATCCCGAGCATGTTCTCTTGCAAACTTTACATTGTTCTATGGCAACAGTTGCGCAATCAAAATTCCTTCCTTCTTCCCATGAAGCTGGAGGCGGAATCCTCCTTGGGTTTTGCGGATTCATAACTGTTCCGGCGACTATTGACGATGATGGTAGTGAGTCTGAGACTATGTTGGCCACTCTCCTTAGATCACACATCCATTCGGTGAAGTCACGTACATTTGCCTCTCGTTGTAGAAGCAAACATTTCTCGGCCCATTGTATCTGAAGAGAAATAGGGAACTTCCCAACAAGTTCGCTTAACAACATAGGATTTCGTAAATGATGCTCTCCTTTTGCTGAGTTCAAAAACGTGGTCATATTACTGACCCGGTTGGCGAATGAAACAAGCGCTGGCAAATCTCCTTCGGCTACTGACGGCAATTGTCGCGCCTTTTCGACTTGCGACTTGATGAATTGTTCCGGACGCCCGTACGTTTCGCTTAGTGTTCTCATTATTTGGGACACGTTATTCGAGTTGCAGAGAAGCGACTCAACAACTTCTAATGCTCTTCCAACAATGGCTTCGCGCAATCTTATAATATTGTGAAAGTTCGTGTACTCGAACTCTTCCGTTGTTGCGTAAAACGACTCTTCAAATGTCTGCCATTCTTCAGGCTGTCCAGTAAATTTTGGAAGAGGATATATTTTCTTATAGCGGGTGTGCCCTGCTTGGCTGTTGCTGCCACCCGAATACGTCAGACCTGATTACTAACGTGCACTTTCTACACTTTCCGAGGTAACGTTGCCATCTTCTAATAGATGTGTCGCTGCTGATTGAGTCCGTGACTCCGATGCGACAGTTTGGGGTGCTGGCTGATACACTTCTCTTCTACCCGAAGACACCATGCTTTGCAAGGCTTGCACTTGTTGACAATTCGATGTCATCAACGTAAACAGTGTTTGCATTTGACTAGCAAACTGATATTGGAATGCTTCCAGTTTCCTGTCAAAGTCATTCCTAACCTCATTTAATCGATCCGGCGATTGACTGGAAGAGGTTTGATGCATATCAGCTGATTTCGATGGCGCGGCGTGGTTCGGCATGTCGGCAGATGCATACGAATTCTCCATAACGCGTGAAATATGCGCGGTGGCTTCTTTCTGCGAGGCGGCTTGGCTCTGCGTGACGGCAAACTGTTGCGTGGCGGCTGATTCATGCGTAACGGCAGGTTTCTGCGTGGCGGCAGATCGCTGCGCAGTGATTTGGTCCTGCGTGGCGGCAGGTTTCTGCGTGGCGGTAGTTCGTTGCGTAGTGACTGGGTCCTGCATGGCGACCGGTTTCTGCGTGGCGGCAGATCGTTGCGTTATGACTGGGTCCTGCGCGGCGGCAGGTTTCTGCGTGGCGGCAGATCGTCGCGTAGTGACTGGGTCCTGCGTGGCGGCAGGCTTTCCGTGTAAGTTTTCCATGGTTGACGACACTGTCGCTTGCGAGAGTTTTCCGGGCGAATTTGGACTAAACCGAGCAGGTGGTAGTCCCTTGTTCTGTCGTAGACTTTTCCAGGCAGGAGTTTCTTCTCGTCTCGGCATGTGCTTCACAGTCCGTTATGTTCCGTTGGGTACCGCTATGTCCCGCTATGCACCGGTTGTTGTCGTCAATCACTCTACTTAGTTTTCTACTTCTCCGTGTGAGAAATAGAGATGATTCTAACAAAATAAGGAACGAACATATATTCCCACGAAATAAGGAATAAAGCTGTGGTGTTTAGAGAAAAGACATTTCAAGCCGGCATCGAACGCAATGTAAGGGGTGAACATATCAAACCCTTCCACGATCCTCAATAAAACCCATGATTTATTTAAGGTTGACAGGTTGATAAAGTTTATTTCCTGAATATACACATAATACAAATTAAAATGAGTTTACAGAACTTAAGACATTAAAATATTACAAGTCACATGACTTACTTATTTGTATGCGTCCTCCCTGCTTGGAATTCTCTAAACGACTGATCTTGATAGATTGCAATAAGCGCGGGACAAGTGACGTTACAATATTCAAATACAAATACATTGACAATTATAAATTCATTATTCCGTTGGTTGTCATAATCTCGTTGAGTTCGATGTTTAGCTTACAGCGTGATTAAACAACAACAAGAAACTTTGTGTTCAAGTACAAAGCACTCCTGATAAATTCGAAAACCTTTATGTCCCGGATGATCGCGTCTATATCGAGCAAAGGATACCCGGGGAGACAACAGACATTCCCCGAGCCAAGCTGTGGGTCCCAGAAGTCTGCAGGCCTAGCCTGATCAGTCGTGCTCACGATGACCCTCGAAAATCTCATTGCGGTATTAGGAAAACGGTTGAAGTGCTTCAGCGGTATTACTCATACTACTGGCCTGAGCTGAGGTCAGATGTGGCTGAGCACATTAGGAAATGTGAAATTCGTAAACAAATTAAACCTCCGAACTGCCGCATGAGACCACCGATGGGAGCATCCCGAGAGACTGATCGGCCTATGCAAGGGCTTTTCATAGACTTCATGGGACCCTACCCACGCTCCAACAAGGGAAATACTCATATATTTGAAGTGCTCGACCACTATACAAAATTCGTATGGCTGAAGGCAATTCCTAGAGCTACTGCTGAGGTGGTCGTTGACTACCTAAAGAACGAAATATTTTTGACTTTTGGCGTACCGGAGATTATTCACTCGGACAATGGGAAGCAGTTTGTTTCTGGAGCATTCACTGGATTTCTTAAAGAGTTCGGGGTAAACTATGAGCGCACCCCCTTATACTCTCCACAATTGAATGCTTCAGAGCGAACTAGCCAGTCGACGCTTGCCGCTATACGAGCCTACATAGGATCCAATCATAGGAATTGGGATGAGCATCTGAGCGAATCATGTAGTGCGTTTCGTAATGTAGTACATGATTCGACCGGATGTTCCCCTCATTTTCTCATGTTCGGGCATCATCCTATCCAGCATGGCAAAGATTATACCCTCCTTCGAGAACTCAACGCATTTGTTCATGAAGAGGTACATATGTCTTCGATCCAATGGCGACAGACTGCGGCTGACACACGACCGGGTGAAAGAAAAGCTGGCCGAAGCTTATTCCCGATCTGCCCGGGCGTATAATCTTCGCAGTCGGCCAAAACTAGCTCCCTTCTCCAACCTCATAAATGGGGGTCAACGATCCCAACCATTTCCCGTCCTCAAAATTAAACCTCCATGGTGATCGATTTCCCAAACTCCCCTCATTTCGCTTATACGCAACATCATTTTTGTCTCCATGCACATACACTGCCTAGAGACAATTGCATTTCTCATGCATAAAGACGATTGTATCCATGCAGCGTAAATGCATAGAGACAAACATTTCGGTCCGTTGGCTATGCAACGGTGTTGCTCTGCCAGCGACGACTCGACCGGTGTTCACATTTTGTTATTATAAGATGAGCAACAACGCGGCAACTACTGCCGCTCCGAAGCATACGTTCTGGAACGACTACCTCGCTTTGTTATTGTGTATGCTATCGGGCTTCACATGGTACATGATCCGATCATACAGAAGGTCTTATCAAGACAAATTTTTCTTTCTCTACGATTTTTGAAATTTATACTGAAATACAACGCGACAACCACTAAACTAATACGAAATCTTTTTATTTCCGGGACTCTCACACTTTTCGCTACGGAGGTGCAGTAGCCGCTCAACAATATGAAGCAATGGTGAAAATGACAGACGTACATATGTTTAGCTTGCGACTGGCGAGAAATGGCCCGCGAATGAAAACAATTGTCTTATTGAGGCTGTCTACACCAGGCACAATTGTTCCAGGCACAAAACCGGTTATATGCCTGTCTACACGAAGCGCATCGAAACGAGAACAACTTGCATACATGTAGGGCGTTTTCAATGTATTGATTTTATGCTATATGTACTGTGGAAGGATGCGAAAAGTGCGTGTATTGGTTGGGAACAATTGTTGTGCTTGAAATTTTCGAGCACAAGTTTTGTTCCCTTCCTATATCTTTCCCATCATGCATCTCGCCTACAAAAACCGGTTTTGTGCCGGAACAATTGTGCCTGGTGTAGACACTCTCATTAAGAACACAATTGTATTATTTTCATTCCAACGACACAGCACGGTTCCGCACATCTTAAAGGACTCGTTCTACACTTTTATGTGTGTAATGAGATCTAGGGTTGCGAGAGCGTCCCGCCCCGCCAAAGAAAAATGAAAAAATCCAAAAAAAAAATTGAAAAGCGACCAAGACTATGTTTACGCGACACAACAAGTACGGGTTTTCGGACCTCTGTAGCTCCGGCCCCGGATGTTTGTTCGAGCTCAAATTTGATATGGTCATTGTCTCCGGTCATCTTACAAAGTACCGCAAATTTGATTCCGATACAAGGAAAAACACCCGAGATATGATAATTTGAAAATGGCTATTTTTCAAATTTTTCTTGTTCTCGTTATTCTTTGACCGGTCTACAGCCTCGTAGGGAGCGTATCGAGGTCTGCTTTCTTTTCTCACGGATTGGCTGTATCTCAAGGGTGTGCATAAGCTATCAGTTGCTCTGATCCGTGCAGTAGATAAAAAGATACATCCAAAAATGTGAAATTTTATGGTAGAGTTTCTCGCTTAAGTCTTTTTGATAATTTGAATGCGACACAGGAAATCACTCGCAGAGATCGCATGCCGACGGGGAGAGACGCAAACACTTGATATTATGAGTAGTGGCGACGACGGATGCAAAAGTCCGTCCGCTCGTCGGGTGAGGAGAACCATACGAGGTGATGGCTGTGGGCGTGGCTTGTGGCAAGTGCATGAATGAAAAGTGTGTCATGAAAAAATTGAAACTGAATGTTTATGGCTGCATCTAAGGATGTCCGAAAAGAAAAAAAACATGCTGTGTGGTATATGATTTAGGTAGTTTCATTTATGGCATATGAGATTTGAATTATGATGTAAGATGATTTTTTCCAATGTGTGGAAGATGGGAAGCGATGTCTAGGCAAGATGGGTATCACATGACTGGAGGTAATGAGGCGAATGCAGTAGACTGTTAAAGGCATTTTGAGTCCTTTGGGCTGGAAAAAGGATGTTCTTGGCAAGGAAGCGATTTCTAGGCAAGATGAGTATTATACGATTGGGGGTGATAAGGCGAATGCACTAAACTACTGTTAAAGGCACTTTGAGTCCTTTGAACTAGAAAAATGATATTCTTGGCAAGAAAACTATTTACTCCAAATGGGTAACTTGAGTAGACTCATAGTTCGGCACGTAAATCCCCTTTTTTATCGAAGACTACCGCATTCAGTAGGAATCAAACCGGAGCCCAATGTATAGAAGGCGAACGTGCTTACCGTTGCGCCATCTGTATTACTACTACTATATGTACTATGCAAAAAGATATGATATCTCCCAAAAACAACTCTGTTGTAAAAAATTCCCCGCCAAGAAAAACCTCTCAACCGCAAAAAGGATTGATATGAATACAATACCGCCAAAGTATTCATAGCTTCGCGCCCCACTCTAGGGTTGGCATATTGAACGCTGATTGAATTAGTAAATATCTTTCAAAGCTGATTGGCGAGGAGCTTCATAGCCATAGACAAAATGACAGTGATAATGACAACGATGTCGTTCTGATAAAATGATGGTTATGTAGTTGCATACGGATCATGCAGTAGGCTCTTATGCCAAGTATTATTGGCTTCTCGCCCGGATCTCGTTATAAAGCTTCCGCCTTACAAAAGACTAAAAATGCACTTCAGGCCAGAAGTGATTAATAGACCATTTTCTACCCCGCTTTTCTTCAGATTGTTCAACTTATTTTGTCTAATGGAAGCTCCCCGCCCATCAGCTTTGAAAGAAATTTACTAATTCAATCAGCGTTCAATATGCCAACCCTAGAGTGGGGCGCGAAGCTACGAGTACTTTGGCGGTATTGTATTCATATCAATCCTTTTTGCGGTTGAGAGGTTTTTCTTGGCGGGGAAGTTTTTACAACAGAGTTGTTTTTGGGAGATTCTCACTTTCCGGAAATTCTACTTGAAAATCCGCGCGAGTTCAGTTGTTCATACAATCGAAGAAATGTTATCCGTAGGCTTGGAAACTAAACTAACAAACCAGCTGTTCAAGCTTGGTTCCCCCAACACATACATAGTGTATATGTGCGTTATATGTTATGATGTTATCCATGTAGATCGTTGGACACTCGCCGCTGTGTCATCGCGACAGATCTACCAGTTGTTGTTGTTGCTGCCACCGCTGCTGCTGCGTTCAATCTGGTTAGGGCCGAACAGTTCACACTTGACAAAATACATCTTTTGACCGCACGACACACTTTCATCGCGCACGTGTTTGTTTTCTCGGATCATTAGATGAAATTTTACTAACAAATGAACACTGAACGCGGGAAACGAAAACTAAACACGGAACCACTGGCGGATCCAGAGGGGGGGGGGGGGGGCATGGGGCCGTGCCCCCCCCCCCCCCCCCCCCCCCCCCCAATCTCAAGAACTTAACATGAAGATTTACTTTAAAACAAACACTTGAAAATTTTTTTTTGGAAATGCCAATTTTTATTCATATAAAGTTGTTATGTACATAAGAATAATTAGTTAGTGATTGGATTTATTCATATGTTTTTTTATTTACGTCAGATAAGGAGATTCACACACCTTCATTTTAGTCGAATCACTAAGTAGCTCCTCTAAAACAAATTGTGGTGTAGTTTTGATTTTTTACACAACTAAGTAAATTTGAAAATTGATGTCACGTCGACCACATTAAACTGTTTCAATTTCAATTCGTCACCTTTGTAACGTAAAAGTATTAAAAATTACAAACTTTTCTAACAGTTTGGGGTGGTGATTACTAGTATGGATTTTAAGCTCAAAAACAGTAGTGAATACTGCACCAAAAACTGCGCTCTAATCACAAAAACTACCCAAAATGAAGTCAATGAAAAATTGGCAACATTAATAGTTTTAAAATATAATAGTTGAGAAAATGAAGACAGTACAATTCTACGCTAAACAAATTCTGCAGTTTGTTCAGGTTAGAAATGCTTCAAACATTAGACAAAGTAGAGTTCTAATGTTTGAAGCATTTCTAACATGAACAAACTGTAGATATGGAAAAGCCTTATGTGCTCAATGTTTCAAAATTGAAACTCGACTATCTTGGCGATGTTTACATTCTTATAAATTAAATTTTTAAATAAATAAATTAAATTAATTAATTTTTCGAACAGATAATTGATTCTAGGTTTCGTTAGTATTTTATATCTAATCTAAAGGATTGTGTTATAAAGATTATAAAAACAACAATTTACAAGGGTGAAATAATTTTTTTTTTTATGAAGTAATTTGTGCATTAATGAATACATAATTTTAATAATTAGTGATACCGCCCTTGGCTGCAATTACAGCCTCTATGCCTCGATGCATGCTCTCTATGCAGGCTTTTGCATTTTCCTGCATTTTGGTGTTATAATGTGTAGCAATGGAAACCGGAAGGACGAGGGTTGGTATGGCCGTGAAGGGCTAAAGACAACAAGTGTCGAAGAACGACTCTCCGATGACCACCCGTGACGTGCGCTGGCAGACCAGCTCAGCTATCGGGAGTAGCGGGGTAGGTTATACACGGCGGTCATCAGCCTCCTCCATGTGCGTACAAAAACAATTATCGCACGTCTGCCCGAAATGCAGATACAAAATAAAACAAATAAAACTACAGCCCGCAAAACAACCATATAGGCACAAGCAAAGAGAAACTAATGGTGGTGCCTACGCACCAGACCCCCAAAAATTCAAAACAGCAAAAGTCCCGTGCAGGGACAAGGGGCTGCATCAGCCAAGCTACAAAATGTGGCACCAAGGCCAACAGAATATACTAACGGGGAGAAACCGTTCAATCAGGACAGATCCCTTTTCCCCCTCAGGTCAAAAGAGCCTATGGTGGTGGTTGGCTCATCTATGAACACCAGATGGTAAGGGTCCGGCGCATCTCTACCCTCCCTACCGTGGGTTTCGGGTGCAATTCAATTTGAAACCCCCAATAAGAATCAAAAAAAAATTAAGAATAGAGAGAGAGAGAGAGAGAGGGGAGAAGGAAAATGTCTGTCTAGCCTCTCATTTTATGTGATAAGCTCTTATAGGAAGTATTCAGAAATATATATACGCAACTATCTATGAGTGTATGAATGTATAAATGTAGATAGGTATATAGATATATAGTATATATGTGGGTTTTCGCAACTTACTTGGATTACTACAATAACAGTGCGAATAACAACATTCGCTGAATGAAAACAACTACAAAAATCTAGGCTGTTTTCATGTAAAAAAAAATTTACTCTGTTCGCTTGCCTTACTACTCGACAATGTAGAATTTCCTTCTTCTCTCAGTAACGGGATAACTTAATTCATTTTTTTTTTGTCTCTTTTTAAGACAAAACTAATGCAAATTTATTTCTAAAATTTTCAAATATATATGTATATACGTTCACTTAAAAAGATCAAATAAAAGTAATAAAATACATAAAATATATGTATATCCTATTCGTATGTAAGCTGTATAAAAGTTACATGTTTCAAAGAATAGTAGACAGAATAAAAAAGATTGCGCGTGACATCAGAATGTCTTGTTCTACTCATAACTCTCCTCTTCATTTACTTTTACTCACAATAACAAAATTTACGTTTTACTAGTTGTTGTGTCTAGCGTTCAATGTTCACTTTGTTACTGCCATTATTACTCGCATAAATATAATTAAGCATTATTGTAGATTTTATTCGATTCACTGTTCTTCATTCACGTTAGATAATTCGTATAATTTCGTATAAATATTTTTTTTTTTGTATAAAGATTTATTGCTGTGTAGCGCATATTGTTTTGGTTGTCTTTAATTTGTAAATTGTTGTAATACTTTTCATATATCTATTTATCCCCTGTTAGCTTTCGCACTAAGTGCGTTCTCCAATGCAGCCAAATTTCTTGATTGTTAGTTTAACCAATCAAAGTTCTGAATGTCTTCACCAATGCGATACAATTGCCATGATTTGTTTTAAATACTTTTCGAAACATGGAAAAACAGTCTTGAATAAAATACAGCAATGAAATATTTTCTACATCTAACTACTGTTTACGACGCATTCAGGTATATTTAATTATATTCGAGAAAGACGTGTGTAAATCAATTAGGAAATTTATTACTGCACTTACTGTATAAATATTTCATCTGCATAGCGTAACTACATTGTGTAATGAATCATTTTCCGCTTGTATCTAAGTTTCTACTGTTCTCAATGCTACGCTTTAGAGTCTTTTTGTTATGTGTCTCGGTCTATGAATGTGTGTGTCTTGCTTGTGTGCTCAGCTTATCGATCGATTCGAACTCGAATAATTTCACGAATTTCTACCAAAAAAAAAAATCTAATTTTACCAACTGCAATTCTTCTAGTATCTTATCTGGCTATTTACATATTGTATGCAACATAGATTGGATCTAGTTGATCGGCCAAAAAGCCATCACGTAAATGCATGCGTTGCTTTTCTCCACGACTGTTGATTGGTACCACGCCTGGATCAACTACGACATCAACTCCCACTATAAGTTGATGCTCTTCAAGCACAGTGTTCGTTACGAGTGGAACTAAGTCCAGTGCTTCAGACTCCTTGCCATCTAATACGACAACGACGACTAGTAAGTTTGTCCATGTAAACACGGCACACTCTGCTATCTTCTTATGACATTCCTATACCGAATTCTCGATATCAATTGATATCAATGATAGTTCATCCCTCTCAACGATATCACTTCATCCAGGGCACCAACAACATATACAGCATCATGCAATTCTTGCTCTTCCCTATCAATCTACCCAGTGCTAGCAATCGACAGAGCCGACATATTATGCTGTAACTGGCTTAGTGAATGTAGCGATTCATTATCACTATCTCTACTAGCAACACTTGAGGTGGTTTCATCGAGTATCGAAACCGCCTGAGAACATTCCGTTCGACGGAGGAAGCCTAAATAGCCGATGCGTACATAAACTTCAGTCGTTGCACCGTTTACTAATTTGGCATTAAAATGATCATTATAGTCTGTTTCGTCACCGTAAATTGTAAGATAGCCGTTAGCGCTGTGAGGAGATTGTACCCAAATCTCACCCAGATGAACATTCCCACAGTGACCCTTCGTTTCAGGATTGGCAATTATTACTTTCACTCCTGGCAATAGTTTTCCTGATTCGATTAGACGTAGCGAGTTTGAAGCACCGCGTTCAACAAGCGCCACTCTATTGTTTCGCAATGCACGCAGATCAACATACACCTGAGCACTTTCTACCGAACTGACACCTTGCACACAAATGACCGGATTTACGCGGCAATCGGAGGATGTTGAAACACATCGTGTATTTAGTCCGAGGGCTTGGAATAGTTTATAGAACTGTTGTGTCAACTGAACTCGGGGCCGCTCTTCTGCCACTACAACGCAAGTACGAACACAACGCAAGTCGACGTTGCGTTGCTTTAACAATTGTATCGAATTGCTGCGAGCTTTTGTGCATAGTTCAATTACGCCATAGGAGCAGAATGTATCACGAACACGATCTTGCTACATGATTTGACATCCCGAGTAGATAAACGCTAAAATCACTTTCGTCAACTTGGTTACATGTGTAAAGACACGGCAAGACGCGTTACGAAATCCTTACGTCAACCTCTCATCAACGTGATAGGTTAAGATCACGTCTACGAACACGAGAAGATGCTTCGCGCAGGAATCGGACTCTCACTATCGCTCACCGGCATATAATATGTTTCGGTTTGCACACGCGCATGGGTGTTTTGTACGAGTGAGAAACATCACTGGCGCCGAAAAAAAGGGACCCACTTACCTGGGGCTCCCGCGCTGGTGGCGGAGCCCTCTTCTCACTACAACTTCAAAATTATCGAAAGTCAGAGCTGTTCCTTCTGTCGGTAATGCTGGTCCACATAGCTGACTCGAGATATCCAGTTGGATCCGCAATATTGTTGTTGTTGCTGGATGCTCGTAACTCCTTGATATTTTTCCGGCCTTTGAAAGTCGTTCCGAACGGTAGAAATTTTCGAAAATCTCCTTTTGTCGAAATCTTGTTGTTTCCGTTCGATACGATTGCGTCTTCTCTTGCTGCTGTGATATTTTCACTGATCTGCTTGATCCTTTTTCTCCAACTCGGATGAAACTGTAAACCTTTTCGAAGTTTTTTTGTGTCTCGACTGATCCCGTATAACAAATTCGAGTTCACACTGCACACTCAAGTGACGATGGATGTTCTCTCTCAATTAAATTACCAACAACTGACCGACAGCCACGAGATCAATAGATTCCACTCGTTGCGAACTACCTCAACTGAAAGTCAAATAACGACTCCTCTTCGAACGTAAAACAGTTGTTTGACTGCAAGCTGGTAGTTGTTTTTACCGTTGCTTGCAATCTTGTTTGTACACAGTGCTGCGCAGCAGTCTGTGTATGCGCTCATTACAACACAGGTGAATCGTCAATACTACAATCAGTAGTGACTATTCATCTGAATGGGCTTGTGGGGTATATTCGCTACACGAGGGGGTTCATGAACGCAGGTCTTTGACGTGAAACATTCCCACCTTTTTACCACTTAAGTCCGCTACGGTGTAACAGGTATTGTCAACTGGAGCCAAGATTCGACCTTTGAGGAACTTAGGACCTAACTTCGCGTTGAAATGATCGGCGGCACTACTCTGTGCGAAGTTGCGATAGAAAACTTCATCACCCACTTTGAATTTCGCTGGCCTAGCTCGCAAGTTGTAAACTCGTGCATTGGTTTGGCTGGCCGAATGCAAATTTTGTTGGATCTGATCTCGGATCAGATCCAGTTTAACATCCGGTGCGATCGCTGCAGTGGGATCGCCCAGCATTTAGGCGTGACGGAGGATGTTGTACGAGCTCCCATGTAACAGCATCGTCTGGCCGAAAAGCGAAAAGTAGGGTGAGTAGCCTATTGCAGAATGATATGCCGATCTCAACCCGCAGTTGATTTTCGAAACGTTAAAGTCCCAATCCTTTTGGTCCGGCTTTACATAAACGCGGATGGCAGCTACCGGCGAACGGTTTACGCGTTCAGACGCGTTGGCTTGAGGTGAGTATAAGGCGGTGAAGAAATGTTTCACGCCATAACGGTTCAGTAAGGTGTTAAATAGGGAGGACCTGAATTGCACCCCATTGTCGGTCACGACGGTTTCGGGGACACCAAAGACGTGGAGCACCCTCTGCTCTAGGAATTCCATGATGACATTAGCGGTAAATTTTTTTACAGGCTCTACGAAGGGAAATTTGGACAAACTATCCAGCACGACAATAGCTCCCACATTTCCAGTCTTACTACGCGGGTATGGGCCAATCAGATCCACATACAACCACAATCCCCGCTCGCATACTCCGAACGTTTGTAGATAAATCCGTCGACAATTTTAAGATCTGGAAAGTGCTGCTGTTTTTCCCGAATTTTCTGTATCTGCTCAAGATACGGTTCAGACTGGAAGTGTGGTGAGTTAAGGTCAACATCCAGAGGGGTATCAGCCTGGATATCAATATCTGCCACTGTATGGTCGTGAACCCGTGATAAGGCGTCTGGCACTACGTGCTCACTTCCTTTGCGGTGACGAATAGAAAAGGAAAAGCCTTGCAATTTCAAAGCCCAGCGGGCTAATCGGCCTTGAAGGTCCCTAAGGCTCATAAGCCATTTTAGGGATGCGTGGTCAGTAACCACCTCGAATTCCTGACCTTCCACGTAAGGCCGGAATTTTTGTATGGCGGTTACCGCAGCAAGGCATTCCTGCTCCGTGACGGTGTAGTTACGTTGTGCGGTCGTTAATTTTTGGGACATAAAAGCAATTGGGGCTTCCGCGCCGTCATCGGTTACTTGTACTAGCACAGCTCCAATCCCGTCTTGACTTACGTCACATTGGATCGAGAATGGGCGTGAAAAGTCCGGACTGTGTAGGACTGGCGCGGAAGAAAGACTCTGCTTTAGCGCATTGAATGCCTGTAGAGCCTCGTCTGTCCACAAAAATGAACGACCCTTGCGCAACATATCCGTCAACGGAGCCGTCGCCGAGGAAAAATTAGGTACAAATCGCCTGTACCAACCGCAAACACCTAGGAAGCGTCCGTCTGAGCTGTCGTACAGACTTGGGTAGCGGAAAATCATGAATGGCCTTAACTTTATCCAGGTCAGTCTGAATGGTTCCATGCCCAATGATGTGGCCTAAATATTTCACCTCTTTCATACAAAAGTGGCTTTTTTCCACATTTAAGGTGAGGCCAGCGTTTTTAAGACACCAAGCTACTCGACTGAGTAATGCGCAATGCTCCTCAAACGTTGTGGATACCAACAGGTCATCGAGATAGACGAAAACCTGGTGACGAATGTCAGCTGGTATCACTTTATCCATCAACCGTTGCATTGTTTGAGGAGCGTTACACAACCCAAAAGGCATGGTCACGAACTGACAAAGTGGACGGCCAGGTACCGTGAAGGCGGTTTTATCTCGCGACTCCTCATCGAGGGGAATTTGCCAGAAGGCATCTTTTAGATCGAGGCTGCTGATAAATTCTGCTTGCAGCAGTCGACTAAGAATCCCATCGACAAGAGGTAACGGATACGCATCCTTTACGGTAACGCCGTTCACTCTGCGTCCGTCGAGGCACATACGTACTTTCCCCGGTTTAACAACCACCGTTACAGGTGAGGCCCAGCTACTCTGCGACTCCTCAATTCCACCCATCTCCAGCATCCTGTCCAACACTGCGAATAGCATTTTTTCAATCGCGGGTGAAATGACGCTGTTTTATAGGCTTATTGCTGCCTACATCGATGCTATGCTTTATAAGGGTAGTTTGCCCAAATCCCTCCTTGGAATAGGACGGAAAGCTGGAGATGACTGAATTGAGAAGCGAGCGTTGCTCCGAAGAGAGGTGATGTTGATTGTCTACTGCTGACAATTCGTTTATAGTAGCTGTACCCAATGCAGGCTCAGTAAGAAACAAGTCTGACGCCAGATTAAAAGTTCGAACGAAATCTACTCCCAAGTACATATTCTGGCTAAGCGATGGTATTATGAGAAAAGTCATCATCTTTGTCTGACCTCTAAAGGAGATTGACCCTACCGCTTGTCCGAGGGTGTGATGCGGAGTACCATCAGCAGTTGTTAAAGTTAAGTGATGTCGCTTCCACGGATACTTGTTATCCTGCACGAAGTTTCTTGCAAAACTTGCAGAAATACAGGAAACCGAAGCGCCAGTGTCAATTAACCCTACCACCTCTTCGTCGAATACTTTTACTTTTGCGAACGGTCTAAGATCATCCGAGGGTTGGTCTACGAGGATGGCTGAATTGTAAAGGCGACGGGAAAGCTTCAAGTTTTTCCAAAAGCGACGTAAACGGAGGGTCGACCTTTTAGTTTTTGCTTTAGCTAGCTCTTCGTAGCCAAAGATACGTTTACGTGCTTCTTCATACTCCTTTACTCTAACGTGTTAGAGCTTAAACGGTGTAGAAGGAGCCGCGTTCACTTCCGCTGAGGCCAATCCTTCGAATGTTGAAGTACCTGTTTGGACCGAACGCGATTGCATTAGACGAATTGCTGGCGGTTTGGACAAAGAGTGCGGTGTGTTCAAAGCAGTGGGGTAAGAATTCAAAGCAGGGGTGTTCCCCGAGGTGTTAAGAACTAAAGCAGATGGTGAGGTACAATGATGGTTGTGCGACCGATCCGGGGCCAAATCCGTTTGTTGTATCTGCTTCGATAATGACGAAGCGGGTGACAAGGACGCGGTTGGTAAAAACGACAAGGCAGGTGGTAACACTTCTGGTAACGAAACAGCAGGTGGTGATAAATCCAGTAGTGACAAAGCAGGTGGTAACATAGGGGAAGCCCATTCCGGTAAGGGCCCATTCGGGATCAATGTAGCATCCCCAAGGACTGGAGAATTAGTTGAAACAGAAGCATGAACTTGCACAGCACAATCTGCAAAAGAAATTAGATCCGACGAGTCCGATGACGAAGGTGCGAGAGACGATTGTTCGGACCGCAGGCAAGGTCTTAGGGCATCGTTTCGTACTGAGTCCCCACCGAGGACGACTTGATGTTGCGCATCCTCGGCGTTGCGTTTTTTGATCCGCTGCATTTGGGACAATTCGGCCTAATAATATTGGCGGTGCCGCATCCGAAACAAAACAAACGGCGTTCTGCTGCACATTCGTCATACCGGTGGCCCTGTTGCCTGCAGTTCCAGCAGGTAAATGTCGTTGATAATTCCGCTATGTCTTGGACGTTGGAATACTCAGGTTGC
Organism: Chloromyia formosa; assembly: GCA_964017055.1. Taxonomy (NCBI): domain Eukaryota; kingdom Metazoa; phylum Arthropoda; class Insecta; order Diptera; family Stratiomyidae; genus Chloromyia; species Chloromyia formosa. The sequence goes on along the minus strand of OZ024814.1, from coordinate 63,983,351 downwards.
TGAGTGTCTTCCGCTTGCGTGTAGGTGTGGTCGACGTTATAATTCTGCAGCTCCGATACCTGAGGACGTGCGAAAGGCCGTCCTCAAAGTTCTCGATTCGCAAAACGAAGGTTCGTAGCTCCCGAATGGAATAAAAATCTAAATATAGTTGGTCTCGACGATAGTCGGGTCGTAAATTGCACCGTAAAATATCCAACAATTCCACTTCCCGCATAGGGTTATGCAATCTGTCCGTAAGCTTGAGTATTTCCTCGTAGAAAACATCAAAGGTTTCGTTTGGTCTTTGCATCCTGTTACGAATACGCTTCAGGATATCGAGATCGGTTAGCCGATCACGGAATTGATCCCGAAGCGAACCTTGGATCGCAGCCCAGTTAAGAGACCCAAACGACCGGTGGTAGCGCCAATACCAATTAAGAGCTTTCCCCGACAGCAGAACATGAAAGCAGTTACAGAGCGATGTGAAGTCCCCTCTTAATGTTTGCTGGGTCAGTGCTTCCACCCGGTATATAAACGAGTCCACTGTCATATTAGCATCTTCACTGCTAAATTTTAGATTCCAGGACCCAAGAGTAGTTGCGACTTTTTCAGGCGACCGGTACGAAGACTGCGGGTATGTCGTTACGGAACGGGGTTGTCGTGAAGCGTTCAAAGCGTTCGAGGGTGGAGGGTTAACTGGCATGTTTTGGTTTCTATACCGGTTTCCAACGGAAAGTTGATCCTCGCGAGCTGCTATAGGAGAGTGATGTGGAGGGTTAACTAGCATGTTTTGGTTTCTATACCGGTTTCCAACGGGAAGTTGATCCTCGCGAGCTGCTATAGGAGGGTGTTGAGGCGGCGGCCGGCTAAAATCCGGAACGAGCTCGCGGCTGGGCGGGGGCACCCAACTATCTTGAGGCGGCGGCATCAATGGGGTTCTTCCTCTTAAAGAATGGCTATGGCTGCTCGGGGCTTGTCCCGATGTGTTAGGACTCACCCTTGACTCCTCGGTTTGCTGCCGTAAGGCGGATACAATTATACCCTGCAACCGCGGCATCAATTGCTCAATTATGTCTTCTTCCGTCGACCTTGGGGCGGTCCCTACTGAAACCATCGAAGCGTTGCCATTTGGCTGGTTTTCTGCCGTGCCAGGGTCGTTACTGGGTAGGTTACACGTCTGGGAACGTGTAATAGGCCTATGCGCTTTCGGGATTGCTCCCGCCTGTTGCGATGGCGAAGTGGGTCGTCTATAACCCTGAATATCGGGGTTATCCGTATTCATCGCCTGAACTGGTTATGGTGGTGGAAAGAAGGGAACCAACTGTTCGGGCAGTACTCGTCGTCGGCAAATTGGGCAGGTTTCTTTGTTAGATAACCAATCTCTGATACAGGCTTGGTGAAAATCATGCCGGCATGGTGCCCTTACAAGGTCTTCCTCTGGGCGCATGTACGCCCGACAGATAGTACACCGTTGGTCATCCTCCTCCTCAGAGCGGTGGCCTAGATCCAATCTCGCAGGACGGACTGTTTCCGGGGTGTGTTCTAATGGCATGCCTGGCCAGAAAAATTCCCTATTCCACTAAAGCTAAGTCTGAGAGTAATTGCTGGGAAGATCCCTTGTTAACAGGTATAACTTCCGTATAGGGTATAGGTAATGTACGCTGCTAATTTAAGGAAGCGTCTAAGTCTAAGTATAGTAAGTATAGCAAGCTGCGGTACTGCCAGTATGTGCAGCAAACGCAGAAAAAAAAATAAATTCCTAGTACGCGGACAAGAAATCCTTGATAAGAGGTATTTATTCGAGGTATATTTATCTTACGCTACTAATTTAAGAAAGCGTCTAAGTCTAAGTATAGTAAATATAGCAAGCTGCGGTACTGCCAGTATGTGCAGCAAACGCAGTAAAAAACCAGGCCGAAGCGAAGCTTCGGCCCGGAGTCCGAAGCGTATATACCCTAGACTTGTACAGACCTAGTGGTGATACCAAAAGTCCCAATTGGCAACGACCATATGCATTAAAAGTGGGTTTCTTATATGGCCAGTTCATAGGGGAGGTTGGCACTCATTCAGTGGGATCTTGACCATTCTCAAAATCAATTAACTAACCCATTCTACAAATATTTATCCAATTTTTCAAGTCGCTAGCTTCATTCTATCCTAGGGTATAAAAATTAAAGTCCTGGTACGCGGACAAGAAATCCTTGATAAGAGGTATTTATTCGAGGTATATTTATCTTACGCTACTAATTTAAGAAAGCGTCTAAGTCTAAGTACAGTAAATATAGCAAGCTGCGGTACTGCCAGTATGTGCAGCAAACGCAGTAAAAAAAAATTAAAGTCCTGGTACGCGGACAAGAAATCCTTGATAAGAGGTATTTATTCGAGGTATATTTAACGTACGCTACTAATTTAAGGAAGCGTCTAAGTCTAAGTATAGTAAGTTTAGCAAGCTGCGGTACTGCCAGTATGTGCAGCAAACGCAGAAAAAAAACCAGGCCGAGGCTTCGCTTCGGCCCGGAGTCCGAAGCGTACATACCCTAGACTTGTACAGACCTAGTGGTGATACCAAAAGTACCAATTGGCAACGACCATATGCATTAAGAATGGGTCTTCTATATGGCCAGTTCATAGGGGAGGTTGGCACTCATTCAGTAGGATCTTGACCATTCTCAAAATCAATTAACTAACTAACCCATTCTACAAATATTTGTCGAATTTTTCAAGTCGCTAGCTTCATTCTATGGAAAGTTATTGCTTATTTGAAGTTTCACTTGTAGGGGAGGTAGGGGTTCCTTGGGTCGGATCTTGCCCATCATTGCCACCAATCAATTAGATCACCCTACAAACATTTAAACAAAATTTCAAGTCTCTAGCTTCACTCTATCGAAAGTTATCGCTTATTTGAAGTTTCATTTGTAGGGGAAGCAGGGGTTTCGTTGGTCGGATTTTACATATTTTCAATATTAGCCAACTGGATCCTACTACAAACATTTCACCAAAATTTCAAGTCGCTAGCTTTATTTTGTCACAAGTTATCGCTTATTTTAAGTTTCATTTCTAGGGGAGGTAGGGGTTCCTTAGTTCGGATTTTACCCATCTTTAATGCGAACTAACTCAATCTCACTTCAAACATTTGACCAAAATTTCAAGTCACTGGCTACATTGTATCAAAAGTTATTGCTTATTGGAAGTTTCGTTGGTAGGGGAGGTGGGGGTTCCTTGGGTCGTATCTTGCCCATATTCAATACCAACTAAGTAGGGCTTACTAGCAACATTCCACCAAATTTTTAAGTCGGTAGTATAATTTTATCGAAAGTTATCGTAATTAAAGAAACATTTAATTTTTTTAAATTTGTAGGGGAGGTAGGTGTTCCTTTGATCTGATTTCGCCCAACTTACAGAACCTCGAGCAGCTTCTTCCCTCAGGGTAATACCAATACCAAAAATCAGATGCCTACGTCGATTTGTTCAAGAGTTATGGACAAAAAACCTGAAAAGTAGGGTAGTACGGGGCTCTTTGTAAGAAAATTGCCGTTAGTTTTCAACTGGTCGATTTTATTTTTCCAGAAGAGTATAAGATTACCCTCACGAGCAATCTACCAAAGCTAGAGCTTTTCATGTTTATTTAATCGGGAGTTATGGATACATTTAAGTATTTTACATATGTAGGGGAGGTAGGCGTTCTCTTGGCCTGATCATGCCCATTTTCAATACCAACCAACTAGATCATACTTCCAACATCTGACCAAAATTTCAAGGCTCTAGCTTCATTCTATCGAAAGTTATCGTGCGAACGGACAGACAGACAGACAGACAGACATGGCTAAATCGAATCAGGAGGTGACCCTGATCATTTATATATATACATTGCTATACCTCCGGAGCCTCCTTTAAGGTGTTACATATTTCCGTCGTGACAAAAACAATATACCCTATACTAAAAGTCTAGGGTATAATAAAGTCCTAGTACGCGGACAAGAAATCCTTGATAAGAGGTATTTATTCGAGGTATATTTAACGTACGCTACTAATTTAAGGAAGCGTCTAAGTATAGTAAATATAGCAAACTGCGGTACTGCCAGTATGTGCAGCAAACGCAGAAAAAAAACCAGGCCGAGGCTTCGCTTCGGCCCGGAGTCCGAAGCGTACGATCCTCGCGAGCTGCTATAGGAGGGTGTTGAGGCGGCGGCCGGCTAAAATCCGGAACGAGCTCGCGGCTGGGCGGGGGCACCCAACTATCTTGAGGCGGCGGCATCAATGGGGTTCTTCCTCTTAAAGAATGGCTATGGCTGCTCGGGGCTTGTCCCGATGTGTTAGGACTCACCCTTGACTCCTCGGTTTGCTGCCGTAAGGCGGATACAATTATACCCTGCAACCGCGGCATCAATTGCTCAATTATGTCTTCTTCCGTCGACCTTGGGGCGGTCCCTACTGAAACCATCGAAGCGTTGCCATTTGGCTGGTTTTCTGCCGTGCCAGGGTCGTTACTGGGTAGGTTACACGTCTGGGAACGTGTAATAGGCCTATGCGCTTTCGGGATTGCTCCCGCCTGTTGCGATGGCGAAGTGGGTCGTCTATAACCCTGAATATCGGGGTTATCCGTATTCATCGCCTGAACTGGTTATGGTGGTGGAAAGAAGGGAACCAACTGTTCGGGCAGTACTCGTCGTCGGCAAATTGGGCAGGTTTCTTTGTTAGATAACCAATCTCTGATACAGGCTTGGTGAAAATCATGCCGGCATGGTGCCCTTACAAGGTCTTCCTCTGGGCGCATGTACGCCCGACAGATAGTACACCGTTGGTCATCCTCCTCCTCAGAGCGGTGGCCTAGATCCAATCTCGCAGGACGGACTGTTTCCGGGGTGTGTTCTAATGGCATGCCTGGCCAGAAAAATTCCCTATTCCACTAAAGCTAAGTCTGAGAGTAATTGCTGGGAAGATCCCTTGTTAACAGGTATAACTTCCGTATAGGGTATAGGTAATGTACGCTGCTAATTTAAGGAAGCGTCTAAGTCTAAGTATAGTAAGTATAGCAAGCTGCGGTACTGCCAGTATGTGCAGCAAACGCAGAAAAAAAAATAAATTCCTAGTACGCGGACAAGAAATCCTTGATAAGAGGTATTTATTCGAGGTATATTTATCTTACGCTACTAATTTAAGAAAGCGTCTAAGTCTAAGTATAGTAAATATAGCAAGCTGCGGTACTGCCAGTATGTGCAGCAAACGCAGTAAAAAACCAGGCCGAAGCGAAGCTTCGGCCCGGAGTCCGAAGCGTATATACCCTAGACTTGTACAGACCTAGTGGTGATACCAAAAGTCCCAATTGGCAACGACCATATGCATTAAAAGTGGGTTTCTTATATGGCCAGTTCATAGGGGAGGTTGGCACTCATTCAGTGGGATCTTGACCATTCTCAAAATCAATTAACTAACCCATTCTACAAATATTTATCCAATTTTTCAAGTCGCTAGCTTCATTCTATCCTAGGGTATAAAAATTAAAGTCCTGGTACGCGGACAAGAAATCCTTGATAAGAGGTATTTATTCGAGGTATATTTATCTTACGCTACTAATTTAAGAAAGCGTCTAAGTCTAAGTACAGTAAATATAGCAAGCTGCGGTACTGCCAGTATGTGCAGCAAACGCAGTAAAAAAAAATTAAAGTCCTGGTACGCGGACAAGAAATCCTTGATAAGAGGTATTTATTCGAGGTATATTTAACGTACGCTACTAATTTAAGGAAGCGTCTAAGTCTAAGTATAGTAAGTTTAGCAAGCTGCGGTACTGCCAGTATGTGCAGCAAACGCAGAAAAAAAACCAGGCCGAGGCTTCGCTTCGGCCCGGAGTCCGAAGCGTACATACCCTAGACTTGTACAGACCTAGTGGTGATACCAAAAGTACCAATTGGCAACGACCATATGCATTAAGAATGGGTCTTCTATATGGCCAGTTCATAGGGGAGGTTGGCACTCATTCAGTAGGATCTTGACCATTCTCAAAATCAATTAACTAACTAACCCATTCTACAAATATTTGTCGAATTTTTCAAGTCGCTAGCTTCATTCTATGGAAAGTTATTGCTTATTTGAAGTTTCACTTGTAGGGGAGGTAGGGGTTCCTTGGGTCGGATCTTGCCCATCATTGCCACCAATCAATTAGATCACCCTACAAACATTTAAACAAAATTTCAAGTCTCTAGCTTCACTCTATCGAAAGTTATCGCTTATTTGAAGTTTCATTTGTAGGGGAAGCAGGGGTTTCGTTGGTCGGATTTTACATATTTTCAATATTAGCCAACTGGATCCTACTACAAACATTTCACCAAAATTTCAAGTCGCTAGCTTTATTTTGTCACAAGTTATCGCTTATTTTAAGTTTCATTTCTAGGGGAGGTAGGGGTTCCTTAGTTCGGATTTTACCCATCTTTAATGCGAACTAACTCAATCTCACTTCAAACATTTGACCAAAATTTCAAGTCACTGGCTACATTGTATCAAAAGTTATTGCTTATTGGAAGTTTCGTTGGTAGGGGAGGTGGGGGTTCCTTGGGTCGTATCTTGCCCATATTCAATACCAACTAAGTAGGGCTTACTAGCAACATTCCACCAAATTTTTAAGTCGGTAGTATAATTTTATCGAAAGTTATCGTAATTAAAGAAACATTTAATTTTTTTAAATTTGTAGGGGAGGTAGGTGTTCCTTTGATCTGATTTCGCCCAACTTACAGAACCTCGAGCAGCTTCTTCCCTCAGGGTAATACCAATACCAAAAATCAGATGCCTACGTCGATTTGTTCAAGAGTTATGGACAAAAAACCTGAAAAGTAGGGTAGTACGGGGCTCTTTGTAAGAAAATTGCCGTTAGTTTTCAACTGGTCGATTTTATTTTTCCAGAAGAGTATAAGATTACCCTCACGAGCAATCTACCAAAGCTAGAGCTTTTCATGTTTATTTAATCGGGAGTTATGGATACATTTAAGTATTTTACATATGTAGGGGAGGTAGGCGTTCTCTTGGCCTGATCATGCCCATTTTCAATACCAACCAACTAGATCATACTTCCAACATCTGACCAAAATTTCAAGGCTCTAGCTTCATTCTATCGAAAGTTATCGTGCGAACGGACAGACAGACAGACAGACAGACATGGCTAAATCGAATCAGGAGGTGACCCTGATCATTTATATATATACATTGCTATACCTCCGGAGCCTCCTTTAAGGTGTTACATATTTCCGTCGTGACAAAAACAATATACCCTATACTAAAAGTCTAGGGTATAATAAAGTCCTAGTACGCGGACAAGAAATCCTTGATAAGAGGTATTTATTCGAGGTATATTTAACGTACGCTACTAATTTAAGGAAGCGTCTAAGTATAGTAAATATAGCAAACTGCGGTACTGCCAGTATGTGCAGCAAACGCAGAAAAAAAACCAGGCCGAGGCTTCGCTTCGGCCCGGAGTCCGAAGCGTACGATCCTCGCGAGCTGCTATAGGAGGGTGTTGAGGCGGCGGCCGGCTAAAATCCGGAACGAGCTCGCGGCTGGGCGGGGGCACCCAACTATCTTGAGGCGGCGGCATCAATGGGGTTCTTCCTCTTAAAGAATGGCTATGGCTGCTCGGGGCTTGTCCCGATGTGTTAGGACTCACCCTTGACTCCTCGGTTTGCTGCCGTAAGGCGGATACAATTATACCCTGCAACCGCGGCATCAATTGCTCAATTATGTCTTCTTCCGTCGACCTTGGGGCGGTCCCTACTGAAACCATCGAAGCGTTGCCATTTGGCTGGTTTTCTGCCGTGCCAGGGTCGTTACTGGGTAGGTTACACGTCTGGGAACGTGTAATAGGCCTATGCGCTTTCGGGATTGCTCCCGCCTGTTGCGATGGCGAAGTGGGTCGTCTATAACCCTGAATATCGGGGTTATCCGTATTCATCGCCTGAACTGGTTATGGTGGTGGAAAGAAGGGAACCAACTGTTCGGGCAGTACTCGTCGTCGGCAAATTGGGCAGGTTTCTTTGTTAGATAACCAATCTCTGATACAGGCTTGGTGAAAATCATGCCGGCATGGTGCCCTTACAAGGTCTTCCTCTGGGCGCATGTACGCCCGACAGATAGTACACCGTTGGTCATCCTCCTCCTCAGAGCGGTGGCCTAGATCCAATCTCGCAGGACGGACTGTTTCCGGGGTGTGTTCTAATGGCATGCCTGGCCAGAAAAATTCCCTATTCCACTAAAGCTAAGTCTGAGAGTAATTGCTGGGAAGATCCCTTGTTAACAGGTATAACTTCCGTATAGGGTATAGGTAATGTACGCTGCTAATTTAAGGAAGCGTCTAAGTCTAAGTATAGTAAGTATAGCAAGCTGCGGTACTGCCAGTATGTGCAGCAAACGCAGAAAAAAAAATAAATTCCTAGTACGCGGACAAGAAATCCTTGATAAGAGGTATTTATTCGAGGTATATTTATCTTACGCTACTAATTTAAGAAAGCGTCTAAGTCTAAGTATAGTAAATATAGCAAGCTGCGGTACTGCCAGTATGTGCAGCAAACGCAGTAAAAAACCAGGCCGAAGCGAAGCTTCGGCCCGGAGTCCGAAGCGTATATACCCTAGACTTGTACAGACCTAGTGGTGATACCAAAAGTCCCAATTGGCAACGACCATATGCATTAAAAGTGGGTTTCTTATATGGCCAGTTCATAGGGGAGGTTGGCACTCATTCAGTGGGATCTTGACCATTCTCAAAATCAATTAACTAACCCATTCTACAAATATTTATCCAATTTTTCAAGTCGCTAGCTTCATTCTATCCTAGGGTATAAAAATTAAAGTCCTGGTACGCGGACAAGAAATCCTTGATAAGAGGTATTTATTCGAGGTATATTTATCTTACGCTACTAATTTAAGAAAGCGTCTAAGTCTAAGTACAGTAAATATAGCAAGCTGCGGTACTGCCAGTATGTGCAGCAAACGCAGTAAAAAAAAATTAAAGTCCTGGTACGCGGACAAGAAATCCTTGATAAGAGGTATTTATTCGAGGTATATTTAACGTACGCTACTAATTTAAGGAAGCGTCTAAGTCTAAGTATAGTAAGTTTAGCAAGCTGCGGTACTGCCAGTATGTGCAGCAAACGCAGAAAAAAAACCAGGCCGAGGCTTCGCTTCGGCCCGGAGTCCGAAGCGTACATACCCTAGACTTGTACAGACCTAGTGGTGATACCAAAAGTACCAATTGGCAACGACCATATGCATTAAGAATGGGTCTTCTATATGGCCAGTTCATAGGGGAGGTTGGCACTCATTCAGTAGGATCTTGACCATTCTCAAAATCAATTAACTAACTAACCCATTCTACAAATATTTGTCGAATTTTTCAAGTCGCTAGCTTCATTCTATGGAAAGTTATTGCTTATTTGAAGTTTCACTTGTAGGGGAGGTAGGGGTTCCTTGGGTCGGATCTTGCCCATCATTGCCACCAATCAATTAGATCACCCTACAAACATTTAAACAAAATTTCAAGTCTCTAGCTTCACTCTATCGAAAGTTATCGCTTATTTGAAGTTTCATTTGTAGGGGAAGCAGGGGTTTCGTTGGTCGGATTTTACATATTTTCAATATTAGCCAACTGGATCCTACTACAAACATTTCACCAAAATTTCAAGTCGCTAGCTTTATTTTGTCACAAGTTATCGCTTATTTTAAGTTTCATTTCTAGGGGAGGTAGGGGTTCCTTAGTTCGGATTTTACCCATCTTTAATGCGAACTAACTCAATCTCACTTCAAACATTTGACCAAAATTTCAAGTCACTGGCTACATTGTATCAAAAGTTATTGCTTATTGGAAGTTTCGTTGGTAGGGGAGGTGGGGGTTCCTTGGGTCGTATCTTGCCCATATTCAATACCAACTAAGTAGGGCTTACTAGCAACATTCCACCAAATTTTTAAGTCGGTAGTATAATTTTATCGAAAGTTATCGTAATTAAAGAAACATTTAATTTTTTTAAATTTGTAGGGGAGGTAGGTGTTCCTTTGATCTGATTTCGCCCAACTTACAGAACCTCGAGCAGCTTCTTCCCTCAGGGTAATACCAATACCAAAAATCAGATGCCTACGTCGATTTGTTCAAGAGTTATGGACAAAAAACCTGAAAAGTAGGGTAGTACGGGGCTCTTTGTAAGAAAATTGCCGTTAGTTTTCAACTGGTCGATTTTATTTTTCCAGAAGAGTATAAGATTACCCTCACGAGCAATCTACCAAAGCTAGAGCTTTTCATGTTTATTTAATCGGGAGTTATGGATACATTTAAGTATTTTACATATGTAGGGGAGGTAGGCGTTCTCTTGGCCTGATCATGCCCATTTTCAATACCAACCAACTAGATCATACTTCCAACATCTGACCAAAATTTCAAGGCTCTAGCTTCATTCTATCGAAAGTTATCGTGCGAACGGACAGACAGACAGACAGACAGACATGGCTAAATCGAATCAGGAGGTGACCCTGATCATTTATATATATACATTGCTATACCTCCGGAGCCTCCTTTAAGGTGTTACATATTTCCGTCGTGACAAAAACAATATACCCTATACTAAAAGTCTAGGGTATAATAAAGTCCTAGTACGCGGACAAGAAATCCTTGATAAGAGGTATTTATTCGAGGTATATTTAACGTACGCTACTAATTTAAGGAAGCGTCTAAGTATAGTAAATATAGCAAACTGCGGTACTGCCAGTATGTGCAGCAAACGCAGAAAAAAAACCAGGCCGAGGCTTCGCTTCGGCCCGGAGTCCGAAGCGTACATACCCTAGACTTGTACAGACCTAGTGGTGATACCAAAAGTACCAATTGGCAATGACGATATGCATTTAAAGTGAGTTTCCTATATGACCAGTTTATAGGGAAGGTTGGCAATCATTCAGGAGGATCTTGACCATTATCAAAATCAATGAACTAACCCATTCTACAAACATTTGTCGAATTTTTCAATTCGCTAGCTTCATTTTATCGAAAGCTATTGCTTATTTGAAGTTTCACTTGTAGGGGAGGTAGGGATTCCTTGGGTCGGATCTTGCTCATCATTGCCGCCAATAAATCAAATCATGCTACAAACATTTAAACGAAATTTCTAGTCTCTAGCTTCACTCTATCGAAAGTTATCGCTTATTTGAAGTTTCATTTGTAGAGGAAGTAGGGGTTTCGTTAGTCGGATCTTATGTATTTTCAATATTAGCCAACAGGATCCTATTGCAAACATTTGACCAAAATTTTAAGTCGCTAGCATTATTTTGTCATAAGTTATCGCTTATTTTAAGTTACGTTTCTAGGGGAGGTAGGGGTTCCTTAGGTCGGATCTAACCCATCTTGAATACCAACTAACCCAATCTCACTTCAAACATTTGACCAAAATTTCAAGTCGCTGGCTTGATTCTGTCAAAAGTTATCGCTTATTTCAAGTTGCATTTGTAGGGGAGGTAGGGGTTGCTTGGGTCGGATCTTACCCATTTTCAATACCAGCCAAGTAGATCTTACTAACAACATTCTAACAAATTTTCAACTCGCCAGTGTCATTCTACCGAAAGTTATCGTAATTAAAAGAATATTTAATTTTTTGAAATTTGTAGGGGAGGTAGGCGTTCCTTTTATCCGATTATGCCCAACTTACTAGGACTTAAGCATCCTCTTACCCCAGGGTTACATGCCAAAAATCAGGTGTCTACGTTAATTGGTTCAAGAGTTATAGACAAAAAACCCGAAAAGTAGGGTAGTATGGGGCTCTTTGTAAGGAAATTACCGTTCGTTTTCAACTGATTGATTTCATTTTTTCAGGGTAGTAAAAGATTATCCTCACGAGCAATCTACGAAAGCTAGAGCTTTTAATGTTTATTAAATCGGGAGTTATAGATACATTTAATTATTTTACATATAAAGGGGAGGTAGGCGTTCTCTTGGCCTGATCATACCCATTTTCAATACCAACCAACTAGATTATACTTCCAACATTTGACCAAAATTTCAAGTCTCTAGCTTTATTTTATCGAAAGTTATCGTGCGAACGGACAGACAGACAGACAGATAGACAGACAGACATAGCTTAATCGAATCAGGAGGTGACCCTGATCATTTATATATATACATTGCTATACCTCCGGAGCCTCCTTTAAGGTGTTACATATTTCCGTCGTGACAAAAACAATATACCCTATACTAAAAGTCTAGGGTATAAAAATTAAAGTCCTGGTACGCACACAAGAAATTCTTGATAAGAGATTTTTATTCGAGGTATATTTAACTTACGCTACTAATTTAAGGAAGCGTCTAAGTGTCACCAACTGCGATAATGCAAGTATGTGCAGCTAACGCAAAAAAAACCCAAGGAAAAGGAGAACTTACTAAGTCCTCCGTTAATGTTTAACAAAATTCAAACGTTGATCGTACTCACAAGGAACACTAGGGAGGTGTCCGCCTCCGATTTCGATGAAACTCATATATGTTGTAGAGGACTCGAAACTAAGCGACACGTATTTTTTTTATCGGCGGATACGCAGTTTTAAGGGGGGAAACCATGGTCAGAAAGTGACCACTTTTGGGGGTGATTTTTCAATTCCACCTATAAGAAAGGAATTTTCGCAAATGTTCATTATGGAAATAAATAGCTCATGAGGAATTATGAAAATCACAATTGATAGTTCCTTCGGGGGTTGAAATTTGGAGGGTAAACTACCCCTGTAAAAATTTCATTTTTCAAAAAAAGAAAAACTATGAGTCAGAATTTTATGAAACCAACTGCGTTGGATGGAACATGGAAAAATGCGGAATACCTGGTTTTGGTTTTTCCCCAAAACTGGAGTTATCTAGGGTGAAAAAAATAATTTCCCGGCAACATCATCCACCAAGGTGGCCGGGTTATTTATGCAATTTATCTAACTGATGAATAGCTGGGGAGGAATTATGGAAATCATAATCAATACTTACTCTGAGGTTTCAAATTTAGGGGTTAACTACTCTCATGAAAATTGTGTCTTTCAGAAAAAAAAAATTAAATATTGTTAACATTTGCATAATACCAATAGTATTCGAAAAAACATGAAAAAATGCAGCTAGGGGCCGGATAGCCCAGTAGGAAGAGCACCCGATGCAAAAAAAAAATGCGGGAACTGGTTTTTCATTTTTTTTTGCTCGAAACTGGAATTTTCGGAGGCGCAAGTTTGATTTTGTAGATAAATATGAATTATTCAAAATAAAATATATATATGGATTAGTGATGTGTAACACAGTAACGAGTCGCTCTTTTTGAGCGACTCATCAGGATGAGCGAAAGATTCGGCACAACGACATAGCCATCGAGTCGTTCAATTTAAAAATGACTCACTGTAAAATTAATTCCCAAACTAGCCCATCGCATAAATATTACCCAACGCATAACCAATCCACGCTTATTTCTCAATACGTATAATGTACAACAATACATTCGTTCACTCACATCCCATCCTATTATCTATCTAAAAGCAAAACCACCATCATTTATCTACCAAAGCTATCCCATCTAAATCCATTCATAAGCATCTCTATGCAGTATGCAATGCATGCATTGTGTATACTTCTAAATATATGTATACGCAGCAACCCATGCTGACTGCAAATGCAAACATATCAAAAATCATTTACTTACGTCGCTTCGCATCGCACAGCCAAGTTTCACCAAATACAGAAAACAATCCCAACATTCTAAAACAAAAATATTCGTCCTACGTATCATCATCTGAAGCTCAACTTTAGATGAAACCAAACAAAAACCCATAGCTTCCACTTCCACTACAGCTACAGTGTAAAGCAGCGTTCTGACGGGGCATCCCCATCCGGGCTGAGGAGCATGAGGCATGCTCCTCAGCCCGCATGGGGGATCTTAAGGGGGGGTCAAAATGGTGTCAAAAATGCGAAATTCCTTATATTTTAGAAGTTATGGCCACAAAACAGTTTATTTAAAACTAGGGTATAGTAGTGGTGTAACTGCTTGAAACAGAATGATTTATGGGATAAACTGAATCGTGGTCGTGTGAACGGTCCACAACCCAAGGCAGTTCACTTTCCAGTCCACGCTCGATACAAGCATGAGATCGAAAGCGTGCCACGATGTCATGTATTTGCCCCGTCAGAACGCTGCTTTACACTGTAGCTGTAGTGGAACCTATAGAGATGGGTTGCTATTAACCTATCTGCTATTTTTTAGCAGCTTCTCACTTTTAACATTAGCAGGTAACTGCTAACACCAAAAAATAACAGATAAAACTCAACTTCTAAAACCCCAAACAAAAATCATCCCCTCATTCATAAAAAATTTATGTGTATCTGCAAATGCTCCGAAATTGCATAAAGAAAGCAGAAACACTACGCACAACGCATTACATGTATATGTGACATGTGTATTCATTCATTCACCCACATCTCACTTATCCCACAATACTAAACCATCAGTAGTAAAAGTATCAAAAATAGCAAAAGTTAAAAAATAGCAGTAGTAACGAAAAGTGGAACCGAATTTGAAATTCAAGTAACAGTCCACTAGCTTAGCTGCTAGTTAAGAGTTTTAGCTGATACTAGCGATATTCATTGAATTTCGAAACGAGGTACTTTTCCGCTACCAGCTGCTTTTTCGCTACTCGCTCGTTTTGCAAAATCTGCTAGTACAGAAGCAGTTGAATGGTACGGCTGATAAAAACAGCAGTTGAATGGTACGGTTGATAAAAACAGCAGTTGAATGGTACGGTTGATAAAAACAGCAGTTGGCATTTGTTGGTGGCTGTTTGTATCTGCACGTAGATGTTTCGTTTGCAATTAGCAGCAGAAATAAAGAGATCTTTACATTCGCTGGATGGTAGGATATGGTCAGTTTTAGGAAGAAGTGAGATTGAGTGATTTTTAAATTGAGGGATTGTTCGATAAGGTAGACTTGGGTAGTAGGTAGATTGGGTGTTTTTGTAGAAGGATTTGATGATTGTAGGTGAAGTTCAGTGTTATAAGCTTAGACAAAGGTCTGCATAATGAAGAAGGGGCGACCGGTAGCGCAGTCTCATGTTTGACTACCGGCGTTTCGGGTTCGAATCCCGTCCACGACGACGTTCGTGGCCATGGATGTGCAGGAGGTGCATGCTGGCAACTGCATTCTCCGAAACCAGATTATGCCAACGAAACGTCAACTGAGCCACATGGAACAGTTGACGCGCTATGCCCCACAAGGGGTTAGGGCAATTGAGTATAATGAAGAAAGATAATGATGTAAAGTGAATTGAGGGTGAAGTAGGATTGAGATATCATTCGATAGGTACCTTTTTCTAATTAATTGGCAATATAATTAATAACATATAATAAAATAATAAAACAATAATAATAAAATTCCAAAGACCACTGATGAGTCCTCGTGGGTGGGGACGAAACGCATCTGGTCGCCCATATACTCGAAATTAATAAAAAACCAGGCCGAAGCTTCGCTTCGGCCCGGAGTCCGAGGCGTATATACCCTAGACTTCTACAGACCTAGTGGAGATACTAAAAGTACCAATTGGCAACGACCATATGCACTAAGAATGGGTCTCTTATATGGCCAGTTCATAGGAGAGGTTGGCACTCATTCATTAGGATCTTGACCATTCTCAAAATCAATTAACTAACTAACCCATTCTACAATATTTGTCGAATTTTTCAAGTCGCTAGCTTCATTCTATCGGAAGGTATTGTTTATTTGAAGTTTCACTTGTAGAGGAGGTAGGGGTTCCTTGGGTCGGAGCATGCCCATCATTGCCACCAACTAATTAGATCACCCTACAATACAAACATTTAAACAAAATTTCAAGTCTCTAACTTCACTCTATAGAAAGCTATCGCATATTTAAAGTTTCGTTTGTAGGGGAAGTAGGGGTTTCGTTGGTCGGATGTTACCCAGCTTTAATGCCAACTAACTCAATCTCACTTCGAACATTTGACCAAAATTTCAAGTCACTGGATTCATTCCATCAAAAGTTATCGCTTATTTGAAGTTTCATATGTAGGGGAGTTGGGGGTTCCTTGGGTTGGATCTTGCCCATATTCAACACCAACTACGTAGGTCTTACTAGCAACATTCCACCAAATTTTTAGCTCGGTAGTATCATTCTATCAAAAGTTATCGCTTATTTGATGTTTCATTTGTAGGGGAGGTAGGAGTTGCTTGAGTCGGATCTTACCCATTTTCAATACCAACCAAGTAAATCCTACTAACAACATTTTGTCAAATTTTCAACTCGCTAGTGTCATTCTATCGAAAGTTATCGTAATTAAAGGAATATTGAATTTTTTTAAATTTGTAGGGGAGGTAGGCGTTCCTTTGATCCGATTATGCCCAACTTACTATAACTCAAGCATCTTCTCACCCCAGGGTTACATGCCAAAAATCAGGCGTCTACGTCAATTGGTTCAAGAGTTATAGACAGAAAACCCGAAAAGTAGGGTAGTACGGGGCTCTTTGTAAGAAAATTACCGTTAGTTTTCAACTGATCGATTTTATTTTCCCAGGAGTTTATAAGATTACCCTCACGAGTAATCTACCAAAGCTAGAGCTTTTCATATTTATTTAGTCGGGAGTTACAGATACATTTAAGTATTTTACATATGTAGGGGAGGTAGGCGTTCTCTTGGCTTGATCATGCCCATTTTCAATACCATCCAACTAGATTACACTACCAACATTTGACCAAAATTTTAAGGCTCTAGCTTTATTCTATCGAAAGTTATCGTGCGAACGGACAGACAGACAGACAGACAGACAGACATGGCTTAATCGAATCAGGAGGTGACCCTGATCATTTATATATATACATTGCTATACCTCCGGAGCCTCCTTTAAGGTGTTACATATTTCCGTCGTGACAAAAACAATATACCCTATACTAAAAGTCTAGGGTATAAAAACTTAATGATGTAATTAATTAAATTAACAATAACACTCCATTAAAATTTTCCCATTAGGCCAAATTTAATTCTTAATTTTAAAGTATAAAATCTGTATGAGATAGGATAGAGAGATCAGTCGATAAAAATAAGTGAAGTTTAATGTCTTATAAGTTTAGATGATGAGAGGAGATAATCGAACAGAGTGAGTTTTAGGGTTTAACTGGGTGAAGTAGGATTAGGATATCGTCCAGTAGATGAAGCTGAATAGAAAGAATATTTAGTAAAATGAGTTAGTAGGGACAATTAACAATAGGAACGATATGTGAAGTAAAGAAGATTATAAAGTAGTCAACTATACTCGTAGATTAGGGACTTCAGCCCCAAAATGTTTGACTCGACTATGAGATATAGCGGCTGAATTTGGTACTATTGTCCAAGATTGAGAATTGTGTAATGATACTATTCTGCAGTTTTTACGCTTGGATACAATCATAATCCCCTAATTTGATCACATGTATGTGTATACACATATATACTCGTATATGTACATGTACATATGTGATTCAATTATGCAATTTCACATTAGTGAAATAAAACAGGGGATTTAGGTAGAGATCTGTCTGTTTTCCTCCACCTAGTTTAAGAAGGCCTGAGGTACCGTTACTTGGGAAGACAGGCCAAGCCTGGATTGGTCGGAATAGATAGATCATCTAATAAGCTATGGGTTTTTGTTTGGTTTCATCTAAAGTTGAGCTTGAGATGATGACACGTAAGACGAATACTTTTGTTTTAGAATGTTGGGATTGTTTTCTGTATTTGGTGAAACTTGGCTGTGTGATGCGAAGCGACGTTAGTAAATGATTTTTGATATGTTTGCATTTGCAGTCAGCATGGGTTGTTGCGTATACATATATTTAGAAGTATACACAATGCATGCATTGCATACTGCATAGAGATGAATATGAATGGATTTAGATGGGATTGTTTTGGTAGATAAATGATGGTGGTTTTGGCTTTAGGCCCGCCATAGATGGTGCGATCTGTCGTCAGATCGATCTGACGATGGATCGCCACAAAATATCTGGCGATCGAAATTATATGGAAATGTAAAAAAAATCGTCAACGATAGTCACATACACTGGGCGATCGATCTGACGATCGCAATATCGTCAGATCGATCTGACGAAGGATTGCATCGTATATGGGGGCTATTAGATAGATAATGGGATGGGATGTGAGTGAATGAATGTATTGTAGTACATTATACTGGTATGTAATGAGAAATGAGCGTGGATTAGTTATGCGTTGGGTAATATTTATGCGATGGGCTAGTTTGGGAATTAATTTTAGAGTGAGTCATTCTTAAATTGAGCGACTCGAAGGGCTATGTCGTTGTGCCGAATCTTTCGCTCATCCTGATGAGTCGTTCAAAAAGAGCGACTCGTTACTGTGTTACACATCACTAATCCATATATATATTTTGAATAATTCATAGTTTACTACAAAATCAAACTTGCGCCTCCGAAAATTCCAGTTTCGAGCAAAAAAATGAAAAACCAGTTCCCGATTTTTTTTTTGCATCGGGTGCTCTTCCTACTGGGCTATCCGGCCCCTAGCTGCATTCTTTCATGTTTTTTCGAATACTATTGGTATTATGCAAATGTTAACAATATTTATTTTTCTTCTGAAAGACACAATTTTCATGAGAGTAGTTAACCCCTAAATTTGAAACCTTAGAGTAAGTATTGATTATGATTTCCATAATACCTCCCCAGCTATTCATCAGTTAGATAAATTGGCTAGATAACCCGGCCACCTTGGTGGATGATGTTGCCGGGAAATTATTTTTTTCACCCTAGATAACTCCAGTTTTGGGGAAAAACCAAAAACAGGTATTCCGCATTTTTCCATGTTCCATCCAACGCAGTTGGTTTCATAAAATTCTGACTCATAGTTTTTCTTTTTTTGAAAAATGAAGTTTTTACAGGGGTAGTTTACCCTCCAAATTTCAACCCCCGAAGGAACTATCAATTGTGATTTTCATAATTCCTCATGAGCTATTTATTCCCACAATGGTGGTCAGGTCTGTGGGGAAACTCATGGGCAAGTCTACATAGCACCTCCGCGTGGTGGCCGCTGGTAACTTCGCGAATAGCGAAGGCTGAGCTATGGGGCCGGCTGCGTGTACTATCACATTACGCGAGTACCGCCGTTTTGCGATAAGTAAGCAATCGACACACTCCCTACTTGGCCAACTCTTGTGTTCTATAGTTTTGGCGAAGGTAGCCCATATGGAGTGTCAAATTTCCTAAATCCCCGGGGTGTTATGCGACCGTGCCCATCGGGGGAAGGTGACCAGGGACGCAAATGGTCATCACAAACGGAGCAAGTTACTGCCACACATCTGTACAATAACCAGTTGTATGGGTAGTGTAAACTGTCTCCCCGACCGTACGTTGGCAGAGGGGCGCCTATGAAACTCTCTGCATAGGTGACACGGCGACCAGGTGTGAGGTTGGAGCTGGTGACTGAGGTGAAAGTTCACCTGCGGGGTTCCGGATCCAACACTTCACTTTGCTCCTTTCTTGCACCTGTTGAACCGCGGTCTACAGAGTAGCGATCTGTTAGACTAGGAGAGAAACCTTGATTTGCTTCAAGGGTAGCAGGTGCAGAGTGGCATGAACGCCTACGGAACTTTCGGGAGGTCGCGAGGGAGTCTGCTTCGCGGCACAAAGAGAGGAAAGAACGGCCGGATCGTCATAATGTTCCTATAGGGGCGGGGAGTAGCGGGAAGCAATATGCTGGCAGTTGCCTCGGCTGTGGTCCGAGAACGGGAAACCCAAACCTGAATCAATAAATAAAAACAAGAATATGAAAATACATCAAGACATTCTTGGAGAAAGTGGCTGGAGGAATTCCAATGAGACGGACAGCGACGACTCGCAAGGGTTGAAGAGGTTAGTCTCTGAAGAAGACGCTCCAGGGGAGAAGGGAGGCGTTGTTGGAGCGGACAATGACGCGCCAGAAGGCGCGGAGAGGCTAGTTCAGACAACGTGCACTCTGATCAACGTTCAATCTGCTGACTATCAGGGATGGTGGCGGGCCCGAACAAAGAAACACTAACTGTGTGCCAGCTGAATATTCATCATAGTAAAGCGGCATCAGCGATGATGACGAGATGCTTTGATGAAGAGAAACTGGACATAGCTTTAATACAGGAACCCTGGATTTTACAAAACAAAATTAGGGGTTTGTCACAACAAACCGCAAATCTGTACCATGCACAGGTGGACGGTAAAATAAGGACATGCATCCTGGTGCGTCATGGAATACGTGCAGTACAAATGATGCATCTCTGCTCGCCTGATCTTACGGTAGTAATGATCGGCAGTGGTGCAGGATCATTCCTAATTGCATCAGCATATCTCCCTTATGATGCACCAGAACCACCTCCATCAGAGGAAGTAGAAAATCTGGTAAGGTATTGTAAAGAAAGAGATATGGCCCTGATCATAGGCTGTGATGCCAATGCGCACAACACTGTGTGGGGCAGCACAGATGACAATCCCAGAGGACAGCAGCTGCTAGAATTTGTGGAAAAGTACAATCTGCTGGTAGCAAACAAGGGGGTCGCTCCCACCTTCGTGGATGCACGAAGGGCTGAGGTGATCGACATTACCCTAAGCTCTGTTAATATGCTTGACAGAGTTCAGAATTGGAGAGTGGTGGACAGGCTAACCATGTCTGATCACAGGGCTATCCAGTTTGAAATTCTGTATGGCAGAAAACGGAGTAGCGAACGCAAACGTATAAGAGTGCCAAAAAATACTGATCGTGTTAAGTACGAGACATATTTATTGGAACAAGTCGAGGATATTCAAGACGGAATACCTCGGAATACGGTCGAGATAGAGCGAACAGTGGAACAACTGAACTCCGCTATTAATCGCGCCTTCGAACACGCTTGTCCCTCCACAGTAGTGGACGAAAAGGACCCAACACCATGGTGGAGTAGGGAACTGGAGTCTATGAAAAAAGAGACAAGGAAAGCCTTTAACCGTTACATGAGGGAGAGAGACTCTCTTTCTTGGGAACTATACAAGGATAAAAAGAGGGAGCTGAAAAGAACCTTACGTCTTCGGAAACGAAATACGTGGAGGGAATTCTGCTCTAGCATGAAGGATACGTCGGAAGTATGCAGATTACAGAAGATGATATCGAAAGACACTGCTTCGAAAATGGGGCTGATACGCAAAGTTGATGGTTCCATGACAGAAACAGTGGAAGAAACGTTGCAAGCGCTGATGGAGGTACATTTTCCTGGAAGTTTCAAGTCAGACCAACCATGGCCTCAAACTAACATGGGAGCTGGTGGGGGAAGTCAACAAGAAGCTGAGAGGATAATAACTCCAAATGGAGTCAAATGTGCTAAAATATAAACTCTTTTGCTCCATTTAAAACGGCTGGAATGGACGGAATATTCCCGGCACTATTACAGTGGGGCATGAGCGCTCTACTAGATAGGATCCGGAATATATTCGTCGCCTGTCTTTCAGCAGGCTACATCCCGAAGGCATGGAGGGAGGCTAAAGTGGTCTTCCTGCCTAAACTGGGAAAGAAAGACTATACAGAGGCAAAGTCCTTCAGGCCGGTTAGCCTTACATCATTCCTGTTGAAAACATTGGAAAAGGTGTTGGTGGACTACCTGGAGAACACCACGCTAATGTATAGTCCTCTGAGTAGGTGCCAACATGCTTATAGAGCAGGCAGATCTACGGAAACCGCTCTACACGAACTTGTTAGAGTTGCAGAGAGAGAGATTAACAATGGCGGGATCGCTATGTCTACTTTTATGGATATAGAGGGTGCTTTTGATAAAATCTCCTTTACCAAACTAAGGAACGCCCTGATTGAGCGGAGGGTTGATTACATTATAATTAAGTGGATCGACTCTATGCTTAAGCAGAGGGCAGAATCTTAGCAGTGGATGTGACAGAATACGGGGTAAGGTAGTCCGAGGATGCCCACAAGGAGGTGTTCTTTCGCCTCTACTGTGGAACATCACCGTGGACAGTCTTCTCTGGAAGCTGGACTCGATGGGCGTACACACTGTAGGATACGCCGATGACTTGGCACTCACGGCCAGTGGAAAGTTCATGGACGCAATTCTAGGTTGCATGGGACAAGCTCTCAAAGTAACCGAAGAATGGTGTAATGAGCAAGAGCTAACCATAAACGCTAGTAAATCAAACACTATGATTTTTACTCGTAAGAGGAAAGACATAGAGATAACTCCCTCACGGCTTTTTGGTTCGGAAATTAAGGTGTCCAAGGAAGTGAAGCAGCTAGGAGTTACCTTAGATGTGAAATTAACTTGGAATGTTCACGTTGATGAAAAGATCCAAAAAGCGAAAAGGATTTTGCATCAATGTAAGAGAGTGTGTGCTCGTAGGTGGGGAATTTCACCTAAAGCGACACACTGGATTTACACAATGATGGTAAGACCTATTCTAGCCTACGCATCAGTGGTATGGTGGCCAAAAGCCATGCAGAATACCACAAAGCAGAAGCTAGATGGGGTACAAAGGATAGCTTGCGTAAGCATACATATGTGGTGCGCTGCGCACCACACCAACGCGAACAATGGAGGCATTGCTGGGACTGCCGCCGTTGGACTTATTTATAAAGAAAACGGCGGCGCTTTCGGCAATACGCATGGAAAGGGATGCCATGTGGCATCGCTTTGGAACTAGCAGCGGTCATAAGAGCATCCTAGACATTATTCATGATGAGGTCAGGGAGACTCTAATGCCGGTAGAAGGCATGAGTAGACGTAGGGTAGTTGAAAGACTACACAAGACTCACATTGCAGATGGAAACATACATAATGAGTGTATGTACAATGACATCAGCATTTTTACTGATGGCTCTTTAATGGACGGTAAAGCGGGGGCGGGGGTTTACTCTGAAGAGCTAAACCTAGCGTGTGCGCTTAGTCTAGGAGAGTATGTGTCCGTATACCAGGCAGAGATGCTTGGCTTGTTGCATGCGTTGGACCACTTGCTTGAAGGTCAGGTGCGGGGGAAGAAAATCCTTATTGCACTGGACAACCAATCGGTGATCAGACGCATGCAGCAGACGAACATAAACTCTAAACTGGTACTAGAGTGTGTCCGGAAGCTCAACACGCGTGCCTCAGAAAATGAGGTTACGCTGATGTGGGTAAAAGGACACATAGGTACAACAGGAAATGAGGCGGCGGATGCCCTAGCAAAACAGGGATCTGCGGCAACTTTCATTGGCCCAGAACCCAGAGTTGCTCTGGGGAACGGCATGATTGGAGCGAAGGTTGGGAAGTGGATGGACTCCATGCATCAACAAAGATGGCAGGAGCTAGTCACTTGCAAACAAGCTCGGAATGCAATGACCAGCCCTTTAGGCAGGGAAGCGAGAAAGGTACTTAGTTATAAACGGAGTACCCGGGGAAGATGACGTTTGCAGGCTATGCCTGGAGGAGGCCGAGACGGCAGCACACATTGTGTGCGAATGTCCAGCACTGGCTAGCACGAGGTTGAGGATCACAGGCAGCCACACGATAAGTGTAGAAGCCATGAGTGAACTCAGCTTCAAACAAATGCTAGAAATAACACGGGACTCAGTGATGAAGAAAGAGGTCGACAATTATCAGTCGACATCTGGAAGTCACTGATGACCGGGAGGGGGCGAAAAGGGACCCAAACGTTAGTGGTCTGCTTCGGCTATCCCCCAGAGTATATAATAACTAATATTCCCACAATGAACATTTGCGAAAATTCCCTTCTTATAGGTGGAATTGAAAAATCACCCCCAAAAGTGGTCACTTTCTGACCATGGTTTCCCCCCTTAAAACTGCATATCCGCCGATAAAAAAAAAATACGTGTCGCTTAGTTTCGAGTCCTATACAACATATATGAGTTTCATCGAAATCGGAGGCGGACACCTCCCTAGTGTTCCTTGTCAGTGATATCGACTTTTTTCTTTCTCTCCCCCTCTCAACTCCACTCTATAATTTTTTGGCAAAAAAAATTATGATATTATAAATTCTTATGTAATGACCTGCAAGGAAAAAGGGAAATATCCGTCATGGAGGCAAAAGTGGGACTCAAAACTAAACCGATTAGCTGAATCACTTCCCCTGCCCAACTTATCCATATCGACCGCAGGAAGTACGTCATGTAGCTGGCAACCCTGCCCATTACACGCAATTTTATATCTCTGTAGGCCGTACTTCAAAGTTTGACAGGATGGTGATTCAGACTAAGGAATGCAGAATACTGGGCTTGCATGGCTGGTCTCGCCTCATATGTGGCGTCCTGGGAGTGCCTTTACAATCCACAAGCTGCAGTGGTTGATCAGGCTCACTTTCCCTTGTAGGCGGCCCTCAGCTCAACCATACGATGGCCGTGCAACGCCTATGGCTGCTAACCACTTCCGTTGCTCGCCGCCTGCTCGCCCTGCCATACTATGGCCAAGTTCCGGGAGCCAGTCCTCCTCTTTGGGAAGTGGAATGCTGGCTTTCGTCCCGTCAAGAGACATTCGAGGAGACGACTTCAACTTGTGCCACCCATGCAAGTTCAAAGTAAGACCCTAATCTGCCATAAAAAGGTGAGGCTGTTTCCTCCTGACTTCCCGGTAGGACAATCGAACGAAAACATCAATTTTTCCGCGTTTCACAGGAAGCAGTCGGGCATACCTCACGAGGTAGAAAACCCTCCAGGGACAACACAAGGCAGATCAGGGCTTGTCAGGGGAGGGGAAACTCTACGTTAAAAGGATGTAGAAGGGGAAGGAACACCAGTCCCACGGTCTGCCTGGGCAATGCAATGGCGTGTAGCCTAAATCTCAAGGATGTGGAGTGCCAATGCACTCCGAAGAGTTTAAGGACTAGTGTGGTGGGGCAACAAAGATACGAGGACCCGAGATGGAGTTGGGTCCTCTTCGTCCAAGGACAAAAATGCCAAATTTTGGGCCAACGTTGGGCACCATTTGCAGCAATGGAAACCAGAAGGACGAGGGTTGGTATGGCCGTGAAGGCCTAAAGACAACAAGTGTCGAAGAACGACTCTCCGATGACCACCCGTGACGTGCGCTGGCAGACCAGCTCAGCTGTCGGGAGTAGCGGGGTAGGTTATACACGGCGGTCATCGGCCTCCTCCATGTGCGTACAAAAACAATTATCGCACGTCTGCCCGAAATGCAAATACAAAATAAAACAAATAAAACTACAGCCCGCAAAACAACCATATAGGCACAAGCAAAGAGAAACTAATGGTGGTGCCTACGCATCAGACCCCCAAAAATTCAAAACAGCAAAAGTCCCGTGCAGGGACAAGGGGCTGCATCAGCCAAGCTACAAAATGTGGCACCAAGGCCAACAGAATATACTAACGGGGAGAAACCGTCCCATCAGGACAGATCCCTTTTCCCCCTCAGGTCAAAAGAGCCTATGGTGGTGGTTGGCTCATCTATGGACACCAGATGGTAAGGGTCCGGCGCATCTCTCCCCTCCCTACCGTGGGTTTCGGGCGCAATTCAATTTGAAACCCCCAATAAGAATCAAAAAAAAATTAAGAATAGAGAGAGGGGATAATGATAAGCTATTATAGGAAGTATTTAGAAATATATATACGCAACTATCTATGAGTGTATGAATGTATAAATGTAGATAGGTATATAGATATATAGTATATATGTGGGTTTTCGCAACTTACTTGGATTACTACAATAACAGTGCGAATAACAACATTCGCTGAATGAAAACAACTACAAAAATCTAGGCTGTTTTCATGTAAAAAAAAATTCACTCTGTTCGCTTGCCTTACTACTCGACAATGTAGAATTTCCTTCTTCTCTCAGTAACGGGATAACTTAATTCATTTTTTTTTGTCTCTTTTTAAGACAAAACTAATGCAAATTTATTTCTAGAATTTTCAAATATATATGTTTATACGTTTTTATATAAGTATATACCAGGGGGAAAAATATTTCACTTAATAAGATCAAATAAAAGTAATAAAATACATATATGTATATCCTATTCGTATGTAAGCTGTATAAAAGTTACATGTTTCAAAGAATAGTAGACAGAATAAAAAAGATTGCGCGTGACATCAGAATGTCTTGTTCTACTCATAACTCTCCTCTTCATTTACTTTTACTCACAATAACAAAATTTACGTTTTACTAGTTGTTGTGTCTAGCGTTCAATGTTCACTTTGTTACTGCCATTATTACTCGCATAAATATAATTAAGCATTATTGTAGATTTTATTCGATTCACTGTTCTTCATTCACGTTAGATAATTCGTATAATTTCGTATAAATATTTTTTTTTTGTATTAAGATTTATTGCTGTGTAGCGCATATTGTTTTGGTTGTCTTTAATTTGTAAATTGTTGTAATACTTTTCATATATCTATTTATCCCCTGTTAGCTTTCGCACTAAGTGCGTTCTCCAATGCAGCCAAATTTCTTGATTGTTAGTTTAACCAATCAAAGTTCTGAATGTCTTCACCAATGCGATACAATTGCCATGATTTGTTTTAAATACTTTTCGAAACCTGGAAAAACAGTCTTGAATAAAATACAGCAATGAAATATTTTCTACATCTAACTACTGTTTACGACGCATTCAGGTATATTTAATTATATTCGAGAAAGACGTGTGTAAATCAATTAGGAAATTTATTACTGCACTTACTGTATAAATATTTCATCTGCATAGCGTAACTACATTGTGTAATGAATCATTTTCCGCTTGTATCTAAGTTTCTACTGTTCTCAATGCTACGCTTTAGAGTCTTTTTGTTATGTGTCTCGGTCTATGAATGTGTGTGTCTTGCTTGTGTGCTCAGCTTATCGATCGATTCGAACTCGAATAATTTCACGAATTTCTACCAAAAAAAAAAAATCTAATTTTACCAACTGCAATTCTTCTAGTATCTTATCTGGCTATTTACATATTGTATGCAACATAGATTGGATCTAGTTGATCGGCCAAAAAGCCATCACGTAAATGCATGCGTTGCTTTTCTCCACGACTGTTGATTGGTACCACGCCTGGATCAACTACGACATCAACTCCCACTATAAGTTGATGCTCTTCAAGCACAGTGTTCGTTACGAGTGGAACTAAGTCCAGTGCTTCAGACTCCTTGCCATCTAATACGACAACGACGACTAGTAAGTTTGTCCATGTAAACACGGCACACTCTGCTATCTTCTTATGACATTCCTATACCGAATTCTCGATATCAATTGATATCAATGATAGTTCATCCCTCTCAACGATATCACTTCATCCAGGGCACCAACAACATATACAGCATCATGCAATTCTTGCTCATCCCTATCAATCTACCCAGTGCTAGCAATCGACAGAGCCGACATATTATGCTGTAACTGGCTTAGTGAATGTAGCGATTCATTATCACTATGAGTGCATTCACCACGCTCGTTTTATCCGGATCGCTACGGAGCGCTCCGTAGCGCTACAACCCCTCCCGGTCGTGATTGCAACCCTTGGTAGCAGAAATTTTTTACGCTCTCTGGGCATGTAGCGCTACATTTGACAATTCGCAGCTGGTATGTGTGTTGTGACGTTTGTGTACATCAAAAGCGCAAATAGAATCCCCGTCTATGTAAATTCACTGTCTTCTCGTCTTCGATTTGATATTTCCTTGTTTCGTGATGTGCCAAAGAAATGTTTTGCGATGGAAAATTGGCAATTGTCAAATATTTGCGTTGTCACCTGTTTGTCAGACATTTCATATGTAGCGGTTCAATCACGAAAGAAATGTTGACAGGTAGCGTCTCCTCAAATGTGTCGTGGAGGGGATGTAGCGTTCTGTAGCGAAAATTTTTCACATGAATGCAGGCTATCTCTACTAGCAACACTTGAGGTGGTTTCATCGAGTATCGAAACCGCCTGAGAACATTCCGTTCGACGGAGGAAGCCTAAATAGCCGATGCGTGCATAAACTTCAGTCGTTGCACCGTTTACTAATTTGGCATTAAAATGATCATTACCTATATTGTCTGTTTCGTCACCGTAAATTGTAAGCCGTTAGCGCTGTGAGGAGATTGTACCCAAATCTCACCCAGATGTGCATTCCCACAGTGACCCTTCGTTTCAGGATTGGCAATTATTACTTTCACTCCTGGCAATAGTTTTCCTGATTCGATTAGACGTAGCGAGTTTGGAGCATCGCGTTCAACAAGCGCCACTCTATTGTTTCGCAATGCACGCAGATCAACATACACCTGAGCACTTTCTGCCGAACTGACACCTTGCACACAAATGACCGGATTTACGCGGCAATCGAAGGATGTTGAAACACATCGTGTATTTACTCAGTTGCCCTAACCCCTTGTGGGGCATAGCGCGTCAACTGTTCCATGTGGCCCAGTTGACGTTTCGTTGGCATAAATTGGTTTCAGAGAATGCAGTTGCCAGCATGCACCTCCTGCACATCCATGGCCACGAACATCGTCGTGGACGGGATTCGAACCCGAAACGCCGGTAGTCAAACATGAGACTGATGCCTCAACACACTGCGCTACCGGTCGCCCCAGTCCGAGGGATTGGAATAGTTTACAGAACTGTTGTGTCAACTGAACTCGGGGCCGCTCTTCTGCCACTACAACGCAAGTACGGACACAACGCAAGTCGACGTTGCGTTGCTTTAACAATTGTATCGAATTGCTGCGAGCTTTTGTGCATAGTTCAATTACGCCATAGGAGCAGAATGTATCACGAACACGATCTTGCTACATGATTTGACATCCCGAGTAGATAAACGCTAAAATCACTTTCGTCAACTTGGTTACATGTGTAAAGACACGGCAAGACGCGTTACGAAATCCTTACGTCAACCTCTCATCAACGTAATAGGTTAAGATCACGTCTACGAACACGAGAAGATGCTTCGCGCAGGAATCGGACTCTCACTATCGCTCACCGGCATATAATATGCTTCGGTTTGCACACGCGCATGGGTGTTTTGTACGAGTGAGAAACATCACTGGCGCCGAAAAAAAGGGACCCACTTACCTGGAGCTCCCGCACTGGTGGCGGAGCCCTCTTCTCACTAGCACTTCAAAATTATCGAAAGTCTGGGCTGTTCCTTCTGTCGGTAATGCTGGTCCACATAGCTGACTCGAGATATCCAGTTGGATCCGCAATATTGTTGTTGTTGCTAGATGCTCGTAATTCCTTGATATTTTTCCGGCCTTTGAAAGTCGTTCCGAACGGTAGAAATTTTCGAAAATCCCCTTTTGTCGAAATCTTGATGTTCCCGTTCGATACGACTACGTCTTCTCTTGCTGCTGTGATATTTTCACTGATCTGCTTGATCCTTCTTCTCCAACTCGGATGAAACTGTAAACCTTTTCGAAGTTTTTTTGTGTCTCGACTGATCCCGTATAACAAATTCGAGTTCACACAGCACACTCAAGTGACGATGGATGTTCTCTCTCAATTAAATTACCAACAACTGACCGACAGCCACGAGATCAATAGATTCCACTCGTTGCGAACTACCTCAACTGAAAGTCAAATAACGACTCCTCTTCGAACGTAAAACAGTTGTTTGACTGCAAGCTGGTAGTTGTTTTTACCGTTGCTTGCAATCTTGTTTGTACACAGTGCTGCGCAGCAGTCTGTGTATGCGCTCATTACAAATGTCACTCTCTGATAAGTTTCAATTAACTGGCGTTTGGTGGTGATCACTTCTTTGGCGATCGCCCGTTTGGTGAGCTTCCACATGTTCTCTATGGGGTTCATGTCTGGTGAGTTTCCCGGCCAGGATAAAACCGCTATATTTTTTCGGCCAGGAACGTCGTGGCACATCTTGCTTTACGGCACGGAGTCGAATCGTACATAAAAATGCAGTTTTTTGTATTACAGAACCATTCCTTGAGCTCTGAGACCAATCGAGTTTCCAGGGCATGCTTGTATTGATCCTGCCTCATGGTTCCCTACACGATGGAAAGGCGCCCTATATCCTTGGCCGAGGTAACAGACCACACCATAACACTAACTGGGTGTTTAACCATCTCTACAAGGCAGTGTGGATGGAACTGGCAAATAAACCATTGACGGCTATTAAAAAGAAGTTTTTACACGATTCCAGTATGCAACATTCATATGCCAGTGTTGTTTGACCCATTGCAGTTGCTTTTTCTTTATGGCCTCGGTGAGCTGCGGTTTTTTCATAGGATGACGACCGACCAGACTTGCTTCAGTCAACCGCCTTTGGACTGTTCTCTTCGAAACTCCAATTCTCTCATTGTTTATCAATTTCGTTAAACGAGCCACACTTTCTTTACGATTCTCAATGCAGACATCTCTGATTTTTCTATCAGTACGGGGAGTGGTGACTTTTTTCCTGTCACATTTTCCTGCACGGTTCGCCTCCAAGAGCTTGTTTTGATCCGTTTTTTTTAGTTTTGTTGACAACCGGCTTCGAAACACCCGTTATAGCTGCTATCTGCCGGTGAGAACATGTGAAGTGCAATATTGATGTCTGAATTTCTCGACATTTGCGTGGAGACGTGTCTGAAGTCTTACCCATACTAGAAACTAACGGTTTTGAGGTTACCATGAAAACCAGCTCACAAAAAGTGAAATTCTCTCATCAAGATTGAAAAAATTTATTCAATACGAGATATTACTCACGTTTTAACTATTGCAGAAAAGAAAAAATTATTTAAAGCCATTTTAGGCGAAGTCACTGCACAGCACTTGTCAACAAACGACAACCAAATGAACACTTACCTTACTAATTTAATAGAAAACACAGATTTCTAGCGTTAAAATTTGGAAACAACTTGTCAAATATATTAGTAATTGCACCAGCAGCAAAATTAAATAAAATAAGCTTATGAAAGCTAATTGTTTTACTCAAAAAAGATTTTTAATCGAAAAATACATTATTTTGTGTACTGTCCCTAATAATATGGCAGCCCACTGTATAGTATGTATAATAATAATAGTCACGTTCGATTCACCAGATCAAAAAACGCTTTCATACAAATCGGTAGACCGGTCTATGAACTGGTCTCGTATGGGATTTCGTCATAATGTTGCGACATTACATTTTGTTAAGTTGATGGCACGGTTTTCACGAAGTGCAAGTGAAGGTCGCCATGCACGGCCAACCAAACGGCACACAACACCGTCAAATTGTTTCCAACTTGCCAACTGTAAGACTTCGGAGGCACGAACTGACATTTGAGATCCAGACCGTTCTTTTCGGTGTCGGACCGAGATCGAGTGAATCGAACGGGGCTAATATGGCTTAGAGCGCGTTGACACGATCAAACTACGGTTTGACAAATCACGTTTGACAACCTTCTTGAACGTGTCAACCCCCGGTCAAACTGGT
Organism: Chloromyia formosa; assembly: GCA_964017055.1. Lineage (NCBI taxonomy): Eukaryota > Metazoa > Arthropoda > Insecta > Diptera > Stratiomyidae > Chloromyia > Chloromyia formosa. Next base: position 63,952,018 of record OZ024814.1, on the reverse strand, counting down.
TTGAAGTCTTGTGCTCCTGTCAAACTCTAGTTGGACGGTGCTCAACTTTTCATCAAATTCTAGTTTGTCAAATCGTAGTTTGATCATGTCAACGCGCTCTTAGTAAGCTATAGTAAATATTAAATAAGATATTCAAATTCTTATTTAAAACTATCATATATACATATATACATACATACATACATATGTACATATAGGTATACTCGTATTACCGATAAAAACGTTTACAGGCATATTAAACCCCCCCCCCCCCCCCACAAAAAAACCTATTTCTAGATCCGCCACTGCACGGAACGCACAATTACCGGGGACTCGCCGCCATCCGTCGCCGACCACTGGATTGTGGATACGATGACGTCATCGAGGGAAATAATTGCGTAATTTAGCCGTCAAAATCAGCTGAGCGCAGGCCCGTATATCTAGATGGTAGGTGAAGTTAACGGTTTCGTTCTCCAGTTGTGCATAAAGCTGTCAAACACTTCGTGAAAATAGTTAATACGGTTTAATTCGCGAAATTTTGGAGTCACTTTTTGAGTGAAAAAAGCCGCGGTTATGTGGAGAAGACGCTACTGATATTGCCAGTACGACAAATTGATGCCGTAGTGATTCGTGGTAAATTGAAGTGCCTCGTTGTTGGCTGCGAAAATAGCCAGCGTATCCCTAAGACGAGAGTGTCATTTTATAGGTAAGAAACTAAATATGTAATTGGATATGATGTGCATATAACTTGTTATTGTGAGTTTTCTGTCAGGAAACCGATATTAAAATGTTTGTTTGGTTTCTCGTTCCCCGCTGTATACATATAAAGCTGTCAAATATCCGGGTCCTATTGGTGGTTGTCATTGGCTGCGATCTGGGAAACTTATAGGATCAAACAATTTGACAGTGAGTAACAGAGATATGAAGTATTGTATATCCGTAAGTCGAAAAGAGAGTGTCGCTTATCTGACAGAATCTTTAGAGGGGAAATTTACCGGAAAAATTTGTTGCTTCGTTTCCCCAACCCATGATTTCTAAACAAATACATCTACCGGACTCTCTGTCTCTTTCGCTCTAGTGCAATTATTAAGAAACAGGCTTAACGAAAATTGGTTGGTTGTCATTCTGCTCTCGGGATTCGTATGTAGATGTTTTGGCATGAGTCGTGTGCGTCGAATGTGTGAATTTATCAGTTCAATGCGTCTCTCTTTCACTTACGGATACACAATGCCTTGCCATCTCTGTTGCTCACTATCATTTCCTTAACCGGTCAGGCTTCCAGGACCGCGACCATTAATAGTCCCGTTTTTTTCCTCTCCCATGAAAAATTAATATCGCTCTTCTCTCGTCCCATGAATTTTGCTTATGGGCCACTCCTGTAGTTACTCTGAGGTCAAAACTATGGGAATCGTTGAAGGGGTAATCGGATCGGAGAAAATTCGGGATACTTTTCATCTTATCAAAGATTCTAGAATCGGTGTCTAAAATCGTAGCGCAAAGTATCTATCAAACCGTGTCGACACGGTCCAAAATAGAAACTCACCCAATGGCATCAATCAACATCGTCCATGTCACAGAACAGCTCTGTTGGCACTTGTGCATCGCTTCCAACGCAAATAACCAAATGAATTGATAATTGTCTTGCGGGCAGGTAGTCCTACACTGAATTTAGGACCAAGAAATCGAAACTAAGGAAGATCGAACACGGTGTGCCACAAGAAGTTTTCCCTCCTTGTTTAACCTTTATTTATCGGGACTCCCAACACCACCTGAAGGAATCGAAATTATCTCCTATGCGGATTACTGCTGCATTCTGGCAACAGGGAACAACATCACGGAAATGTGCGAACGAATAAACGATTACCTTGGAGAACTTAGCGCATTCTTCACAGTCACGAATTTAACCGTTTCAGCGCCTAAATCCTTGGTAACCTTATTTACCACCTGGACGAAGGAAGTGAAGAAGTAGCTTGGGATCTCAATTGGCAGTCAACCTATTCCAACCTTGAACCATCCTAAAATTTTTGGAGTAAATCTAGACAGCATGGCCACGTCATCCCCCAATCCTTCAACTGAGTGCGAAAAGATGCGTAGTAGGAATAAATCTTTAAAACCTTGGCCGGTAGCACCTGGGGCAAAGAAAAAGAAACTCTACTGGTTACATACATAGCGGTAGCAGCAGTGCGGCTCCTGTGTGGTCCCAGAATCTCTGGCTTGCCAAAATGCCGCTCTCCGCACTGTAACTGGCTGTCTCCTGATATCATCCCAGGACCATCTGCATCAGGAAACCAAGATGATGCCTCTAAGAGACCACAACAAGCTTCTTCTTGCCAAACAAAATATTGGTGGGTTGTTACTGGAGGGAACATCCCAACACGAACCTCATGGACAAGACGCTACCACCAAGCCATGTTAGGCGCGATTCAAGGGACCTCGAAAGACATGTCCAGAGGAACAAAGGTACAATCATCAATTGCAGGACTAGGTCCAAACCGAGTTCTCTTGGCACAACCACCAGCCATTTCTCCTGGAAAGAGAATATTTCCGAGAGCAGCGAGAACGACACTTGCCCAATATAGACTGGTGCTCGCGTCTTAACTCCTACCTATCTCGCATTGAAGGGAAGGCGCAAACACATGCCCCGCCTGCAATGGCCCACTTCACAATGTAGACCACATTTTATTTGCCCAGCTGCACACACACACCTGACTCCCAGGTCGCTGTGGGAGAACCCCGTAGAAGCAGCCATTTTTCTGACCGTTAACACCGAGGAGACGACGAACTATAGCATGTAACACACTCACACACCGAACTTCTGACCATTGCTACTACAACAACAAAGAGAAGAAAGCACACCACCTTACGGAGTACCCCTGCATACACTTCTGCGTTCAGAATATATCCCCATATTATTAACACATTCTCTCTCTCTGGTTCTTGTTAACTCCTTGTGGGACATATGGCATTAACCACGCCTACTTTCCACCTCGTCCTGTTCATCGCCAGCGCTTTCAGCTCACTCCACGACTTGCCTATTGGGGCACCCTCTCCCATAACCGATCTTCTCCAGGTGTTATTAGGTCGTTCAACACGGCGACTTGTGTTGGTTCCCTGCGGGTTCCAATCGAGGGCCTTTTTAGCAATGTTCTTCGGCCCTTTTAATGGAAGTGTCTATCCTGTCCTGCCCAATAATAGTAAGGATGTCGTCATTAGAAATGACCTCCGGCCACCGTATGTGTCGTAGACACTGGTTCACAAAAGTTTGCAATCTAATTGTTATCTCATTGGTCACCTCCCAAGTTGAACAGCTATATAAAAACACTGATTTTACGTTGGTTCGAAGATCCGGAGTTTGATGCGTCTGGAAATGTTGTTTTGCAAGAAAGGAGTCAAACTGAAAAAAGCTACTCGAGCCTTTTTGATGCGAGACTGTACATCGTCATCCGCTCCACCATCTGCTGTAACTTCACTTCCGAGATAGCAGAAATTGTCAACTTCCTCGATTGCCTGCCCCGAAACACAAATTCCGCTTTGCCTCCCTGGATCCAAGCTCAAGTACTTAGTCTTGGCATCGTTGATTTTAAGCCCCGCATTACGACTTTCGCAAAGCAGACCATCAGACATTTGAGCTACTTGATCCAATTTATTTGATAGAAAACAAATATCGTCAGCATAGTCTAGGTGTTGAAGGTATTTGAATAACTTCCGTCCTATACCTTTGTTTTGGTGTTTTTGGTTAACAGTAACAACAACAAAAATGTCCGACGACCACACAGAAAATGTGTTATTAATATTTAAATTTTCATAATCAATATAGTAAAATAAAAATATGGCAATAGCACGAGGTGAGTTTTGTCGTAAAAAGAAAACTAAAAAAAGGATTAATTCAAAACGTAAATAAAATAAATTTAAATTAACAAACACAAATTGGTTTGATGCTAAATTTGTATTTTATTGTTTCTTCTGAATAGAAACTATATTGTCTGATCAATATTTATTATTACACTGAAAAAAATTTCTGAGTCTTGAATTTAATTCCATACATATTATTGAGTGTTGGCTTATAGAAGGGAGTAAGCCACTCTCCTTTCAATTTAACCATAGAAATTAATTTTAATTTGTAGGGCATACTCCTGTACGAACATCACCCGCAGTCATTTCTGGATGAATGATCTCAAGTTGATCTTTGATTCTGAAATTTCGAATGCATCCGATGAAGGGTTTGCGAGCTGTCAAACCACGAACTTTTAGTATGTGCGGATGTCCACCCAAGAACAATGGTCTGGTTGTTTCCGTTAATGGATGGGCTGCATTTCCAATTGCTGGTTGCGAGCTGACAGAATTTACAATAAGTGTAATCACGTACTGCGATTTGATGGCTTCTACAGTACGCCAATTGCCGTCACATAAATTCTCTCCCGGATTTGGTTTGAAGGTTGCTACGATTGGACCCTCTCCATTATCAACTGTAAAGTTGATAGTTCCGTTAATCATCTGCAAAATGAGGTAGGCATTACGGCCATGTACACTGAGAAGCATTCCCGTAGTCGTTCTTGGTTTGATGTCAAAACTGACTGTAAATTCGGCCCCCACGTTAAAGCGTTCACGCAATTTAACATAACCTTTATTGAAATAGATACCCTTTTCAACATCATCTGAACAAGGAATGACCCCAACAGGGTTGAAACTAGCTATTGGAACGACTCGATTTTGTATTCTTATTGCTCTAATACATCCACTATAATGGGAACCTTTCTCGAATTCTAAGTTCAAATTCAAGTCGGATGACTTATAAGAGTCAACATCACCGATGTAGAAGGGTGCCTGTACAGCCATCGTGTTTCTTGAAGCAGCTGGCAATTCGTCTGCAGCAACATCATCTTTATCAATAATGAGTTCAGCTTTTAGTTGTTGACGTGTAATTGTAACATCATGCCACTTGTTGTCGTTATAGTAATATGCAGATGATATGTTGATCGAATGTTGACCGATCCTTAACGTGTAATGCACCTAATGAATTGAAAATTTAAGATATATCGTTTAAATACAAAGCGGTTTATTTAGTTTAAAAACAAAGTGGTATTATTACCTTTCCTCCCTTTAAGTAGAGTCCAACAAAGTCAGTATGCCCGGCATCTGCTGCGTAAAATAATAAACCTTCATATGAATCAGTCTTAAATTGGAGCGATACCTCGAATCCCTTTTTCATTTTGCTAGGAATCTGTTTTATCTCTATACGGCTATTCACACTTGTACCAAAACGATAACCCGCTTTAACTTCATCAATATCGTCAAGATCGGGGTTTACAGGCAGTTTGCACATTGGCTCTTGCTTAATTCCAAAATCTGGCCGCTTTCTAGTAGGACGTTTTGTAGGAACGGCTGTGGTTTCTACAACTGGTCGTTTTGTAATTGGTTCAGTGGTGACTGGTTTCTCTGTCGGAGTCAAATTATCGAAAGTATCAGCTTTCGCTATCATGTTATCCTCTACATTTTCCTTGGTGTCTATGGCAGTGTCACTTGTATCTATAATGTGTTTGCCATGCAATTCCTCGTGACCTTTAAGGGTATCTCCTGGATAATAAATCACAACACTCGATAAGTCGTAATCTGCAATAAAAATAGTAATACATTTTTAGTGTATTTCCTACTACACCGGTAAGTAATATGCATTTATTAGGCCCGAGAAAAGTAATAGTTCGAATATGATCGTGGCAGGTGAAATTTCCGAGATTTTTCTCAGCGTTGTGCTGAGAGAACGTTAAGCTTTCTTGAATTCGTCGTGAATCTAAGCCAACAATAACCGCTTTGGATTCACCGGATCTCAGTCCATTTTCATACAAAACGACTTTAATCCAAGTCTCTTTTGTGATCTCATCGGATCAAAGTTGAACAATTGGTTAAACGTCAACTTATTTCGCCTTTATCTAAATGTATACTGAGTCCGCAATTCGCCCCCACGACGGCGAAGTATCTGTGTCGTTCTTTTCACCCATGTTCGGTCTGAGACCGAAATCCAAGCGAAACGAACGCGGCTAATAAGTTAGGAAATTTCATTTTCATTTTTTTATTTTACTGCATATTCTGGTCTGGTTGTGCTGCTTCCACCGGCAGGTCTATGGGAGCACTTGATGAGTAAAGGTCGCCACGCATTGACGAGCACAACCACAACCAAACTTCCATCGAACCATCAATTTCATAGGACGTGTGAAAAAAAATTCCCCCTATTTCCACCGTTCTATGATATTTGATGGTTCGATGGAAGTTTGGTTGTGGTTGTGCTCGTCAATGGGTGGCGACCTTAAGGATCTGTCGGTGGTTCGAAACCAGAGGCCGAGGGTCCCATTAAACTTGGACCCGAATGCGAGCGTGAGGGCAATCGAGCCATCCGCCCAAAGAAATTATATTTATCAGAGTCTGCACGGCACCTTTTCAGCACGAACTCTATTGAAGCCGGCAATCCATTCGCATTAGTTTCATATCCGTACGTACAATTGAGAAAGCTCCGCCCACTCTCTCACTTAATCAAAGGAAAGGACTGAGTACCTGCAATTTTTAGTATCAAACTGATATAAAATATTCTCGACTACAATATATTTTTAGCATGGCTATGTTTTTTCTATTTCGGTACCTGAGAATATGAAGACTATTTAAAGAACGGAAATCAGTTTAAATTTTTGGTACCCGTTTACACACTGACATATTACACACACTACAAAAAAGTTCCCCAGGCTGTCAAATAATTTATTGTGATTTTCAATCATACCGCAGCCGAGGAAGCACAGGCTGATAGGAGAAAGTAGGCAATGAAAAAAAAATATTGTAAAAAACCGACACAAATTGCAATTTTCAGTCAGATAATTTGACAAACGAGGGATAGAAGAAGGTACGCGATGAAAAAAAAATGTGTTCGAAACACGTATTTGTTATGTGTGGTGATAGAGTCTCTTCAATACATGCTTCATACTCTCAGTTCGGTACATAGAATATACTTATCCAATTGCAATACAACGTTTCCCCCAAGTTGTCACTACTTCCACTCAACGTAGTTTCATTTTTTTTTCATATCATAAAAACAGATTGAACACAACGATTCTTCTTCAACCCTACGCACACATTCCAACTGAACGACTGCTCATAATTCCTTGACCTCGGAATTACACTGTGCGCGAATTACATCCACAAGTCGCAGTCAACGAAAATCAGCTCTAAATATGTTAGGTGTTGTCCGACGTTTGTAGTTGTCAACTAAAACAAAGAAGACGCAGCTTTCCCAAACTACTAATTTTTTATTTATATTGTATATATATATTTCGGGAGCGACTTACTCCCTTCTTCAGTACAAAAGCTACTAGGTAGCTTTTGTACTGAAGAAGGGAGTAAGTCGCTCCCGAAATATATATATATATATACAATATAAATAAAAAAAAGCTACCTAGTAGCTTTTGTACTGAAGAAGGGAGCAAGGCGCTCCCGAAATATATACTCGTATATACAATATAAATAAAAAAAAATTGTAGTTTGGGAAAGCTGCGTCTTCTCTGTTTCAGAAAATCAGCTGTTCAGCCTGTTATAGTCAAATCTGTTGTTCGCGTTCTTTTGACACATTTGAACTGTTCAAAACTGGCTTCCTAACAAACTTGGCAACACTTTTTTGAATTAAGAATAGAAACATGCACTTCCAATCGTATAACAGTAACTTACAACAAAACAAATGATCACCCACAGTTTTAAAACACATGCATATTGTGAATTGACACTTCGCGGCTCGTTTGATTGCGACAAAGTTGAACTCGTGTCACCTCGGAATTATATTGTGCGCGAATTACGTCCCCAAGTCGCAGTCAACGAAAATCAGCTGTTCAGCCAGTTATAGTCAAATCTCTTGTTCGCGTTCTTTTGACACATTCGAGCTGCGAAAAACTGGCTTCCTAACAAACTTGAAACACTTTTTTGAATTAAGAATAGAAACATGCACTTCCAAGCGCATAACAGTAACTTACAACAAAACAAATGATCACCCACAGTTTTAAACCACATGCCTATTGTGAATTGATATTTCGCGGCTCGTTGATTGCGACAAAGTTGAACTCGTCTCAACTTTCGCGACGTGAGCGACGTGTTGTTCGCGCACAGTATACTTATCGGCATATGAAATACATTGGTTCAACTTTATTTGACAGCAGAAGCCGCGTTGTTCGCGCAGACTATAATTCAGCTATCAACTTTTGCGACGTGAGCGACGTGTTGTTCGCGCACAGTATACTTATCGCCATCTGAAATACATTGGTTCAACTTTATTTGACAGCAGAAGCCGTGTTGTTCGCGCATACTATAATTCAGCCATCAAGTGAAGACGATATATCCGCCATTTGTAATTTTGTTATTTTCAATCAGAAGAAAGTTTCGATCGGAAAAATCGGAAAATATTAATGAAAATCGGTGTATTTTGTCTCCGGAATATAGTAGAGACATTAAAAGCTTTGAGTGAAGTGTCTACGAGTACAGTTCAATTATCTCAAATATTGCGAACCTGGTGTTTTTTTTTTTTCATAAATTAGATGGTTGCGTTTGTTTTGGAGTACACTAAAAGTGATTTTGAATCAATATTGTTAAAAATTACTGTTGAGTTGAAAGTTTTTATAAATTAAAATTGAAAAATTGTTGTGTAATAATACAAGTGCAGTGGTTTTTATAGTGGACAATGGTTTGGAGATTCCGCGATAAGTGTTTTAAAGTTAAACTGTCAACCTGCAACAAATCGGTCGGCTCGTTAAGTATGTTTTTATTTCCTTATACAATTAAAAGTGTTTTGAAAGTTTTGGACTTAAATGTTCACTACATCCTTCACAATGTGCGGTTAAGTCAAAATTTTCCACAATTGTGAGTGTTTTAATTGAACAATTAAAAGTGTTTTGAAAGTTTTGGACTTAAATGTTCACTACATCCTTCACAATGTGCGGTTAAGTCAAAATTTTCCACAATTGTGAGTGTTTTAATTGAGAAAATATGATATTGCTTGTATCCGATTGTTATGTGATAGTGCGTGAACATTTTTTTCGCTCTTTATTATGATTGACTGTTGATTTCCCAAAAGAGTATAGAATAATACGATAACTAGTGTAATTTTCTTACTATATGCAAAAAGAAGTATGAGGAAAGACGTAAATTTGATTTATAAATTCACGAAATACTGCTAAAACCGGGTCAGCTGACATAACTTGTCAGGGGCGGCACGAAAAAGTACTACTTTCGGCGGGGGTTCCGGTTTGAATTAGAAGTGGGATGTGTGAAATGTTTGGCCATCATCCATGATTTTAGCCAGATGTAAAGTGTACGATTGGTTGCTTTTGCAAACATGATAGGATCATACAAATTGATAGTAGGTAACATATGTGGGAATGTGGGTTAACGTACACCTAAACGACGACTATCGACTATACAGAATTCACGATAATACTGACGAAGACGACGAGCAATAGCAAATCATATCAGCCATGAACTATAGAAATGAAAAACGAGAGCCGTGAAAATCAAGTAAGCCGGGAGGACGAATGACAGCGGAGAGGAAGTTCCTGTTGAACCGTGACGACCAATACTCCATACGACGATACAATTGATATTAAAATAATAAAAGATTGAATAATTGTAACTATACAGCAAATTGCAATAATTAGAATAAAAATACGTTTCGAACATTTGGTGATTTGTAATTATAATCCTGGGGAGACCGGTAGCGCAGTGTGTTGAGGCATCAGTCTCATGTTTGACTACCGGCGTTTCGGGTTCGAATCCCGTCCACGACGACGCTCGTGGCCATGGATGTGCAGGAGGTGCATGCTGGCAACTGCATTCTCCGAAACCAGTTTATGCCGTGAAACGTCAACTGGGCCACATGGAACAGTTGACGCGCTATGCCCCACAAGGGGTTAGGGCAATTGAGAGAGAATTATAATCCTACAAATCCTACACATATGTATGTATATGTAAAGTATTGTATATCTGTAAGTGAAAGATAGAGTGTCGATGTATCTGACGGGATCTAACCCTCCATAAGCCCGAGCGGGGTGCAGCCGCACCCCAGATTGACATTTTTTAGGACATCTTCTGAAAAAAAATTTCCCTATAAATTTCCCCTGAGATATGTTTCTTAAATATGCCTCTTATATCCTACAAAAAAGTTGAAATAAATTGCTAAATACTGTAATGAGTTATTTTTAATTTTGTTCGTTGCGGTACTGGTAATCTTGAAGTTTTCGGTACAATCAGTACTTGAATGTAGATTATACCAAAGTCAGAGCTATTTGAAATAAAAGTGATAGTTATTTCTGTACTACTGATATCACGGTTTCTTAATTTCGGTTATATTCCAAGATCATTTTTCAAAATATAAAATTAAAATCTTTTGCCTAAAATATTTGTTGTCCTTTATATAATACAAAAAAGTTGGGGTGCATTTACACCCCACTTGGTCTTCAACGTAATTTTTCGAGGTCGGTCCTATGAAGGTTAAGATGAGAAATAGATCGGAAAAATGATGATTCGTTTCCACAGTACATGAGACGAAGTTAGCGAAAATTAGTTGGTTATCATTCTGATTTTGATGCTTCGGTATGAGTCGTGTGCGTCGAATGTGTGAGTCAAATGCGTCTCTCTTTCACTTACGGATACATAGAGCCGGACAGGCCGCCGGATGGAATTGCTTGAGGAATTCCGGACAGGCCGCCTCAAGGCGAACTGTCCGGCCGCATGAGTAGAATGGATTTTCACTGGAGTTTATTTCAATAGACGAATGTATCTGAAGCTTGGCTATGGAACGTAAAATTCAAGATAGATACTTTCATTCTATGATGATAAGATCGATTGCCAATTCATCCGACTCAAAGCGGCCTGCACATGCCATTGACGATCCGGAATTCCTCAAGGCCAGGCCTGATCAGTTTTTTCGGAGAAAAATTCCGGAACGTGTGTGGTGGAGGCTTGGCGGGAACGATTTTCCTTCCGGCCGCCTGAAAGGCCAATCCGGCCGCCTGAAGGCGGCCTGAAACGACCATACACGATCCGGAATTCCTCAAGGCCGTGCCTCATCAGTTTTTCCGGACAGGAATTCCGGATGGTGTATGTTCGCCTTTATTTATTTTATTGCTTTTTCTGTACACAAATTTTATGCGTGCATACACATTCTACACACTTAAATCGGAGTGAGTCTGAGTGTTAATGCAATCTTATGCGAACTCTTCGTATGAAACCAAGTGGTCTCATAGGGCGAGTGCAATGTAATCTGGATTACATTAGATAATTACTTTCAGGTTTTCTGGTTTTTTGGTCATGGTTTATGTTTAGGTCATTATCATGTTAGAATATTCAAATGAGTCCTGTATATGTAGATACATCTCAGCGAAGAGTGAAAGAGCTTCGAAAGAAAACGCAACCATTTGTTTGTTTAGTGGTCACTTGACTTTCAATTTAAGTAGATTGAAATGTTTCCGAGTGCCATGAAATGTGGTGGCTTATTGGTGTACGGATATATAGTAATTCCATTCAGAATAGTAGAATTGTTTGGCCGGTCAAGTTTAATTCAAACCAGTCTAAGTGTCACCATACACTATCAATCTCGAACTCGAGCACGAACCTGGTACAAATGTCCTCTGAATAGCTCAAGAAAACCGGTTCATTTTTACCATGTTCGAGATCGAGTTCGACAGTATGTGGTGACACTTATGGTTAGAATGTTAAATTTCCAATCTCCAACCGGGCATAATTTGCTAGTATGAAAAAGAAGTGGAACTAGCGTATAAATATTGTTGCGTGTACGGAGTGGGTATCTCTTACGACACGCACTGTACTAAGCTTCATCATTATCTCGAATGATCGATGACAAGTACAAACTGAATGGACACTAGGCGATTCTCGAGCCATCTAGAGTCGAGAGCCTTCTCGAAACAGAACCATCGATAATGAAGCGGATTCTCGAACCTTCGTTGAGTAGTGGAAACCTGAACATCGCGAAAAATCTAGAGTCTTCGCTAATTGACGAATGCATGGATTTCCAACTATAAAAGTCGTTATTGTTCGAGCTAGTTTGACGTTAAGGAACATTCCTGTTCCGGAAAAATTAGGAGAATTCTCTCCATTTGATTAGAGAGAACTTTCACAAAACCCAAAAAATTTCCGCTTTAGGACTTACAAGTCCCCCCGCGTGGGTTCTAGGTTCCTACCACCTAAAGCGGAAATGGACTTCCTCTTGCGTAAATGTTGCAATCAAAAAATTCTAAGAATTCTCTCTAAATTCAATAGAGAGGATTCTCCTAATATTCGCGAAACAGGAATGTTCCCATTATTCAGCACAAGAATATCTAACGAACCTGATTTCGTTCTGGTTTCGCTCAGCAGAGGAAACATTACAATATTATATATTTCCAACCAGGTGTTGAGAGTAATAAGCATTCAATTTTTGATCAGCTAAATTGAATTTATAATTAAAGTAAAGTAGTTTCATTCAGTATTTATTTATGCGGCACCCTGTCGCTTACTTATGATTCACTCACTCTATGAATTTCTTATGTATGTTTTTGACATTTTGCCTTTCCTTACTTCTTCATGTTCAGATCTTCAAGCCGTCATTGTATGGAATAAAAGGATTTCTTAATCGTTTGAAGCACATCGCTGTGTTTTATTTTCATCTGGTTTTTCTGTTTGCTTAGTTCAACGCGGTATAATAAGACACATACGAACTTTTAGTGTCGCTAAGAATATCCTGACCACAGTGTCATCAACACCAGGCTCGCTGAATTGTCAGGGCGGTCAAGTTTAATTCGGGTATGTTATGTATCCGACGACAATCTGGCACATATCGATACGAATTCAATTTCGTTTTGTTCATCTAAAGTAGAGCACTAAAAAGGAAGGTACACTCGACGCCATTTTGTTGCCAACCAATGGAGAGTGACAGGCATGTAAAAATGACAGCTCCCAGTTAACAACATTAGTGCTTTCTCTCTCTCTCTCATATGTCCATTCGATGGGCACAAATCTCCATTCGATGTCAACAAAATGGCCGCGAGCGTACTCTCCTTTTTAGAGCCTTATCTAAACTTGAGCTTGAGATGATACATAAGACGATTACTTATGTAATGTTTTAGGCGGCCACTACACTATAGAAGTTCTTTTACAAATATCTTTTATAAAAGATATTTTCAAAGAACTTTTATAGTGTAATAGCCGCCTAAGAAAAGATTTGCGACTTGAACGTTTGCTTCAAATACTTTTCTTACAAGCTTGCACACCTTCCCCCTTAGGTGGCTTATATCATTCATAAAAGTTCTTTAAAATATCGTCCGTCAAATATATTTGTAAAAGAACTTTTATAATGTAATAGCCGCCTGAGAATGATGCTTATGTTTCTCTGGGTTGTGTTATCTATTTAGAGAGCATCGTGCGTCTCTCCCTTCCAGCGATTCATCGGGTGAAAAAAATGCTCCACGAGTGCTTGCTCGGAATTCGTTGCATTGGATGAAATTCGTTTACTCGTAGGTGCTTAGATGTGCACAACATGTTATCCACTTGGCTCGTGATTCGGCGAGTCCCGCATAATGTGGTACGGGCATTAGGTGTGCGGTGCGACGTATGTAAGTAAATGATTTTAGATTCGCTTGCTGTAGCAATAGCGCCGTCATGTCATTGCTGTGGTGGACACCCGAAATTACTTATTTGCGTATATGCTATAGTGGTCAGCACCGGAACTACTATAGCTCTGATAAACGTCAAAATGCCGACCACGAGTTCTTCTTCGAGTTAACCTTGCCACCAATAGATGAGTAAGATTGGATTTGCTTTATTATTTTATAATTAAAAGTAAGTGATTTAAGTTACTTTAAAATCACCCTGAATTAACTTTTGAAATGATTTGTTTACAATTTAATTATAGCCGCGAAGAAATTGTACGAAGAAATTGTACGGTTCAAAACCAAATTTTGAGCGGCATACAGCTCGGCCATAGAGCCATAAAAATAAAGCTATCGAAATAAATATTTTCATATCCGCTACAAAAAAATTTGAATTTAATTCTACAGTCTCAAAATTTGTACATTTCTCGTGCATAATTAACTATAATTCAAAATCGCGAGCGAAAACCTAAATAAAAGAAGATCGAAAAAGTCGGACATATTGGATGAAGACCAATCGAATTGCGTGCTGTGTTCGGAGAAAGATACGGCGGAGATGGTTGCATGCGATGGCTGCAGCAAATGGTTTCACTTCAGCTGCGTAGGTGTCGAAAAGAACATATCTGAAGACTGGATATGCGCCGAAAGTATCGCGCATTTTAAAACTCTGACGAGAATCAACGCCGAACGGGAAAAAGAGTTGTCGTTAAAGCTAGAGGACCTGGAGTTGCAGAGACAGAGACAGCTGCGCTTCGACGATCTTCAACGAAAAATGGATGAGTTAAAGTGTTCCATGGAAAGGATTACGAGTCGACATGTCGCTAAAAATCAACCTCAGCAACTTCAACAGGACCAGCCAAATCAAGAGCAGCAGTTTCAACATTTTCTCGCCCGACAGACGATATCTAGGGAACTGCCTCAATTTATCGGATCACCAGAACAATGGCCGACATTCATAGCTGCGTACGAATATTCGACAAATGCCTGTAAATACTCGGACGTTGAAAACTTATGTAGACTTCAAAAAGCTTTAAAAGGCGACGCCCGCAAAATGGTAGAAAGCTTTTTGACACATCCATCAAACGTTCCGACGATCATCGAAACACTGAAGATGCTGTATGGACGACCGGCACTGATAATTCAATCACGAATTGACGCGATTAAGAGATCACCTGCTCCAAAGGCAGATAAATTGGATTCATTAGTGTTTTATGCATTGCAAGTCCGAAATTTAATTGCCGCAATCGATTCCGCTAACGTTAAAGAATATCTCAACGATATGAGACTGCTACAAGAGCTTGTCGAGAGATTGCCAGCGCAAATACGGCTTAACTGGGGTATGTGTGAAATGCAAGTTACCAGTGAACCGAAACTTAAACGATTCAGCAATTGGCTTAACACAATGGCACAAAGCGCTTGCAACGTAATGTCACGTATTCCACAAATATCAAAACCAAGCGATACCAACAGAGTCAACATCCATCCGCACTCCTCCGCAAAACGAAATCCCCAAATGTCAAATTTGTTCGTACAAAACGTGTTTACATGCAAGCCAGTGCAAAAAATTCGCCGAAATGAAAATCAACGAACGTTGGAGTGTAGTTAATCTTTTAAAATTGTGTCGAATGTGCTTGCTTCACCATAAATCGCCAAGGTGCCAAAAGGCAAAGGAATGCGGCATCAGCCAGTGCAAACGGCTGCATCATCCGCTGTTACACAAGGATGATGTAAAAGATGACAGTCCTGATATTTCACCCAGCACGGTTGCATCAATGCATCGCAACCGAAATGACATTCTGTTTCGAATAGTGCCGGTGACTCTTAAAAACAATCATGTAAGAGTCGATACATTCGCCTTTCTCGACGACGGGTCTTCAATAACACTGCTCGAAAAGGAGATCGCGGATTTATTGCGCTTGAAAGGCACGAAAAGGCAGCTGTGTATGCGGTGGACAGATGGACAGAGCCATGTAGAAGCCGACTCGAGGATGGGTAAATTACAAATAACACCGCTTCAAGATCAAGTTAATCTTCATGATATCACCGTTCAAACGATATCTCATCTAGATCTTCCAATGCAAAGTATTAACCGCAACGCTCTTCAGGAAAGATACAAACATCTCCGAGAAATCCTGTTCGATTCCTTCGAAAACGCGAAGCCGACGCTACTAATAGGCCTGGACAACTGACATCTATGCGTCCCCACTAAAGTGAAGGAGGGAGGCATCCATGAGCCAGTCGCAACGAAAACTCGCCTCGGTTGGGATTTATGCGGAATTGAAAGTTCATCACCATCAAGCATATCCGAGCATCGAGTCAACGCACATATCTGTGATTGTACAGATGGACGATTGGAGAAAGTTGTTAAACAATTTCATGCTCTCGACTCCATTGGGATCTCCGCAAATAAGGATTACCAACTGACTGAAGAGGAAAAACGCGCTGAACGATTGATGAAAGATTCTACAACCCAGAAAGGAACGAATTATGAAGTGAGTTTATTGTGGAGATACGACCAATTCCAATTACCAGACTCATATCCAATGGCTTACAAGCGTCTTTTATGCCTGGAAAGGAAACTTCTGGGAAAACCCCGACTGCTAGAATCATTTAGGAACCAGATCAAACACTACGTGGAAAATGGTTTCATCCGAAAGTTTTCGCCGTTAGAATTACAAGCATCCTATCGGAATGTATGGTATTTGCCCGTCTTCATCGTCGAAAACCCCAACAAGCCCGGTAAAATCCGCCTCGTATTTGATGCTGCGGCAAAAGTCGATGGAATCGCTCTAAATACCATGCTGTTGAGAGGACGTGATCGTGTCAACCCTTTAATCGAAATTTTGATGAGATTTCGAATCCCCAAGTACGCTCTCATTGGCGACATAAGAGAAATATTTCACATGGTACATGTACGCAACGAAGATCAGATGGCTCAACGAATCTTGTGGCGCGATTGTCAACAGGCACAGGAGCCAGATGTTTATGTTATGACTGTTATGACATTCGGAGCAACATGCTCTCCCTACCAAGCACAGTATGTAATGCGCCCAGAGGTTGGACAAAATTATTCAAATCAATAATTATTACATTATTATTATTTGTTTTTCAATTTTCAAAATAATAATTATTGTTTGACACAATCACTTCCCAGAGGAAAAATAATTATTACAATCACAATGATTTGTTCAAATTTGTAATAAATATTTATTATTTTTTAATTTTTTATTACTTTTTTTCGCGAAGTCAAGGCTCCTGCGATTATACGATTGTTATATATACGATTTTGATAAAAAAAGTGCAATCTCTGCACTGATTTTTGTTATTAGTGGTGCATTTTACAGGATCTTGCAAACAACGAGTCGAGGAAAGGTTTTGACACCGGAAGAAAAAGGTTAAATAGTTGCCTGTAAAGAGTTCGGACTAGCTTATTTAGATACTGCCCAAACAAATTGGAAAAAGTAAGTCGGTAGTGTATTTTATTTTTAAATCAGTTCAACTACAGAAGAACATGAAGGGGGTGTACAAGAAGAGCGACTACACACAGTGAAGAAAGAAGAATTATTAAAGAAGCCTGAAATTCCCACTGCTCTGCACAATATCATGGATAGTTGGGACGCTAAGCGATTTCACCTTGCAAAATATGATAGACAAATGCCATTTGGTATTATTGTTCGTGGTCCCTATACATTCATTTTAAGAGATGGAGCCATCTTGGACCCCGCGGCAGAGCGGCTGTACGGGCGAAAAACCGCGAAATTTGAGCCCTTTTTTAATATTGTCCTAATAATTTGTAAACGGTGCCTCGGATCAAAAAACTTAATACGATGTAAATTAAAGAGCGTCAAATTCTACATCTAATATGTACATTGCTCAAAGTTGAAATTTGGTTTAGTAGTATAATCAAAATCGATAGTCGAAAAACGTCACTTTTTGAGGCTTTGGAGAAAAATCACACTATATCGCTTTTCAAGCTCACATATCTCTGTAACGGATACTCCAAATGAAAAATCGTACAAGTAAAAGTTTAAGATATTTTGATTTCCGGTTTAACGTGTCCAATACTTTTCAAATCGGCCCATTTTTAGTGTAGTTGTGAGCGAAAATGCAAAAATGGTTTTTTAGTGATTTGAGCCTTAATGGCTCTATCTCGATAAATATAACAGCTAAAAGTTTTGGTTTAGCCTCAATTCGTAGATACTTTAACCTTGTATATAAAAGTTTTGCTAAGTTTTTTGTCAGACTAATTTAATTAATTAAATAATTAATTAAATGATTAAATTTCTTCCATAATTTCGAAGTTCAAGCAACTTATATGATACTTTAGGTTGGTTCCTAACGTATTTGGTCATTCTGAGTCAAATGAAATCAACCGCTATTCCATACGGCTATTAGTTCGAAAGATATTCACTTTTTTCTAGATTTTGTTATTAATTAAATAAGCCTTTTTATTAAATATGTTGAAAAGAAAAAGCTTTTGTGCCAGTTTTAGGATAGTCCCTAATGTATTTGGTCATTTTGAGTAGAATGAAACCAACCGCAATTCCTTGCGACCATTAGTTCAAAAGATATTCACATTTTTCCAGATTGTCTTATTAGTCAAATGAGCTTTTTCGTTAAGTTGAAAATAAAAGGTTTTTATGCCAGTTTTAGGTTGGTTCTTAATGTATTTTGTCACTCTCAGTAGAATAAAATTAACCGTGGTTCCATACGATCATTAGTTCGAAAGATATGCACATTTTTCCACATTAGTTAAGGAAGCTTTTTTATTAAATAAGTTGAAAATAAAAAGCTTTGATGCCAATTTTAGGCTGTTTCCTAATGTATCTGGTCATTTTGAGTCGAATGAAACTAAAGGCAATTCCATACAACAGTTAGTTCGAAAGCTATTCATATTTTTCCAGATTTTTTGTTGTTGAATATTTTTTTTTAAATAATTCGAAAATAAAAGGCTTTTATTCCACTTTTAGGTTGATTCCTAATGTAGTTGGTCATTCTCAGTCGAATGAAATCAACCGCTATTCCATACAATCATTAGTTCAAAAGATATTCTCATTTAAATAAAAAATGATATTAGTTTGGTAAGCTGCTTTATTAAATAAGTTAAAAATAAAAAGCTTTTCTGTCCATTTTAGGTTGATTCCTAATGTATTTTGTTATTCTGAGTCGAATGAAACCATCTGTAATTTCACACGATCATTAAATCAAAAGATATTTACATTTTTCCAGATTTTGTGATTAATCAAATAAGTTTTCGTATTAAATAAGTTAAAAATAAAAAGCTTTTCTGCCACTTTTAACTTAGCTCTTAATGTGTTTGATCATTTTGAGTAGAATGAAACTAACCGCAATTCTATACAACTATTAGTTCAAAAGATATTCACATTTTTTCTAGATTATTTTTTTTATTAATTAATCTGTTTTATCAAATAATTTGAAAATAAAAAGTTTATATGCCACTTTTAAGTTGATTCTTTATGTATTTGGTCATTCTGAGTCGAATGAAGGCAACCGCGATTCCATGCGGTCATAAGTTACAATAATATTCGCATTTTTTCCGGATTTTTTTAAAACTTAAATGAAGAAAATATTTACTTCATTGAGGAAACATCAAAGATGAAGCTTTGTAAATACACAATAAGTATGTTATGCTACCCTACAGCAGCTGACTCACAACTGCAGGTGCACCTCTTTGTGCAGGACACACTTTTTTCCTGCAGCCACAGTTACTCGTGCAGGGTGTCTTGCACCTGCAACGCTGAAGAGTGGCACATGCCTTTGCAGCACCTGGCGCTGTTATCCATAATGGGAGCCAACGTTCTCCTTCTAGTTTCCACCCCGAATCTCCAGGAGATGGAATATGTTGCTGCGTTTCCACAGCCTGCCAGAATTTCATGGCTTGAAGGGATGTCCTTTTCAGGTGTCCCTCAAACTCACCAAATAACAATCAGCATCTATCATACGTACTATCACTTTTGATAACTCCAACACATTACCACATGTCACGAAACACAAAACAAATCAGTTTCAAATCTATCCGCTTACTGACTGACTCGACGGTGCACAATGTGGCAATAGCGGACAAAAATAATTTTTATTGTTTTTTATTCTTGACTAGTTGATGAATTATGACTATGTACATGCAAATTGTATCTATAAGAAGATACCTGTACCCTTTGCTAACGGATTGGCATTATTACTTCTCTCTTAAGGTCACTTACGGGATATGCAGAGAGTAGTAAATCAAATTATCGAAATATACTTTTATTGAACTTTTTCCTAAGGATATCAACATCCTGGATATTTAACGTCGCTATCCTAATTATATGCCGCCATCCTGGAAATTTTCATATATGTGGTTTAAGCGGCGAATAACTCTCTCCTCTATGGTTACCAACCACCCCCCCCCCCCCCCCCAATTTGGCCACTAATGAAAAGCCTTATGACACAAATTGTAGTAACCCTTCATATTTCTACCAAATTCCATACCTGTAGCTTCAGCTGTTTTCGAGATATTCTTTGAACAGCCTGACATCTGACTGATTTCATAAGGGTTTGGTTTTTTCTACAAAACCCTAAAAAGCGTAACTATGACCTAAGCTATCAAGCCAAGCTATCAAGCAAAGACTTTTTGAACAAGATTTAATTATCTGTAAATTGAGACTAAAACAAAACTTCAGCTACTATACTTACCGAAATAGAGCTATTAAAGCTGGAATCCGTTTAGAAGTTACGCGGAGAATATTAAAAAAAGGGCTCAAATTTCGCGGTTTTTCGCCCGCACAGCCGCTCTGCCGCGGGGTCCAAGGTGGCTCCATCTCCTAAATTGAAAGTATGGGCCCCACCAACATTCGTACCAAACGGCATTTCTCTATCATATTTTGCAAGGTGGCGTCGATTTATGTCGCTTAGCGTCCCAACTAGGACCGGCTAATGAACAAAATCCACTTTTAGGAGTATGCGGCTGCGTCTGCGATGTGTATTTGAGTAAGGAAGAGAGTGCAGTGGCATGCTCACGCGCAGTGTCGATGAAATGAAGTTCGTTCGTTCTACTGAACGTAATCTGGGCAACACAAGTTACGTCTGTGCAGGGCCGTCGAGAGAAAATCCGGGCCCGGTACTCAACTTCTGTAGGGGCCCATATATGGCGACCGGTAGCTCAATGAACAAAAAAAAAGCTCAAAGCGTAGATACGTTTTTTTTTTGTAGGAGCCCCATATATGGCGACCGATAGCTCAGTGCGTCAGAGTGGTATGAGAGGGCAAGGAGCATCAAAAAAAGGCTCAGTGCGTAGAGACGTTTTTTTTTTATTTTTTCAAATTTTCGGGCCCCCGAGAAAAAGACGGGCCCGGGGCGTTTCGCCCCTTCCGGCCTCCTCTCTCGACGACCCTGCGTCTGTGTCTGAGAAGAAATAATTGTTATTTCAGAACAAATAATAATTATTAAAGAATCCGCAATCTGCATTATTCATTTACAATTATTATTATCATTATTATTTGATGTTTGATGAGATGATAATAATTATAAAAATTCACCGAAATTTTCGTAATAAATATTTATTATTTAGTTGAAAAATTATTATTTCCATTCTCTGAATGTGCCTGAATGCATCGAAATATAGCAGTGAATACCCCGAAACAGTCAAGAGCATAACTGACAACACTTACGTCGACGACGTGCTAGATGGACGTGAGACGAAAGATGCGTTAATAATGCTGGTCAAACAAATGCAGTTCATCCATTCGCAAGGGGGCTTTGAAATCCGAAATTTCAAATCGAATTCCCCGGAGTTGAAAAAGGAACTCAACACAAATGAATGCACCGCGTTACACAGCATCAACGACAATGGTGTAGTCGAAAAGGTGCTTGGCATATTTTGGTGTGTAGACGACGACTGTATAACATTTTCGTTGCGCTTTAATAAAGCGAATCGCGAAGTTTTGATGGGTGAGCGCAGACCAGCAAAAAGAGATGTTCTAATTACGTTGATGTCGATTTACGGTCCCCTGGGACTGATTGCATTCGCTGTTGCTGGACTGAAAATGATGAGAGACATGGAGACTGAAACTGGATTGGGACGACCCCATACCCGACGATTTAAACAAGCGGTGGATGACGTGGCTAGATCAACTCAAGTCAATCGAAACGCTTAAAATTCCTCGACGATACATCGCAGACCTTTGGGGCGAATCCATAGACGTGAGCCTTCATATATTCGCCGATGCTGGAGAGGCAGGCTATGCCGCCGCCATTTATCTAAGAGTCGTCACACCAACGAACGTCCAAACATCGCTAGTGATCGCGAAAGTTAAAGCTGCTCCCCTGAAGTATACTCCAATTCCACGACTGGAATTACAGGCTGCTACGTTTGGTTCCAGACTTTTCAGGACAACAATAGATGCTCTCGACCTAACAATACATCGTAGTCACTTTTGGAGCGACTCGACCGTCGTTTTATCATGGCTTCGCTCTAAAAAGAAGCTTCCTATTTGGGTGGCCAGCCGAGTTGGAGAAACGACCACAGTTGATCAATGGAAATGGGTACCATCAGCTGAAAATGTAACCGATATACCTACGAGACACACTAGATTTCAACGTTAACAGCCGCTGGTATAAAGGTCCAGAATTTCTTACTTTGGATGAAACATTCTGGCCGCAGCAAACAGACGAAGGTGAGCAAGAAATTTGTAAATTTGAGTCCGAAGACCCTACTTTTCAATATATTGCCTTACATAATGAAGTTCAAGATATTAAGGATTTTACGAGATTCAGCAAATGGAATAGACTGTTACGGACCTCAGCGTATGTCCTACGGTTTATAAATTCGATTAAAAAGTCGACTACAACAAAAAACGCGGTGATTTTAAATTCCAAAGAGCTATTCGAAGCAGAAAACTTTCTGTTCCGGGAAGCGCAGAAGACTTATTCTGCAGATATCACATTGCTAAAAAGAGGTGGAAAAATCCCAAAACACAGCAAACTATATAAATTATCGCCCATTCTGGACGAAAATAACATTATTCGCCTGAAAGGTCGAATAGAAAATGAATACCCGATAATTCTTCCGAAATCTCACTACATAACAAAACTTATAGTAAGCAAGAAGCATGAAGAATGCGCCCATCAGTTTTCGGAGACTGTCGTTAATGAGTTACGGAAACGTTTCCATATACCGCGCCTACGGGTTTTAGTCAACCAAGTGCGACGACAATGCCAAATGTGCAAAATTCGATTGCACAACCAACGCCACCAGAGATGTCACCGCTACCTGCCGGACGACTTGCCATCAACACTGCTCCATTTTCACACACCGGTATAGACCTCTTTGGCCCACTATTTGTCACCGTACATTGAAGGCCCGAAAAGCGTTGGGTGGTTTTGTTTACATGTCTAACCATCAGGGCCATCCATCTAGAAATGGTCAAAGACATCTCAACAGATAGCTTTCTACTGGCGTTTCGAAATTTTGTTGCGAGAAGGGGCCAGCCTCTAGAGTGCTACAGCGACAGAGGAACCAACCTAGTCGGAGCGGAAAAAGTGCTTAAGGAGGCATATAGGGAAGTAGACTTTAACACAGTTGAAGAAGCCACTACTTCCCCAACTCTAAAGTGGCACTTCAACCATTGTCCCCACACATGGGAGGAGCATGGGAAAGATTGATTCGATCAGTGAAATCAGCGATGCGAGTGATCATCGATCCTTTACGTAAACCAACCCCGGAAGTACTCCAAAGCATTTTGATAGAAGTCGAATCTTTAATTAACTCTCGACCACTGACTTACATATGTGCCATTGGACCATCCAGATCAGGAAGCAATCACACCAAATCATGCATTACTCGCCTTCAAGAACCCTGCAAAACCTCTTGGAATTCCAACTGATGTCAACGTACCGAAACTACAGTGGCGGCAATCCCAACAAGCTCTGCTTGTAACTGGATCTTGTCCTATCGACCTACCCTCACCCGGCGGTCGAAGTGGTTCGAAACCACCGGTCAGCTAAAAGTGGGAGACATAGTTCTGATTATCGACGAAAATGACAAAACGAGGAGATTTCCAAAGGGAAGAGTAATTAACGTCACCTATTCTAGGGATGGATTAGTGCGAGCTGCTACTGTACAAACGAAGGATGGAGTGTACGTGCGACCAGCTGTGATGTTGGCTAACTGGACGTCGATGTAGGAAGTGATGAGGAGTCATCACGGCCCGCGGTGTAGCAATAGCGCCGTCATGTCATTGCTGTGGTGGACACCCGAAATTACTTATTTGCGTATATACTATAGTGGTCAGCACCGGAACTACTATAGCTCTGATAAACGTCAAAATGCCGACCACGAGTTCTTCTTCGAGTTAACCTTGCCACGAATAGACGAGTAAGATTGGATTTGCTTTATTATTTTATAGGTATAATTAAAAGTAAGTGATTTAAGTTACTTTAAAATCACCCTGAATTAACTTTTGAAATGATTGGTTTACAATTTAATTATAGCCGCGAAGAAATTGTACGAAGAAATTGTACGGTTCCTAAACCAAATTTTGAACGGCATACAGATCGGCCATACATAAAAATAAAGCTGTCGAAATAAATATTTAATAAATATTTTCATATCCGCTACAAAAAATTTTGAATTTAATTCTACACACACGCACAAAGAGAAAGAGAATGCACAAGAAAAATTTTGCAATTTTTGCAGAAGGGGGGGCATTTGATCTTCTGCAGACCTCTGAATGTACATCATGTCACGATGAGCTGCCCGGAACTATAACATCCTGCGACGAATATTTCTCTATTTCTCTATTGGGAGATTTTAACTCACGCAGTACGAATCCGCCATTTTGTTTTATGATACGTTTATTGCATGTGTGGTGGGGGTCACATTGTGGGCCAGTCAGACCTCAAATCGCCGCCATTGCAAATGCACAACCATTTAAATAGAATGAACTTTATCCGCGATGGCTCTCGCTCTCTATTTTCCTTGGGGGGGGGGGGGACTATGTAATGTACACACTCTCAAATTGCGTCTGCGCATGTCCAAATGTTAGTCGAACTGACTACTTGCTACCTTTTCTGGGACCCTAGTGATTCAGATAGTACAACACGGGCTATTTTATTAAATGATGAATGGGAATTGGCGGAAATTGAAGGTCATTGAAAGTCCGCCCGTTCACCCGTACACTATGTTATTTCTTGCCGTCCACAACGTCAACCTTTATCGCTATCAAATCAACATCCCAACATGTACACACAGGATCCCCGCAAGCGCGCCGCCCGCGCGGATCTACAAGCAACAGCCATGCACAATGACCATTTCGCTCAAACGACATGCACAACCAGAAAAGACAAATTTTCAATGGGCTAGTTTCCTCTTCTGACCCCCGAGTAGAAAAACAGACATTTCGTGTGACGGACAGATTTTTAGGATGACCCCCAGCTATAAGACATATCCATGGTGCATGTAGTGAACGTTCGTTTGAAAATTGAAAGTCGTGCGGGATATTTACGGTAGTGTAAATAAACGGAAAGTTTCGAGAAACTTTAGAGTGAAGCGCCGGGAAGTTCTGAGAGTGTAGAACTTGCGCGATTGTGTATTTTGCTGAGAAGAGAGAGAAAGAAGGAAGGATAATCCCAATCTATGTACACTAAATTCTCTGAAGCAATTCCACCTCATTCCATCCCGTGGAAATTAAACAGAGAGGCACACGCCCTCTACCCTGGAACACCCGCCCGGTCCACATATTCCAATCACTTCCAATATCACTTGGGCCAACGTGTCAAACTCACAATGGCCTTGAACATATGGTCGCCGCGCGAAACGAACGATTGTGTATAAAAATCATTTTAAAGTGAATAAAAACAATAGTTGTGAATGATAGTGATAATAAAACAATCGATAAGAACTAGTTTCACTCATCACATAAGACAGTGAAGTGTCTTTAACAATTTAAATAAAGTGCCTTGTGAGTGATTGGAAAAGCGTGTACACGCGAAAATTCAAAGGAATTTCGTTTTTCAGGTAAGAAAATAAGGTTGCGTATGCGCATTAGGATGCAGTGTATATGGCCCGCTATCAGTTTCATTCAGAATTTGAATAAAACCAGCGAAATTCTGAATATGTAAACATTGTGGGCCAACCTGTCAAATGAATATCGAAAACCGGTTTGGTCGTCCATAGGCGTAGGAAAAAGGGGAGACAATTTTTTTTTGTATTTTTTTAAAGGTTTCCGAAAAATTGAATTTTGAATGCGCAATGGCTAATTGTGGCGACACATGAACGAGCACAACCACGACCGAACTTACATCGAACCATCAATTTCATAGAACGTGCTGAAAAAAAAGAAAGAAAGAATTTTACATACGGCAGAGATTCCATTAAGGCTGAGCGCATGTTGTTCGCGCTCGCGTGCCGCGTTCGCGTATTTTATGTCAAATGGATTGAATCTTTGCTAAAATGATGCTGTGTACGTACACCATAAAAGGCGCTGCAAACTTCACCATGAACGTGAAAATGAAGAAATATTTTCTTGGAAAATATCCATGAAAATTATGGGGGGATTCCCGTTCGCTGTTGCAAATCGTAAAAGCGTCGTAAATCGTAGACTAGTTCACAATTTCACTTATTTTGCGAACCTACTGTAAGCTCCCCGATGATTCATCGGTTGGTATTTTTTATAAGACGATGTGAAACAAGAGTTCAGTTATTCACTTTAATATTAACGGGTGATAAAAACATGTGGGAAACGGTAAATAATTAAGTGCAGGCCCAACATACTTATCTTCAGCTCTAAATTTAAGTATTGAACGCATTTGGTATTTGTTGTTTATAAATTTTCTAAATCAATTTTATATGCTGCCCCCAATATAATTTTTCAACATTTCAACGACGCCAATTGCAGAAAGCAATCCGTTCCCTTTATACTTCCCCCTATAAATACTAATGGCTCACTTGAGTAAAATTGCTTCAACTCTGTCTTCCTTATTTTCTATCTTCTCAGTGTATTACATACATATTTTCTGCTTGTCGTTGTTATTAAATTGGATTGATAAACACATTACACAATTTTTTCATATCAATAATCACAATTAATGTGTTCGCAAAACTATCAATTTCAAATTTCGCGCCAAGCCCCCAATAAAATTGTACATAAGTTCAACGACATCAATGGTACATTCCAGGCCATTCCCTTCGCACTTCGCCTTATTCCAAAATTACTTCAATTCGGCAAATTTCCCTTCCTTCTTTCTCTCTCTTCATAGGTATTTTGTGAAAGTCGTGCGGGATATTTACGGTGGTGTAAATAAGCACGAGAAGTTTCAAGAAACTTTAAAGTGAAGCGCCGGGAAGTTGCGCGATTAGCCGGCCATACACACACGCTCTATCATCTGCAAACGTACGCCAATTCGATCGCCGCATTTTTTTCCGAATGATTCGCCGCGTTCGCAATCCCCTGCAAAATCGGGTCACCTGGGTCGCCCAATTTTTTTGCGAATGATTCGCGGCGTTTACAATCCCCTCGAACCCCCGCATGTAGCCCTAGGTTGCCCGTTTCACTCTTTGTACATGTACCTGCAGCCGTTTCGTGCTAGCATATCTGCATCCAGCATTTTTTTTTTCTGGCTATGCACCCTGACCACCCTGTTTTCATGGGGAAATACTCGTCCGATCGAGCTGGTTCGAACTACAGGGTAATTTTGGGTCGCTGATTCCGAATCTGATGTGAAAAAATAAAAATAAAATTTTGGGTTGCCCACCCCAGAATGACCACCCTGTTTTCATGGGGAAATAGGGCGTTGCGAGCCCCCGCATGTAGCCCTAGGTTGCCCGTTTCACTCTTTGTACATGTACCTGCAGCCGTTTCGTGCTAGCATATCTGCATCCAGTACTTTTTTTTGCCCACCCCTAATGGCCACCCTGTTTTCATGGGGAAATACTCGTCTGATCGGGCTTCCCTTGCAAAGCATGTCTTTTTTCATTACCGAAGGACTCAAAATGCCTTCAGCGGCAGTCTAACGTATTCGTCTCAGCACCCCTAGTCATACAACACCCATCTTGCCTATATATCTCTCCTCATCGATAAACAAATCCTTTTATCCTAACGCACACCTGCAGCAGGACCAAAATATCTGCGTGGACCCATCCTTCTCATATTTTATGATGCAAGCTACTACTACCACCACTATAGAATAACCCATAAAAATTCGGTCGCGGCGAATCATCTGCAAAATCACAACGCACCCAACTAGACACCGTCTCCATACAAATTGTTGTTCCTCTATCATCTGCAAACCGAAAACGCCACGAACCGTCTGGTCGCACAAAGTTACTTAAATTTCACTACTCGTTCAAACGCGGCGAATCATTCGGCGACCCAGGTGCCGCGATTTTCGAGGGGATTGTAAACGCCGCGAATCATTCGCAAAAAAATTGGGCGATCCAGGTGACGCGATTTTCCAGGTGGTTGTAAACGCCGCGAATCATTCGCAAAAAAATTGGGCGACCCAGGTGACGCGATTTTGCAGGGGATTGCGAACGCGGCGAATCATTCGGAAAAAAATTGGGCGATCCAATTGGCATACGTTTGCAGATGATAGAGCGTGTGTATGACCGGCTAATGTGTGTGTTTGAGAAACTTCGTAGTGAAGTGCGGGAGCATTCTACACGGGTAGAATTTGCAATTGACTGTTGTGAAACTGTAAAGTGAATAACAAACTAAAATGTGTGCTCGGTTAGCAGAAGTAATAAGAGCCAGTGGACAGGATCCGGTCACGGTCGAATTTCCAGACAAGGACGAATCGACGAGAAATCTCGACGAATCGGGAGTAGAACAAGTTTCAACCGGGGACCCTCGCATCCAGCAGCTACTGTCGATGTTCAAACAATTTAGCGAGCGATTTGATGAGCACTCCAAACAACAAGCAGAGCAATCCAAGCAATAAGCAGAGCAATCTAAGCAACAAGCAGAGCAACTCGAGCGGTTTGTCAAGCGATTTGATGAGCAATTCGAGCGGTTTGACAAGCGATTTGACGAGCAATCCAAGCGATTCGACGAACAAACCGAGCAGTTGCAGAGATTGATCGATGATAACTTCGGACATGATCTCATGCAGGAGGACACCAAAAAGGATGGTAGTTTCGATACGGTCGCCGAGGAGGTCGAAGTATTGCGAAACGAACTGGGGCGCGCCGAAACATCAGGAGTTGTCAAGATGAAATCACAGACAGAATCCGAGGCCGCTGCGGTAGTCAACAGCCGGACCGATGGCGAATGGTTGGAGGAGTTACCACGGAGAGTGACAACACAGTTGCAACCGCAGAAGGACAGCTTGAAGCCACAATTGGAGGAGCGGTCTGCGGGAGTCTGGAAGCTTAATGGTGAGAAGCTTCCTAGAGACTACATGAAGTTTAAACGGATGCGGGTGGGCGCCCAGATCGGAAACGTGTATGATGGATTCGAGAAGGTCGGAAACTCGAAGAACGATCTGGAACGTGTAGAAACGTCGGGACTCGTTAGGGCCGAACTGTCCGCGAAGGTTTCAAAGGAACCAGTTCTCGACGACGTGGAAGCGTCCAGCACGCAGTTTGAGGCCGCTGTGATGATGGACAGCAGGAGCGACAACGAGTGTATTGCTTCTATCAATGAGGCATTGCGATGTCCGACTACGGAGGTGTTGCAGAGCATTCCAACCCCACGGAATTGTTCGTGTGTGGAGCAGTCAACGTCGGTCGCCGACTTTGGACGCCGGTTGGATGGCGTACATGGCCTGATCCAAGGACGACTTCAGTGGAGTGTTGATCGTGTAAGGAAGTTCAACTTGAAAGCTACTCCTACCTGACGATCCGTATTAATTGATTTGAGTAGTATTGGGAACGCCTTATTTCATACTAATAGAATTGACATTGAATTAAATAATAAATATTTTGACTTTGTGTGGATTAATTGAATTTAATTATTTTTCAGGTTCCCCCAGGACCCATTTTTACGGCGGCATGGATTAGTGCTACGGGTTGGAGAGATAGGCCAATCACGAAGAATACACTGGTCTGCTCGCTACATTTCAAGGAGATGGATCTCATATGCCTGGAGAAGAAGACCGTCTTAAGCCAAGGGGCAATTACAATTGGAAATACTGCGACGGTAAAAATACAAGTAATGTGCAGGACAACAATCATTCAGGATGACGGTAATTTTCGAAATAAATAACTTGAATGACTTGATATATTTATATTCACATATTTTTTAGAAGGAACTTCGCGAAAACCCTCCCCTCTCTAAACGCAATGATTGTTGGTGCCGTGGAATTTGGAGATTCATCTGAAGTGATTATTTATTATTATATGCTCAAAATGCAAATGATGAGGCATATGGAAATAATTTCTTTTTTAATTTTGTAGGTTATCTCTGTCGGTGATTTTAAAGATGCCTCTACATTTTCAAGTGGCGAAAATGACATCATTGTATGTTGCCATGGTTTTCACTTATATGCAATATTAATACCGAAAACCATTTTGTTTTTTTTTATAGATATTTTCAGAGGATTACAACGGTGCACGTGTCCAACCATCTGGAGTTATGGTAATTTTGATAATAACATATTCAATTGTATACCGACTATACTTATTCTCATAGAATCTATCATTAGACGATGGATCCATATCTAACGCCGGACTGCCTGATAGTGGTCTCCAGGAAGATTTACTTCTGTATTGGTAATTAGTTTTTTGAAAATTATAAAAACTTATAACAATTGATTTTGAATTCCAGAATGAAGGATCGTACTTCTTGACTGAGACCCCACAAATGGATGTAATTGAAACGATGGTAAGATTCCAATACAATCATGAGAATAAGATTTTAATTTGTGATTATATGTAGGAAGTAGATCCTAGCATGCCTACTACTTTCGACCTACAGTTTGCAGTTCCCAGGCAGGAGACATCTATTGAACTGGTAGTTCTATATGAATGTTTCACATATTGAGAAAACAATATACATGCATTTATGGTCACATTTTCAGTTTTCTCCATATACCCCTTTAAAGTCGGTGAGTTTGTTCGGAAGCAATCGCCCGTCTTCTGCTGTCAAGGTAAAATATGTAAGAACATTTTTGGTGGAAGTGCTTCTGTGAATGTATGTAGGGTACATTTATGTGTTTTATATAAGTAGTATATATGAAAATATAGGAATTTATGTATGTTGAAATCTATTAATTATTCACGCATAAATTTTTACTATACATTGTAGTAGTAGTGTGTTAGTAATTAGTTTAAAATTTAAGGAAGTATTGTAATTGATTCATATAAAATAGAATTTTGTGAACAATAAATGTAGTTGATACTGATCATTGTTGTTGTATATGTTTTGTCTCGTCGCAAGGGGGAATAGTCTGTATTCGGGATATAGTTACAATTAATCAATTTTTTTAAAGGACCAGAATTTATCTTCGAAGACTTCTCAGATCGATCATTTGCTTCTCAGAGTTAAACAGCTGGAAGCAAAACTGAGGAGCAAAAATCTGTTAATCAGATCTCTCCGGAAAAGGAACAAGAGAAAGGGTGCAAAAGTATCGAATTTAAAAGAACTCTTGACATCGCTTAAAAAGCAAAATCTGATCTGCGAATGGTCAAAAGAACAGCTGGAAAGATTTCCAGGGATTAATAGGGCCATTTTTCAAAGAATGACAATGAAAAAAGGCGGCAAAACTCCAAAGTCATATAGTGCGGAAATAAAATCATTCGCATTCAATTTGAATTTTCTTTCTCCAAAAGAATACGTCCGTAAAACGCTGGGTAATTGTTTGCCACACGACAAAACTTTGTGCAAGTGGTATTCTAATGTAGAATGCGATCCTGGATTCACACAACAGTCATTAGATGCAATCAGGCAAGTTGTTGAGTGCGAATCAGATGACCAACTTGTTGTCAATCTCTGTATAGATGAGATGTACATCAGGCAGCATGTTGATTGGAATGGGAAGCGGTCATATGGTTACCAAGATTTTGGAGGTGATGAAGACAGCGACATCGTCGCAACACAAGTTTTAGTCTTTATGGCTGTGGCGATAAACAAATCTTGGAAAGCACCACTGGGATTTTTCCCTATCGCCAGCATATCGGCCGAGCAGAAGGCAAATCTCGTCACGCTATGTGTAAAAAGTCTTCAAGACATAGGAGTTCGAGTTCTTGGTGTTACCTTCGACGGGGTATCAACGAATATGACAATGACTAAAATATTGGGATCCAATGTACGCAATGTGAACTCGCCTGGATACATAAAAATTAACGACCAGAAATTGATTCTCCATCCCGATACTTCTCATATGGTTAAACTTGTGAGGAATGCGTTGGCAGAGAAAGGACGGATTATTGACTGCAACAACCAAGCTATAAAATAGGTATACTTTGATGCACTAGTCCAACTACAGGAGAAAGAGGAGCTGCACTTGGCTAATAAACTCCGAAGAGCTCATATATATTTTGGAAGGCAAAAAATGAAAGTTAGGCTAGCTGTTCAAACCTTCAGTAGATCTGTTGCGGACGCTTTAGACTTTTGCCGCGAAGTTTTGAAGCTACCTGAATTCGAAGGTAGTGACGCGACGTCAAATTTCGTCCGAATTTTTAACGACATCTTCGATGTTCTAAATAGTCGCAACATATCGGAGTTTGAGCTGAAGAAACGAGCAGAAAGTAGCAGCAATATACGAATCCTAATTGAATTCTCCTCAAATGCCATTGCGTATATAATGGAACTTAAGTTGAAGTCTGGCTCGAAAGTCGTTGATTCACCGAAAAAGATTCCTTTCTTGGGCATAATTGCATCGCTGAGAAATTTGCAGTTTATTCACGAAATATACATTGAACCTGGCATATTTAAATACGCACCGATGTACAAGTTGAGTCAAGACCATCTTGAACTCTTTTTTGGTTCTATTCGGTCTGGACTCGGTCGGACATAACAATAACCTGACAGTCAGACAGTTTATGGTGCGCTACAAAAACTTATATTTCGGTGTGAACTGCGAGACGGTGATATGGGAAATTGCCTTCCCTTATCTCATATCTCTATTTTGAATGCGACGTCACCTGCGAGGGAAATCAACAACACCACTTGCAGACGAACATTGCGAGAAGAAGACGAGTTGGTAGATTTATCAGTGTACGATGAAGGTTTTTGCTTAGAGCACAACTACGCAGTGAACCCTGCACGATTGAGTGAGTATGCAAAGCACGTCATAGAATATATCAGGCTTTGTGGTTTTCAAAATATGCGAATCTATAGAGTGCGACGAATGTATAGCAGCACTACAAGGCCCGATGTCGACATGTTCTCTAATAAGCTATAAAAGCCAAGGTCGCCTAAAGTCACCATCTAAAACTGTTGTTTTACTATGTACTGAGGTCGAAAAACAGCTACGGGCAAAACAGCATTTGCAGAATGAGAATACATTAAATAACAAAACGTTCGACAGAATATGCAACTCAGTACAAAGATTCTGTGTAGGCGAAAACCTTTTTGAAGACCATATGACTGCCACTTGCCATTACAGCCAACTCATAAAATTAATACTGCACAAATACTTACATACGAGGTATTATTTTATAGCCAAGACAAAATGCTTGAAAATATCTGTACGGCAGCATTTGACAAAATACATTCATTTCCGCGGCATGTAAGTACACAAGCTTTTTATTTATTATACACTCTACGACATTTTGCAATAACCTGGCTACATATTACATTACCATACAGCAGCCCAGCTATAATAAGAACAGGCAGCATCTGCCCTAATTCCGCCAAAGACGGTCCCAAGCCCGTAAAAGGAAGAGGGGGGTGTCGACGTTGCTTTTGCTCATGCGATTTTCTTCAATCTGAACTCACATTATGAACAGAAAGAGATTATAAACATTATTTCTATGCCTTTTCAAATTCATCGATTGTTTCAAAGCCTGACCTACATTATTACTCTCGAAATTATCGCGTCTATTGCGATATACCTAAGGTCAGTTTAAATTATCCTTCCGAACATGGTCAGTAAAAATTATCACTTCATAATGATTACAACCGCGTCGTGGCCCTCGTCTGACTTCGTTCCCACGATAGAAAATTCGACTAATTATGTATATATTGGCTAATCTTATCCATCATGCTTATATTCCATTGTTGCATATGTATTGTCTTAAGGCTCGGGCACACTACATGGAAAGCTGCCATATATTTGCTGCTATACATATGGCATGGTGTTCACACTGACAAAAATATATGGCAGCTTTTGGTATGGCAGCTTCGTTGCCATACGCGAATGTGCCAGATATATGGTAGCAAATATGGCGAGTGTTCACACTGTATGGAACTTTTTGTATGGTACCATACGAATGACAAACGTTTAGTCACTTCTACGATGTCGACACAAGCAGGCATGGCCGCTGCTGTTTTGGTGCTATTAAAGTTAAGACAGAAAAGAAGAAAGAAGCATCAAAGTGAAATGAAAAGGAAGCGAATTTGGGTGTCAGTTATTGCCAATTTTTTTGTCATAGTATTCCTTAATAGTACGTTTACGCTGGACTCGAAATCTCGTAAAATGAGATTTCGGCGAAATCTTCGTGAAATCCGACGGATTTCGCATACATTTTATTGCCAAACGAAATCTTGATACTTAGCGAGGACACCATGAAATCCTCCCGAAATCGCGATTGAAATCCTGATTTGACATGGTAATGCTTAAAATTCTATCGTGGTGAATATTCGAGTGACAGTTAAAAATAAATATTTAATTGTCAACTGTTGAACTTGACTATTAATTGACGTAAAAACCCAATTTAATTTATTAATTGTCAAATGAAATCTTGAAAAGTATCAGGAGCCAGCTATCCGAAATCCGCGATTTCAAGTCCAGCGTAAACGTACTATAAAACTAATTCATTTGAAATTCATCTTAATTAGGCTAAAATAGATGCTAGTATAATGTTTTTTGTCGGTTTTGTCGTTAGAAGCTATATTTTAATATGGTTCACTTCATGTATTTGAAACTTCGTTTCTTTCGTTGGTTTTTTTTTTAATTTTCGCATTTTCAAAACCGACAAAAAACATTATACTAGCACCAATTTTAAACCTAATTAAGATGAATTTCAGATAAATTAGTTTTTAAGAATACTATATGACAAAAGGATGGCAATAAATGCCACCCGTGATATTTTATATTAACATTTTACATTCGGCATCTGTGATATTTTTTATTTTATATTGATTGAAATGGGCTGATTAAATTGCCGACGGAAGCACTCGCGGTCCTTATGCACATTTGCGCAAAAACGGCTGTGACTGCTTCTGCCGGCAATGTGATCGGTCCCTAATAGCTCACTGGGTGTGTGTCCACGCTAAGCAAATGCGCGCCATTTTCGACTTGACCGAAAACTTCATGCGATAATTTCGAATAACGGAATTATCGGATTTTGTCGTCGGTCTGGCCAATGAGAATCGCCCATTTGTCAGCCTGGCAAGAGAAAGCAAGAACGACGAGAGGAATAACGGAACCTGTGGAGAAGTTTTGCTTGAGCTGTTCGAGAAGGCAGTCGTGGTGGCACAATAGCCTAGAGAGAAGTGGGTACACGTTTTATTGTCGCTCTATCCTACCTTCCGTTTTCGGGCCTACGTTTAGCTTTTGCCAAAAGATATAATGAAGTTCTGTGGATAATTCATTTTGAGATTTTTAAACGTGTTGTGTTGTTATTCGCGTGGAATCGGAATCTGAAATTGGAGCGACCAGACGATGTCGGCGACCGGGCAGCAGCAGCACATATCGATTACTACATAATTAGCCAACACTGAATTAAATATTGATTTGACGTCGTCCTGACTAGCGATTCGTTCATACTGCTTCAAAATGGTTGATATAAAAAAATCATGGAGTACAAATATTTGACGGAGGAGCACCTGTCTGGATTCAATAAGTATTGTGCCAGACATATGTAAGTACATCCCCCTTGAGTGCATATGTGATGCACCCATTTTTGGAACTACCTTGGGCAGTGTCGTCTCATTATAGCACAAATTAGCAATTCACGCCGTGAAGCATTCCATGAGATGACACCTATTTATTAACCCGTATTTTATTTGGTATGTATGTTCCATTTCTTTTTTTTTTTTTTGAGCGATTTTGTGGTGTATTATAACGACATAACCTTCATTATGGTACGCGAATAATTTGAGAGCTTGGGTATAATGGTCGGGGCCAGTGAATAAGAGCGACATGACGCATACAAGACGTAAAAGGGGGTTGCGCTTCCGCTTCCATCCTTGACACTGATGACATGAGTCATCAGCGCCACGGATGGAAGCAAAGACGTGCCATTCCTCTAACACCAGGAATCATCGAAACGACTTAAAAAGGGGAGTTGCGGTTCCGCTCCATCCTTGACACTGATGACAAGAGTCATCAGCGCCACGGATGGAAGCAAAGACGCACCATTTCTCCAACACCATGAAACATCAGAACGACACAAAACTGGTCTTCGAATTCAACTTGTTGCAATCAACAATCAGTTCAGCAACGCAGATGCATGTGGACTTGAAAGAGGAGAAATGTATCTGCAACAATTTCCGGTACTTTTCTCTTCTGTGAAGTTTACATGCCACTCGGCCCTTGAAATTGAATGGAAGTTGAAAGCAACAAAACATATGTTTCGGTTGAACACAGGCAATGCCGGTGCTAGCAACAAGTGCTGACAGTTTAACGGTGCCGCTTGTCTAAAGACAAACGTCAACAACAACACATATCGAATTAACGATGTCTCGAAATTCGTTCCAACAACACCGAATGCCGCAACTGTGTCCAACACTTTTCGCTACAGTCCCGATTTCAATAAAGATTATCTGATAAACGGAAATACGATTGATACGTCACCAAAAGTGTACAATCGTGCCGTGGCAGCGCCGTCTGTCGTGACGGTAGCAACAAGTTTAACCACCGGCGGTGCCATCGGAAGACATAGTAAAATTCTGGCCAACACATTGCCCGAGAATGTGGAAGAACTGTCCAATTATGGTATGACAGAGTCGATTATTGGTTCCGATATTCTGGGCAATCTCTGAACGGTTGCATGGTTTGAAGGTAATTGAAAAAGAGTAAAAATACAAGAATGGGTCCCTTTTCAGAATAGCTTTTGTCGCGTAATGCTCCTTCTGAATTGGCTGAAATATTTTCGGCCCAAATTGAGTAATAAGGCTTAATAGAATACGTAAGAAAGTGAAATCAAATTTCAATGAAACAAAACGAATTGTCTTTTCTGTGGTAGCTTATAGTTTGAAGTACAATACATAATACACTCTAAATTGCTGATATGTGCATTTGGTCCATAGGGAAAGGATGAAAATTACAAATTCAATTTGTATTAATTCGACTGTATCCTTTCCTATACGCACATTTTATTTGAAATGGTATTCTATTAATGACAGTGCAACAAATCACTTCATATAAAAATTATTATACAGGGTGTCCCGAACCCCAACGTCAACCCGGAAACCGGTGATAAGCCAAGTGGTGGCAGTTATCAGAAAAGTATTAAAAAAAGTCTGCGTCAATTATTTTTTGACTTATAGACATTCAAAAAAGATTTGGAAAAATTCATACCCTGTGATGATTTTTTAAGTACTGTTATTACAAATTTTAATTTTTTTTTTTTTATGAAGCAACCCTAACTAACTGTTCTATAAATCACAATCTAAAAGTAAAAAATTACTGTATTGGTTTTAAATAAAATACGACTTTTTTCCCCAATTTTGTACTCAAAATTATCATTTATCCCAACTTCAACTGACTGCACTGTAAAAAAAATATACCACGCGATTTTGGCAAGTAACTGTAAAAGATGGCGCATTTTGTCCAGATTCCAAAATGGTACGACACTTCCTATATTATCTCTTAATTGAGGTGAAAAGAAGTAATAATAATATAATAATAATAAACTCTCTTACTGTACGGACATAATGCGCTGGGCAGCCATTGTGCTGATACCACATACATATTTGCTTTGCACTGAGTGGCACGTCTTCCAATAAATTGGGTAAATGATTCATTAAAATATCTAAATATGTCTCGGCACTTAAATTCTCCGAAAGCTCGAATGGTCCAATAATTTGGCCATTTAAAATTCCAGTCCACACTTTTCACTTTAAAGCGATGCTGCGCTCTATTTTGCCGCATTAAATGTGGATTTTCAATGTGCCACTCGTGTAAATTGTGGAGGTTAATGTAACCATCTTTAGAAAATGTGGATTCATCGGTCCATAGAATTTTGTCAAAGAATCGGGGATCTTCTCTGTACTTATGCAACATCATCGTTTGACAAAATTATACTCTCTGCGGATAATCTCGAGGTAGCAGACTTTGGACTCGTTGAACATGGTACGGGTGCATCTTGTTTCTCCGTAGAATTCGCTGTACTGTACCTTTGGGTACTCTTGTGCTACATTCAATTGCACGTACTGAGGCACTGGGGTCTTATTCGACTGCTTGTAAGACTTCCTCCTCGTAGGGCATGATGGAATTTGGCTCTCCTGTCATGTGGTGTGGAATTCGACCCTCTGAGAGTGACTGGTGTACGTTTATAAATATTCGGTGATCCGGATAACGTTCAGCATTTGGATATCTCTCACGATAAAGTCTGGCTGCAGCACTAGCATTGGATTTGCATTCCCCATAAATAAGATGCATGATAGCATATTTCCGCGCACTATCTGTATGGCATAATGGCAGTTAAATGCGTCCTATAATCAAATTGTTACTGAATCACTAAATCATCCATAAGGTTACATGTGCTACATATGTCGTACCATTTTGGAATCTGGACAAAATGCGCCATCTTTTACAGTTACTTGCCAAAACCGCGTGGTATATTTTTTTTACAGTGCAGTCAGTTGAAGTTGGGATAAGTGATAATTTTGAGTACAAAATTGGGGAAAAAAGTCGTATTTTATTTAAAACCAATACAGTAATTTTTTACTTTTAGATTGTGATTTATAGAACAGTTAGTCAGGGTTGCTTCATAAAAAAAAAATTAAAATTTGTAATAACAGTACTTAAAAAAAGGGGGGGCAAAAACTCCTCTTCCATAGTCCTCCGCGTGGGCGCCCCCTGGAACGGCAGTGGTCACTGACCATTGCCAACCAACGTCAAGCCGCCAGTGATGGCGGTGCGATGATTTGGTTGAGGTACCCCTGTGGTGTGGGGTGTGAAAAAAATACCACGGCCTTTCCCTTTGAGGGCCTGTCGTTAAAACCGACAATCAAAGGACAGGATGTGTATGCCAGCAACTTGCACTATCCGAAATTTGTATATGCTAACGAAACGTCAACTATGCCTCGGATAAGGACTGACTCAACGGTTACGACTTTTAGCTATCGTACAATGACAAAGATTGGATTCTGGAATGTGCGTACTCTCCTGGACAATGGATCAGAAGGTCCCCAGAACGCACGATTTCTTCAATTAGAGAGTGAATTTCTGAGGTACAAATTAAATATCTTAGGAGTTAGTGAGATAAGATGGTGGAACAGCGGAGAATTCATCTCTCCAACGGGCAGCACTGTAATGTTGTACTCCGGTAAAGCTACCGGTAGTCGTCGTGAGTCAGGTGTGGGGCTCCTTTTAACCAGAGCCGCGCGAAACTGTCTCTTATCCTGGGAACCGGTCTCTGACAGGGTCTTGACCGCCAGGTTCCGGACCAAAATGAGGAACATCTCAATAATACAATGTTATGCCCCTACTGAACCCGACAATGTCTTGGCAAAAGACTCCTTCTACGAAGAACTAAACGCCGTTCAGAGCAGAACACCTAAAGGTGACATTATAATGGTTATGGGTGATTTGAATGCGAAAGTTGGCGCTGATAACTATGGGCTCAGACATGTGATGGGGAGACACGGTCTTGGTGATCGTAATGACAACGGTGAAAGATTTGTAGAGTTCTGCAACTTTCACAGTCTCTTCATCGGTGGTACTATGTTTGAGCATAAGGACCACCACAAAATCAGTTGGTCCTCTGTTGATCGGCGCAGAACACAAAATCAGATCGACCATTTTGCCATTAGTAAAAGATTCAAGAGTTGCCTTCTGGACGTGCGAAACAAGAAGGGTGCCTATATTGGGGTGGGAAGAGACCATTATCTTATGATCGCTAATGTTCGATTGCGTATTGCAGTCGTGCGCCGCCCCAGCGACGAAAGATCCAGGCCCCGCAAATTCAACACCGCTCGACTAAAAAATCCAGCTGTCTTACAACAATATAATGACCATCTTGCGCAAAAAGCGGATGAGATAACTAGTCACCCAGATAGTGACATAAACGAAAACTGGGATGCCATAAAAAATGCGTACATTGATAGCGCTAATACCATACTTGGCCCAAACCCGGATTGCCGGAATAAGCCCTGGATGTCCGACGCTTCATGGCAGCGGATTGTTGAAAGAAAGGAGCTGAAAGTTCGTTTGGCTGCAGCATCAGACGACAATCGAAGCAGCATCGAACTCCTTTACCGTCAGAAAGCTCGAGAAGTTCAGCGTAGTGTGCGACGCGATAAAAGAGTTTATGCGAATTCTCTTTTAGCCTCAGCAGAAGAAGCCGCTAGAAGTAACAACTTAAACGCCGTATACGGTGTCATCAAGGAGTTTACAGGTGGTCGTAACTCCTGCCAACATCCGGTGAAAGATATTGATGGAAAGCTACTTATCTTGGAAGAAGATCAAATGAGGCGGTGGAAAGAACACTTCGCCGCGGTCTTGAACCGTGTAACCTCTGGTGAAGTTCCCCCTCATATAGATAATTTAGCTAACCATCAAAATGTGCGTATACGGTCCACTGCCCCGACTAAAGAGGAAATAGTCACTGCAATTATTGCACTAAAACGAGGAAAGGCCGCCGGACTTGACGGCATCCCTGCCGAACTTTATCAAGCAGCGCCAAGCGTAACTGCCGATTTGCTGCACCCACTTGTTGATAAAGCGTGGAATACAGAGACCTTTCCCACTGAGTGGAAGGAAGGTTTGATCATCAAACTTCCAAAGAAGGGTAGCCTCACAGACTGTAATAATTGGAGAGGCATTTGTGTGCTTCCTGCCGGCGTTAGATCTCGAGAGGGAGGCAAGCAAGGTTGGGCTAAAGATTAATACCAACAAGACCAAGGTGCTTAGCCCGCCGTTGCGAAAAAGAAATCCGACACCTATTGCCATCAATATTAATGGGCAGCCTGTGGAGAAGGTAGACAACTTCGTCTACCTGGGTAGCATTGTTGCCGAAAATGGTGGTACGGAGCAGGACATCGCTCGTCGTATCAACCAGGCTAAACGCGCATACGGCATGCTGTCCAAAATCTGGCAGAGCAGTTATCTCAGCATCAAGACCAAGCTGGGCCTGTTTCGCTCCCTGGTACTATCAGTGCTTTTGTATGGGAGCAGTACATGGAAAGTTTCCGTAGGAGTTACCAGAAAGCTGCAAGTTTTCGTCAACACATGTCTTCGTCGAATTTTAAGAATTTTCTGGCCCGAAACAATATCAAATGAAGAGCTAAGTCGGCGTACGGGTCAGATGCCAATCGACGAATTGATACGCAGGCGAAAATGGCAGTGGATAGGTCACACATTGCGAAAGAGTGATAACTGCATTGCTATGCATGCCATGAAATGGAACCCCATTTCCAACCAAGGCCGACCAAGAGGGGGTCCTCGAATCACATGGCGTCGATCTGTGGCAAAGGAGTGTCAGGTACTGGGTAAGTCTTTTGGGGAGTTGCGCCCCATTGCCCAGAACAGAGTACGATGGCGCGCAGGAGTAGTTGACGCGCTATGCCCCGCTAGGGGTTAAGGCAAAGTAGTATGAAGTTTTCCAATTCTTTTTTGAATGTCTATAAGTCAAAAAATAATTGACGGAGACTTTTTTAATACTTTTCTGATAACTGCCACCACTTGGCCTATCACCGGTTTCCGGGTTGACGTTGGGGTTTGGGACACCCTGTATATATTACATAGTAAAAATGAAACAAATGCGTGATTGCGTTAAGAAAAATTCATGTAGAACACGAGGGACTTTTTGGGAAAAATATATGTATATTTTATAATTACGATTTTCTAAGGAAAAGAAAACTTTACAATGAGCAAAGGAAGAAAATGGAAATTATGTAATAATTAAAAGGAAAATATGTTTTTAGGTCTAATGTAAATTCTATTGTATTATTATTATAATAATGTTGATTTTTTTTTATTAAACTGAAAAATAGAAGTGAGAGAGAGAGAGAGATCCCAAAGCGGCAATATGGGGCCCCTGACGCGGACAGACTTGACCTCAGGACGCCAGACCAACGGACCTGGGACCGACACCTCGCTCTTGGCGATTTGTACGCGGCAGGCGACACCCGGACTAGTGGCACCTTCGGATGGCCATACGGACGGACTGGGCCTCCTACCAGCGTGCAGAGCAACGCTGGTGAAGCGGCTTACCACCCGGACTACAATATACTGATCTCCGCTTTGGCAAACTGGCTAAGTCCCGCCCACTTAGTCAGGCCAAGTCCAGAGGCATGCGACGATGACGGGCTTTAACGGACAGCGGACAGAGGGCTGCATAGCAAGGACCTGCTGACCAACGCGAACAGGACAGCCAGTACTTAATGACGGACATTGCGACTGGACTATGTTTTATTTTTTTGGATTTGAATCTGGGCTGATTATCTTGCGCTTTAATATGGCTCAAACATCTCCTCCTTTGTATTGCTTTATTATGATTACCCAGTACCTCGCACGCATGAATTAAATTGCGATAGGACAAAAGTAATTTTTGGTTGTGAATGATACTTCTCTGAATGAGGAGAATTAAACGAGTTTTGTTGGCTCCTTCTTTAACGAGCACTAAGTTCAAGAAGAACTATTTTTGATATGTGGACATAAACCCTTCCTCTTCTTTCTCTACATCCAACTTGCGTATTTAATTAGGGGGTTTCTAAGAACATAGGCGCCCCAAACCCATGACTGGGAGGGCAAGGCCGCGCCGGGCCCACAACATCTGGGGCCCATACAGAGCCGATTAAGACATCAAGGCTCACCTGGCTTGTGGAGTATTTATGTATTTTCATATGATATTTTGTATCCACAAAGTCTTTGTCCTGTGGCAATCGTTTTGCTAATTGGTTATTTTCAGGCAATTGTCAATAATTATTGCCATATAAACTATGTACACTTATTACTTAAGACTCATTTGTATTTTTGTAGAAGAATGACCCTGATGATGGGCTTATAGCCCGAAATAGATTGGTCAGAGAAGAAACTTGAGCTTTTCATTTCTCGCGAATCGTACAGAGGAAATACAAACATCAGAAGGATAATTTCATCGGTTCTGGTAACTACTAACTATAGTTTATCAACCTCATTCATATAATTAACATACTCTTGGGCATCCATGTCACGTGCAATTCGAAAAACGGGCGAAAATATATCACAGTCAAATCTATAACTCAACACAACTGGCACAAATCCACTCAAAGATCACTGTTCAAAATTCTATCAAATTTATACTTTTCCGAACTCGATAACGTTCAAAAGGCGAGTGAGTTTAACAAAGGGCAAAGAAAATTACACAGTAAAATGCAACGTTACAAACGTTACATTTTTTGCGCGTAGAGAGTACACAATAATCGTATTCTCCCCTTCCACTAGGAATAATATGCTGTAACGGCAACCGTTACACGCACTCAGTTTTCGAAATTTTGATAAACAAACTCATGCAAACTAACCTTTTCTTCTAAAAGCAAGTGCCATACGCTTTCTATATGACGGACATGCTTATCATATAAAATGATATAGCACATTGGTGCCAGATATCTGGCAAGAGGTGTTCACACTGAATGGCAGGAAGCTGCCAGATAAATTTTTTTTCGTATGGCAGTACATATGGAAGGTGTTCACACGGGTATGGCAATGGCTGCGTTCCTGCGAGCGGATCAGGGTTTGACATTTCTCAAATTCACCTCCATTTGCTTTCCCCTCCGGTAAATTTAGTACAGACAACTGTCACTTTTGGATCTGACAATTCCCCCTCTGGATCTGAATATTTTTCCGGTCAATTTCTAAAATCAGA
Organism: Chloromyia formosa; assembly: GCA_964017055.1. Taxonomy (NCBI): domain Eukaryota; kingdom Metazoa; phylum Arthropoda; class Insecta; order Diptera; family Stratiomyidae; genus Chloromyia; species Chloromyia formosa. Next base: position 63,908,260 of record OZ024814.1, on the reverse strand, counting down.
AATTTTGACAGTTCTCGGATGTCACCGGCGCCTCGGTCACCAAAGCAACATAGCCAGTCATCCATTAGCCAGCGTGCAGGACGTGTTGCGAAGTGTTTAGTGGTAGTTTGCTGCGCCTTTAGCCTACAAACCTGCTCCTTGAATAGGAAGTCGTCGTATCGGGGAACTATTTGTTCGAAATAATTTGCATTTCTGGGTCGGTTTTCGCGCTCAATCCCGTCCAACAAACTCCAATCGTTTGTCATGTTGTTATCCAAGACAACGCGCACTATATTTAGTATGCTTTGCACACTATTTACAATTTGGATATCACCGAAATCATCCAATAATTCCGCAATTATTAAATTTTCCATTTTGAAACTAAAAACTTGACAGATCTTTTTTGACAAGACGGCCGTGTATGCCGTCTGTGGGAATATTTCTCAGATCCAAAAATTGACAGTTGTCTGTACTAAATTTACTGGAGGGGGAAGCACATAGAGGTGAAAACAGAAAAGTCAGATCCATATTAGAAGGCTTCCAGGACCGCGCCCAATCATATGGCAGCAAATATATGACAACTTGCCATTTAGTGTGCACCGCGCTATAGTATTGGTGAGATACCCACACACAACCAAATGTTTAACCGAATACTGGCTATGAGTGCATTCACGACACTCGTTTCATCCGGAGCGCTCCAGAGCGCTCCGTAGCGCTACTACCCCTCCTGCTCGTGATTGCAATCGCTCCTTCCAACCGCCCCGGAGCGGTTACTTCCCCTTGGTAGCAGAAATTTTTTACGCTCTCTGGGCATGTAGCCGCTACATTTGACAATTCGCAGCTGGTATGTGCGTTGTGACGTTTGTGTACATCAAAAGCGCAAATAGAATCCCCGTCTATGTAAATTCACTGTCTTCTTGTCGTTTGATTTGATATTTCCTTGTTTCGTGATATGCCAAAGAAATGTTTTGCAATGGAAAATTGGTGAACGAAAGTTGTGGAGAGGATTTCAACATGTTAACATAATCACCATTGTAGCAGTTCAATCACGAAAGAAATGTTGACAGGTAGCGTCTCCTCAAATGTGTAGTGGAGGGGATGTAGCGTTCCGTAGCGAAAATTGTTCACGTGAATGCAGCCTATGACTCCATCCTGTTATATTTTCTTAATCTTAGCTATAGAGCGAGCGAAGTGAGCGTTCTAGGATGGTTTACTGAGGGTTGCAACCGCTGAAGCCACGGAGCGAGCCGAGCCCACACTACGGGAGTGCGAAATCAACTCAATTTAAAACCCACTATTAGTCAAAGACGCAAACCACTATGTGTCACCCGGTGAAGTAGAAATGTTCCGATTGTACTATTTTAGCTTTTAGATCCGTAACCATCTATTTCTACTCAATTGCCCTAACCCCTTGTGGGGCATAGCGCGTCAACTGTTCCATGTGGCCCAGTTGACGTTTCGTTGGCATAAACTGGTTTCGGAGACTGCAGTTGCCAGCATGCATGTTGTCGTGGACGGGATTCAAACCCGAAACGCCGGTAGTCAAACATAAGACTGATGCCTCATCACACTGCGCTACCGGTCGCCCCTGTATTAATATGTAAACATGTATCTTAGTTATATCCAAAAGAATATTCTTTATCATAGTTCAAAATAATATGCACGCCTAGTGCATTAATTGTTGTGTAAAAATGACCATGAATTTTCCTACCATTATGTCATTATAACTGTATACAAATATAACCCGGAATTTTGTTATAAATTTTTAAATCCTTATTTATTCTTAAAAATCTATTTCATCGCCTTCGAAGTAATCCCCCTCGGCTGCAATGCACTTATGCGAAAACACTTTGAAAAGGCCTGTTTCGGTATGGCCTTCAGCACCTTCTTCGATTCGGCTTGAATCTCTTCTATCGTGTCAAAACGGTGTCCCCGGAGCGGCCTTTTCATTTTGCTGAATAGCCAGAAGTCACATGGAGCTAAATCAGGCGAATACGGCGGTTACGGCACAATATGGGTGGAATTTTTGGCGAAATGGTCACGCTGTTTTTCCAAAAAATTGAGGGTTTTTGGAAACAAACGAGATTTGACTTTTTTGAGGCACAAAACTTCCTTCAAAATGGTGTTGCTGATCCATTTGAAATGCCAACGATATAGCAAGCCTTCTAGTTGTCAATCGATGATTTCGAAGCACTAATTCCTTAATATTCGCGACGTGCTGTTCGTCAGTTGATGTTCTTGGTCGTCTTTGATGTGGTTCGTCTTCAACGCCTTCACGACCCTCTTTAAACACTTTGTGCCATTCGTATACTCGTGTTTTAGACATAGCCTGTTCACCGAAGGCTTTTTGTAACATTCTGAGCGTTTCCACAAGAAATATCATTTCTAACACAAAATTTAATCGAACTTCTTTGTTGAATATTTTCTGACATGGTAAAAATCGAAAAAGTTAATTTTGGTTGTTTACGAAAACGAGCGTCACTTTTCAACTTATCAAGATATTAACCTGAAATTTGACACAGATTTACTGCCATCTGTGTCCTACCAACTTAAAATAAAAAGATTTGTGCCCAACGAAATGCCCACGCAGTTTAAATTAAATTCGGGGTTATATTTGTACACAGTAGTACTACTTTTATTGCGAAACACTGCAAAAATAAGAAATTGTTTAATAATCGTTAACGATTTCATCATCGATACCTCTTAATAACACGAGCCCCCAAATTATTAGCCAAAACTGGGTGCGACTATGGCTCCATTTCAACAAACTCACTAATACATACCAACACACTCGCTCACCGCGGCTTCAGCTAAATTGCGCGGTGGTCACTCCAGTCTTTATTCCTCCATGCATCCGCCAACCATTCCATCCTTATCGCTTAATTTTTTTTTTTCTCCATTTTTACCTCCCTTGTTGGTGTTGTCTTCCCTAATCCTATGAATTTTTGTTAATACGTAAAGGACAGGGGCAACGAGCGGCGAAAACCCCGCCTACATCTCATGAACTGAGCTACAGCAAGCATAGGCCGCTGCTTAGCTCGTTGAGAAGCCTTTTGCCTTTATGCTCCCTAAAGCTTCGTCCCCATGGGCCTCTTCGGATGCCCACCAAACCGTCCATTACACGTTCCGGAATTTATACTCCGGAAATACTGATCCATCCTGGCTTTCCGGATTTTCTAACGGTGTAGGTAGAAATTGAACTGATCAGTCGGACTGTTCATTCGGCCGGATGCTCAATTCGATACGGAATAATTGAACGGACTGTGTGTGTGGCGTCGATAGTTCAGATTAGTTGAAACCACACTCTTGATTTTCGGTTATGTATCCAGCCGACTGATCAGTTCAATTTTTCCATATACGTTCGGGAAATCCGGAAGGCCAGAACTGATCAGTTTTTCCGGAGAGGATTTCGGTCTATCTGTCGTGAAGCCAGGACGGATCAGTTATTTCGGATCGATTTTCAATTGTGCACACGACCGACTAATCAGTTCAATTTCTACATATACGATCCGGTAATCCCAACGTCCAGGACTGATCAGTTTTCCTGAGATGAATTCCTTAAAGTCTGTGGTAAAGGCCACACTCAGGCAATCCGGAAGGCCGGGACTGTACATTTTTTCCGGAGGGAATTCCAGATCGTCTATGGCGGCCTATAAACTTTTAGTGCCCATGAATGCCCACGAACTATAAAAGAAACCCACAAAAATGAAAATTAGTCATCTTTTTATCTCCCTCGAAAAATGGAATGTGAGCGGTCAATACAAGATTTTAGATAAAGAAGTTAACTTCAAAATTGCTCCCCTGACATTTTCAACTACCCACTTCTTCCTAATGCTATAACACCCATTAAAACCAACTCATACATACATGTAATGGGATAGATTAAATAAATCTGATATACCCGTATTACTTACCCAATATATCCACTGAACATCCATCAATAGTTCCACCAGACTTCTCGAGCGCACTTGCAAAGTTGACAATATTTCCGTTCAATGTAACGTCACTGATACATCCAACAAAATAAGCAAAAGTAGATAACGCGTTTTTAGGGATCCTGTGTTTTTCTGGGAGACCACCAAAGTATATATCCCCATTTCGAATTGACAAGGGCATTTCAACTTCAATTCTGTGAAAAGTTTAGAATTTATTTTTAATATGTGCAAAATAATAGTTGAAGATGAACTCACCTAAAATCATGAGCATCGTCAATAGTCAATACTAATTTTTTATCATGGTGTGTTACACTGACCACATGCCAATGTCCATCGTTATATTTAGTTCCATTTGTTGATATTTCTTGGCCCATACTTCGTAAAATAAGATCGCCTTTCATTATCACCAAACCAATACCTTCCCTACCATCACTGTTACTAGCGACAAATATAACCCCTTCATCTTGTCGTGTTTGGAATTTCAAATTTAAGTGGAAACTATTATCCGCTGATATATTTCCGTTTCGTAAATATCCAAATTGGCCTGGTCTAAATGATAGAGATGCAGAGAATTTATCTGGGCATCCTGACCGAACTCCATAAGCTTTCAAGTTACGACTTAAATCCACTGGCGTACCGGATATAGTAACTTCGTCAATACATCCGTCAAATCCTTTCCTGATCAGATCTGGATGCATACTTTTTCCTGGATGCCCACCAAAATACATTTCATCGGATATTAAGAGATTCTCTTTACTTCCTAGAAGAGATTCTTCTTGATATATATCGTTTCCGTCAACCTTGAGTACCCCTCTTCTTCCATCTCGCTCGGCTTCGACGCGATGCCATCGATCATCATTCAGAGTTGTATTGGTTCCTATTGTTACTTTATGCTCTCCAAGCTTATACTGGAAGTATATGCTTCCCTCTTTAAGTTCCACAGATATGTAGTGTTCACCTTGCCCTGCGTAAAACAATAGGCCTTCTTTTGAATCTTTCGAAGCCTTAAATCGGAAATGGATGGTTGAACGTGTCTTGAAGTGATGCGGTCTTGCATCCAGAAGAACATAACCGTTTCCATTGAATCGATATCCTGTAACTGGAGCTTCTTGCGTTATCAATCTATTTCTTTCCATAGCACCCTGCATGTTTTCCCCGCCGTCCACGAAATTCCACAATCCAACATTCTCGTCGCCGATCCTAAGACCTTCGATTTGTCCTTCAAACGAACTGTAACGAAGATCTTCTGGAGCCGCGAAATCTGCAGAATAACCACCAACATATAGTTTACTATTTTCATCGACATCAAAAACGGAAAACGTTCCGGGTAAAATCTGTTCCGTAGCATGCAGTTCTTCTCCACCACTATCTAATTGTTCTCGTATAGTGAATTTTACACGATTGCCTGTTCGATCGACAATTGCCTGATACCATTTACCATCAGCTACATATTTGCCACTTATGATCTTTTCTGGACCATTACCCAAGTCTACAGTTAATACAGGGTATCCATTTTCAATTTCAACAGCCATAAAGTCTTGACCTCTTCCAGGGCGGCTTCCAGTTTTATTTTCGTTCCCAAGGTAAAAGAGGAACCCGTTCGGCTTAGTTGTATTGAAATATGCGGATATTTTAGAATTAGTCGCTAGCCTCGAAAGATTTTCCGGTGGTTTTAACTCCAGTACAGTATTTGGGTGGAAAGTAACACCGACCCCAATTCCATTCGCTATATTCCGAGCCATTTCAATTTTCTTTTTTAGCTTCAATATCTTTTCTCCAAGATCACTGCCGATTAAACTAGTGTCACCTTGTTTATTATCCATTCGAGTGACTAAGGCAGCAAGCCTTGGAACAAGTGCCTGAACTTTAGCAACTTGATGAGTGGTTTGTCCAATGTCTTTCGCTGATGTATCGATATCTTTCGGAGTCTGTTTAGCCAACTCTAAACCGAGCGGTATTTCATTAATGATGGGTTCTAGTATTTTTAAAGCCATCTTGGATTTTTTTCCAGCTGAAATCGCTTGATCATTTGCAGTTTCCCACTCTTTCGTTTTCAAATGTTTTGGAAGTTCCTCTAGTGATCTGGTGAAAAAAAAAAAAAATTTAAATGTTGTTTTCTGCAATGGTCCTAGTAACATATACGAGTAGATACGAGAGTAAGGTGAAAAGTTCTCGGCCTGACAATGAAAGAATGCGATTTTCAGTTAAAAACTGATTTTATTTTTCTACATAATCTCCATTGGCTTCAACACACTTGGTCCAGCGTTTCTGCAACATCAGTATTCCTTCCCAGAAGTGAGAGTCTGGAAGGCTTTGAAAATATTCATCTACGGCCCTCTGAACTTCTTCATTGGATGCAAAGCGCTTCCCAGAAACAAATTTCTTCAAGTTTGGGAACAGATGGAAGTCTGAGGGTGCGAAATCAGGAGAATAGGGGGGATGGTCGAGCAAATCGTACCCCAAATACCACAGTTTTCCCATTGTCAACGCACACATGTGTACAGGTGCGTTGTCCTGGTGAAAGATGATTTTTTTCTTCTTCAAGCCAGGTGTTTTCTCGCGAATTTTGGCATCCAGCTGGTCAAGAAGTTTGGAGTAATATTCGCCTGTTATTATTCTGCCCTTTTCAAGGTAATCAATTAACAGGAACCCTTTCACATCACAAAACACGCTGGCCATGACTTTTCCGGCAGATGCGATCGACTTCCCTTTCCTTAGGGAAATCCATCCAAAACGAAGAATACTATGACCGCACGATACTTAAGTTTCTCCATTTTAACGAAAAACACGTAAGACGTCTACTGCAAAAATTCGTGAAAACAAAACTACTTGAAATAACAAGTTAAAACTTGTCATACGAACTAATGGCTGCGTTCCTAAAACGCCAGCGCCGAGTCAGCACCTAGAAGCGATTAGAACTGCATGATGATTTGTCATAAATACCCTTGCGCTGAGCTAAGTGTTGAGACTAAGCGCTTCCACTTTTGGTCAACATAAAATTTTCTCGCTTTTCTGGCTCAGCACAATACTTGACATTAGTGATAATTGTCAAACTTCGATTCTAACCTCGGTTGTGTTGTGTATGGCTGATAATCGTGTTTTTAACGTAATTGTTAAACCTTATTGTAGGCAAGAAAGTGGTTACCGTATCTTGTGTGTCACCTGGGACTCACCAAAAGAAAGAAATTCCGAGTTTTCTGTCAAATACCAAACTGAACAGGACATTTGACAAATGAGACAGCCGATATGCCGTTTCTAAAACACGAAAATGATCACAATGTGCTGGTCAGCAATTGTGAGTGAAACGCTGACTAAACGCGGACTCAGCGATTTTTTTTTAGGAACGCAGCCAATGACACGTGCACCCAGGCAGGAAACATAATTTTTTCTGATTGTAACGGTATTTCTGTGTCAAGCCGAGAACTTTTCACCTTACCCTCATATATACTCCGCTATAAATGCTTAGATTAATATTAATATTTGAGTGGCACATAATTTTCATATTGTTTCAGTGGACGAATATTTGAATTATTATTATTTAGTTCGTGTAAATGCTAATATGCTAGTATAGGTTCAATTACTTTGAAGTACATGCATTTTTCAAGATTTAATTTTCTCGGTGATGTGTTTATTTTAAATTCAGGTGAAATGACTACAAACAAACCTCTGAAGGAGGATACATACATACTCCGTATATATCGCATACTTTAATCATCACATCCATAGCGACATAGTTGGAACTATACGAGTACAAGAAAAAACAATCTAGCCAAAGGTATGACACTGTTCCTATGAGAGGCATAGGAAATAATTTGCCGATTTTAAACAAATTCAGGATTGTGGTTTGGCAGTAGATATGGTTACTTATATCATCATCATTGTGGCGCGACAGTCTGACGTCGGGCCTTGGCCGCCTGGATCCTCCAATTATCTCGGTCACGTGACCGCGTTCTCTAATTTTGGAAGCCCAGTAGCTGCGCGGCGTCCACACCTACTGAGCTCTCCCAATGAGATCTCGGTTGTCTAGGCAGTCTCGCTCCGTCGACTCGTTCTGCATCCATTACTCTCTTTTGCATGCGATCATCGTCCATTCTTTGTACATGCCCTGCCCATTGAAGTCGTTGTAGTTTGATGATTTTCGAGACTTCCAGCTCATCGTACAGTTCATACAACTCATGGTTGGTTGGTTGGTTACCGGATGCGCCATCCATCTCGATCGCAAACAGCCCCGAAAATTCGCCGTAGAACCTTACGTTCAAATGTATCTAGCATGTTTCCGAAGGCTTGAGTTAGGGTCCATGCTTCGCAGTCATAGCATAGCACTGGTCGTATAATGGTTTTGTACACGCGGAGCTTCGTGTTTCTGTGCACATGCTTCGATTTCATTATGGGGAGAACCGAGAAAAAAGTCTTATTAGCTAACTGTATCCGTCGCTTGATTTCGTCAGTTTCGTTGGCGTCCCTTGACAAGTTGTAACCCAGGTAAATGAAGTTGTTCACGAACTCGATGTTGAGGTCCCCCCCATTGATGCTCGGTTGTGCAGGTGTCCTTGCATCATAATTTTAGTTTTACCCTCGTAAAATTTCTTAGCGTAGCAGTATGGAGCGTATGCAGAAGTTCTTCTGCGTCCGCCAATCTTCGGGACATGATGTTGATGTCGTCGGCGTACGCTGCTAATTGGGTCGACTTGATGAGTAGCGTCTTGCTGTTGTCCATATTTATAGCCCGAATAGCGTATTCCAGTGCTAGGTTGAAGAGCGTCGATGCCAGTCCATCGCCCTGTTTCAGACCAGTGCGTGATTCAAATAGATCAGTAAGTCTATTGTGGATCCTGACTTGTGAGACGGAGTTGGTCATCGTCATCTTTGTCAGTCGCACTAATTTGGCCGGTATACAAAATTGCAGCATGATGTTGTACAGTACTCCACGATCGATACTGTCGTATGCCTGCTTGAAGTCGACAAAGATTTGGTATACGTTTACGTTGTATTCCCAGCACTTCTGGAGTATCAGTCTGACTGAAAAGAGCTGATCGGTTGTGGAGCGACCAGGTCTGAAACCGCTTTGATATTCGCCAATGATTCGTTCTGCGTACGGTTTTATTCTATTTTCCAGAATTTTCGTCAAAATTTTATAGGACGTACAAACTAGTGATGCCCTTGTAATTCTCACACCGCAGTTTATCTCGCTTTTCGTGAATTGGACAGATGATGCTTCTGCGCCAATCGTCCGGGATCACCTCGTCCTCCCATACTCGCAGTTGTAATTGATGTATGGCAATAGCTAGACCCGTTCGCGTTCCACCGAATTTTAGCAGTTCAGCTGGAATTTCATCAGCACCCGGCGCTTTATTTCGTTTTAGTGACCGCAACGCGAGATCAACTTCCTCTACTGTCGGGGGTTGTATGGGTGGGCCTGGATCATAAATATGATCGAGAGCTTCTTGTGTGGGGTTTTAGATGGTAGGTTCAGAAGCTCTTCAAAATAAGAGGCCCATCGTTTGTTAATGCCATCGGTGTCGCTTATGATGTTTCCATCCTTGTCCTTACAAAGGCTAGTCCTGGGTTGGTAGCCGTTCTTAATTGTATTTACTAGTTTGTACGCTTGTCTGGTGTTCCTATTAGCTAAGTTTTCGTTTATATTCAGCAACTGCTCGTCAAAGTATTTACGTTTCTTACGTCTAATTATTCTATTCGATATTCACCGGACTACGTATCAACTAGGGTAAAACTAAAATAATGATGCAATCGACGACAAGGACACCTGCACAATCGAGCATCAATGTAAGCTCAACATCGAGTTCATATACCTGGGTTGCAACTTATCAAGGGACGCCAATGAAACTGACGAAACTGCCGAAATCAAGCGACGGATACAGTTAGCTAATAAGACTTTTTTCTCGGTTCTCCCCATAATGAAATCGAAGCATGCGCACAGAAACACTAAGCTCCGCGTGTACAAAACCATTATACGACCAGTATTATGCTATGGCTGCGAAGCATGGATCCTAACTCAAGCATCATGAAACATGCTAGACACTTTTGAACGTAAGGTTCTGCGGCGAATTTTCGGGGCTGTTTGCGACCGAGATGGACGGCGCATCCAGTACAACCATACTACTACTACTATGAACTGTACGATGAGCTGGAAGTTTCGAAAATCATCAAACTACAAAGTCTTTAATGGGCAAGGCATGTACAACAAAAGAACGATGTTCGTATGCCTAAACACGTAATTAACGCACGACGAGTCGACGGGGCAAGACTGGCAAGAAGACCGAAAGCTCGTTGGGAGAGCTCAGCAACTACTGGACTTCCAAGATTAGAGGACGCGGTCACGTGACCGAGTTAATTGGAGGATAACGATCCAAACGTCGACGTCGGGCTGTTGCGCCACGATTATAATGATGAATTCAGTTGCGGGGGTGGGCGGGAAGGGAGGTGGGTTTTTGGGAGTGTCACCATACATTTAAGCGACTCAAAAACTAGTAATCTTGTTTATTTTTTTCACGGTTCCTTAGCCGCGGGATTGAGGGAAGGGGAGGTGTGAGGAGTTTAATCTCAGCGACCCCGAAAACCACTGTTTTGACACTAATCTCGATCAGTTTGGAGAATGTTTTATTGACGGTCACTCACCCCTATGTGGGCGTCGGGATTAGTGGATGCGGCCAAATCGAAAAATTCAAATCGCTAGAACCTATATTGAATCCTAACAAATATGTGTATGAAACTTTCATGGAAATCGATCGAGTCGTTTGGCCGCAAAAAACGAACAAACCACATAAATAAATAACTGGCGCAACAGTCCAATTTGAACCATGGCCTCGAGATGAATTAGAATCATCTCATTTTCTAGATCGTGACGGTATGTCTTGTCTTGTGTGTGTGATCAGAAACACGCTCAACCGAGTTATCTACCCCATTATTCTTATTATTCATTACTTATATCTTCCTGGTCCTCTAAAGGACGCTCCTCTTTCTCGCGTTGCTTTCATCGTTTCAGCAAGGGGGTTAGGCTTATTGTGCCGCCTAACCCAAGGTCGTGGTGGGAGTACACGGTACACCAACTCCATCAGGGGGTTCCCGTGCTAGTTTCGGGTTTCATCCGCCACCTTATGTGAGTTTATCGTTATTCAACGACTTTTGTTTTGTTTCGGCACTCGGGCCAACGGGCGAGTTTTTTTTGCAACGGCATTTCAGGCAGTTTGTGACCAATTAGCATTCCGCTCACACTACCGATAGCCGAGCTAGCTAGCTATCTAGCGCGCGTTATACCGGGTCGTTCTTAAGGAGGTTTTGACACTTAAGTGTCTGGCATGGTCTGAACGAGACCAATCAATCAACATTTCATTACAAAATATCACACAAAAATGTAAAATGGTTGCTTGACCAAAGCATTCGTAAGGGTGGAGACTGTTGCAACCAAACTAATAAATGGAATTATTCTTGGCAAAGTACCACTGTTATACAATACAATAAATACAGGGTGCAGAAGAAAAAATATATCATATTTCTAGAGGCTATGTAAAAAAAGTTCTAGTTTTTATCTAAAAACTCTTAAATATACATATTATATTTTATATGGCAGCCGTTATTCACGATACACGTCGATCCAATTTTTTTTTTTTTTTGCGAATAGCTTTTTGATGCCATCATTGATTCGATCACAGTAAGAGTTTATAAACCTCGGATTAGTTGAAAAATAGTGTTCAAATCACTGAATTTTGCTTTTAGCTAAACAATGCTTTATGATTACATAATAAAGCGACGATGCACATTTGAACAACTCATTGTAACTACTGAACATAGAGTCGAGAACGTGGTTCGTTTCAGGATTTATGTTTATCGATGTAAATTTGAATTTACAAAATAAATGAAACCGGAATATACAGGGCTACGCCCGCAATCCGAGGGTTTTGCAGCAAGCGCTGATTTTGGTATTTAAATATCGGCTCCTTGCTACCACTCAGATGGTTAAAAACACCATAATTAAAATGTCTTACCCATGATATAGTATTTTTCATGCCAATTCATAAAAAAAGACTCCGGCCCGTATTTATGAACGTTCCTTGAGGCAGCCTTAAGTCAAGGCGACCTTAAAAAGCCTTCCTTGACGTTGATTCATATTTATGAACCTCCCTTGAAACCCGATGATCACTTGAAGTTAAGGAAGCCTTCAAATTGTTTCATTGAGTCTCCCCTTGAGTCAAGGTAGCTTACTAGCTACCTTGAGCTTTCCCTTGGAGGTGTGTTTATTTTCGTCAGTCTTTAAAATTGGAATTTCCAACTCAATTTTCAAATATTTGTCACCATCACTCTCATTTATTGATATTGATGGCAATGATTGACAACAACGATGATGATTATGTGGAATATTTAACCCACCTGCTCGATAGTGCAAGAGTCCCCAAGATGTATAGATAGAAGATTCGAGCTACTTTCCCAGCAGGAAGGCACCGCGACCATAAAGATCTATTGTGCCGTAGCTCATTAATCCAAAAGACCGTCCACCCTTCTAGTAAAGGGCAGTAAGTCTTTAGCAGGAATCAACCTGAAGTGCTGATAGTAGCCTGCCCGAGGAGTGACATCCTAAAACGCACGATGGCGGGACATTCGCACAAGATGTGCTTGGTCGTTTCCACGTTCTCCAGACAAAGACGGCATTCAGTCTCGCTTGACAGACCCATCTTGTTCAGGTGATATCTGACCAGGTGATGGCCAGATAAGTACCCCACTAGGAGTCTTAGGTGGGTTCTACTCATTTGAGTAGTACCCTTGTGACTGAAGGGCAATATCAGCTCCTTTGATTGACGAAGCCCTGGAAGATTATTCCAGTACTGATGACGCAATCGTGCAAACCAATCTGTGATCCGCCGTTTGGCCGAGGCCAGTCCAAAGCCACAGTAAGGCTCAGGTCCATGAAAACGACTGGATGATCCTCGTCTAGCAAGTTCATCCGCAGCCTCGTTCCCCTCAATGCCCTGGTGGCCTGGCACCCAACACAAGAAGACTCGGTTTTTGGTTACCAACAGTTGAAGGAGATCGTAACACTCCTTCACCAGTTTTGAAGAGACCTTATATAAGGAGAGCGCTTTTATGTCTGAGTAGATAGCAATGTGAGCACCGCGAAGTCCAGTTTCCAAGATTACCCTGGCGCAGACCTCAATGGCGTGGATCTCAGCTTGGAAAACGCTGGGCGAGACTCCCATTACGATCGAAATCCTGGTGTTGGGTCCAAAGACACCTGCACCAACACCCTGTTCTGTTTTAGACCCATCGGTGAACCACTTGATACATCTAGGATCTGGACAGAGTGTGCCATTTACCCATTCAGAGCGGTCAGGGATGAGGGCTGAAAATTTTCTGCCGAAGCAAACCTCCGTGATCATGTAATCTGATCTCAAGCAGAGCTGCACGTCAGGAATTTGATTCAGAATGCTCATGTGGCCGCTTTCTTCACTACGCACATCGGAAGTTAAACGAAGTCTAAGAGCATTTAGAGCTGCTGATTCTTGGATGAATATATGCAACGAAGTAAGTCCAATAATCGCCTCCAGGGCTGGCGTAGGACAAGTGCGCATAGCTCCAGTGATGCCAAGGCAGGCAAGGCGTTGAAGCTTATTGCACTTCAGTAAGACAGAAGATTGCTGAGTTTTCGGCCACCACACAAGCGCTGCGTAGGTCACCATAGGCCGCACCAGCATGGTGTATAACCACTCAATTATCTGTGGGGTGAGCCCCCATGTCCGTCCAAAGAAACTTCTGCAAGCCCACAAGAGTCCCCAAAAGGACAATAAAGGATGTTGGAAATCCTTTGGAGATATATGACGAAGAGCAGTTTTCAATAGATACATGGGCGGCCAATTCTATTTTTCTTTCCGTTTTTAAATTATCCCATAATTTTGTTGTTTTAGGTTTCGCTAAAAGATAAACAAGTAAAGTTCAACAAGGCATTGAAAAAGCACACATTAAAACAAAATAATTGTAGCAATACTTTTCTAACGGTATTTCTTTATCACGTTTTTGGTAGAAAGTATAAGTACAAAATGTAAGATATTTAGGTACTCACTTTTTTATTTTGAGGGTGCGCATTAAATTCGGCTACTACGCGTTCCCAAGCCTTTTGTTTATCTTTGAGGGACGATCCGTCGGTCTTCTTGTTGTCAATCACTTTTTGATATTTCAATATCAGTTCTTTCAGATCAATTTTCTCGCTTGACGAGAAAACGACACGTTTTTTCTCCATTCTCGACAATAAACAACAAAAAACTTTCTCTAAATGCGTTGTTAAACTGTTAATAATAACGGATTTCCTCCCTTGAAATCGTACTCGGAAAAGGAAACCTTGACTCAAGTCGAGGAACGTTCATAAATATGAATTTTTTTCAAGGATGCCTTGGAAATAAAGGCCTCCTTAGTTAAGGTATCCTTCAAGCTAAGTTAAGGAAGGGCTCGAGGAATGTTCATAAATACGGGCCTACATCTCTCAAAGTAATAATTTTAAGAGCTGTACTGTAGTAGATTGATATGTACGAGTATGTACACGAGATAACTGTCCTACTCTTCGAGATGCTTAACCATTCATGTTAAGACGACGTTGCAAATTGCAAAACTTGCATAAAAAAAAATTGTTTGAATAATAATCCCAGAAATGGAATATACTCGACGATACCTTTCTTTGGGTATCGTAAAGCCTATACTAAACGAAAATAAAATGTTGACCTCCATTTCCCTTCTATGGGGACACCCCCCTCCATCCCTTAAAGTTAGCCTATTACGACACATCGTTTTTTTTTCCAGAGAATTATAGTACTTACATACATATTTTTACCAAGTTTCATGCGTGTAGCTTCAGCCGTTCGTGAGATATTTCATGGACAGACAGGTAGACAGACGCACGTATGATCAATTTCATAAGGGTTTTGTTTTTACTACAAAACCCTAAAAACGGAAATCGGAACCAGAAGATAACATTCAATAATCAAGATATGAGAAATATACAGTGGCAATCGCCGAAATAATGAAGTGCAATCCTCTTTATCTTTAGATTTTCTCTTTTACTGTTAAATATGAACCATTCATTGTTAACTTAGTTCGTATATTTAAAACGAATCTTATGCAAATGTGAGACTTTTAACCAAGATATGCAACTAAAGACAACTAATTTGAGAAAAAATCTTTACTCACAAATTGATTATTTCCAATTTTTCATCACTCCTTTTGTTCAAAAGGTCAATAGCGTCCACGGTTGAGGCTGATTTGTTTAGGTGTGGATCCAGTTCTGATTGCACAACTTGCAATGAATTGAAAGCTTTCTCGAGAAATTCTCTGGCTGCTTTATCTGCTTTACCAGCACGTTCACGTACGCCGTCACTCTAAAATCAATTTAAATATATTCTACTCTTTAAATTCACATATATAGTACAAGTACGACTTACCAATTCAGTTGCATTACCGGCTGCAAATTTAGCATTTTTCAGTGCCTTTTGCGCATCCAATACTGCTTGTACAATATCACTGTAAGCTGTGGACGCTTTTATGGCTTCTTCTGAGTTTGATGTTATATTTGAGTACTGCTCCGTAATGTTTAATGCTAATTTTGAAATTTCCTGTAAACGATTATCTCCTTTGTTCAAAATAGATACAATCTTGCCGTAATCTTCCTCAATTCTAGGTAAAAGATCATCGACCTTCTTGTTGCTTTCCTTCAGTTCATCTAACCCATCGGTCATAACAGCGAGGTTTCCATCAATAGCATTGAGTGTCAACTTGCCATTGATGATTAATTTTCCAGCCTCTTCAACATTATTATTAACTTCTAAAGTTTGATTTGCAACAATGCCGAATTTAGAATTTGCAAACGATTCCTTGTTTTTCTCATTCAATTGGATAATTTCATCGCATCTAGAGTTTGTAGCTATGCTCCAATCGTATAAATTTTTCAACTTTTCGTTAAAGTTATTTATATCTTCTCTCAAGTTAACTAACGCCTGTTTCTGTCGCGTGACTGGCAAAACTGCAAGTTGTGTTCCGTCTAATATATTTTGCGAGTCCTCTAATTGTTTCGAATTGTTGAACTCGTATTCTTCAACTGATTTAACGAGTTCATCAAAAATGATTTTTACCTCAGTAAGAGCATTTTCAGCTTTAGTGCTTGCAGCTGTATTAAAACTGTTTTCAAAATTTTCAACTTCCTTTATAGTACTGAGGGTATTCGTGTTAATCAAGCGGCTCTCATTTAGGAAATCTTGAGCGTTACTAATTAATATGTTGCCACTTTCCAAGCATTCCTTAGCACTAGCGGATATGATACCTATTTGTTGATTTAAACTCTTCACATCCATCTCAAGACTTTCGATTTCTTCGCGGGCTGGAGTGAGATTAACTCCTTTTGGGTCTAATGCTTTAACTTCTGGTTCAATCTTATCAGCTAATTCGTTGATATAATTCAATTTTTGAGCCGTGAAATATGAGAGCGCAACCGCTTTGAAATCCTCGAAAACAGGGTTGAGCAGATTTTTTAAGTCGTCAGTAACATTTAAAAGTGCGTGGATGCAGACATCGCAGCTCGAGCATCCCTGGTCTTTGATAAGAACCCAGCGAAACGGACACGCGTCACACTTATCACCAATTACACCCGGCAAACATTCGCAATGCCCATTCTGGGTATTGCATCCGATACCGAGGGAATATCCCTTGTTGCAGGAACACGCTGTAAGAAAAATTGTCGGAACGTAAAATTTGTATTATACTAAAGAACAATTCGTATAGGTATAGACACTCACGTATGCAACCATCAGCAGTATATTTCCAGTGATCTGCAGCACAACGATCGCATTGTCGTCCTGACACACCAGGCTTACATGCACATTCACCTGAATGCATATCACACTGCGAACTGCCAGATGCAATTCCACAATCGCAAGGCTTACATCCAATTCCTGAATCATAACCATAATGGTCTTCTTCACATCGGTCGCAGCGTTCTCCAATCACATTAGCATGGCAATTACAAGTTCCAACGAAAGAATCACAGTAGTCAGTTCCAAGCATCTCGCAATCGCAACTCTTACAATCTTTTAACTTCACAGCATCTCCGTAGTAGCCGGGAGCACAAAGGTTACATGCTCTACCATGAGTATTATTTAGACACTTCAAACATTCACCAGTGACTGTGTCACAGGCGCCCGGTTCCTCTGGATTTATGTTTCCCGAGCAATCACATGGTTTACAGAAGTCGTCAATTTTTTCAGGCTGGCCGTAAAAACCAGATGCACAACTTTCACATCGAGGGCCAGTGTAACCTTCTCGACACTCGCAGTGTATCTCAGTGCCAGTGTCGGAAATCTCACAACTTGTGGCAAAATTGTTAGATTCATATGGCAACGGGCAGGCGCATATCATACAATCGCTAGGTGTTCCTAGTGTGGCATTTCCATGGTACCCAATAATACATTTTTCACAGTGTTCTCCAGTTGTAAAATGTTTGCAATTTTGGCAGATACCCGTTTGACACTCGCATGTGTCTGCGTGGCCATTGCATTGGCATGGTATACAATATCCTCCGTATGGTCCATCTGGATCTCGGTAGTATCCAGGGGCGCAATCTTCACATGATAGACCAGCGTAACCCGGTGGGCAATAGCATTTTTCCACTGACAACTGCTCGTATAAGTTAAAGTTATCATCTTCATCAGCCACAGAAAGAAATACATCAGAAATTTGGGTAACTACGCTCTGCTCCCAGTATGATGCTCTGATATAAACAGCATACAAGTTGCGTAAAGCCATCATAAATTCTTCTCTAGATACTGGTCGGTTGTCAATGGTTTGGAAGTTTGTTTCCAGCATTCGAACCGTACTGCGGAATATTTGGGCATTCGCCGGCTGTTCGTAGTTTCTATGTAGTAAAATACTATCTTTACTATGCAGTATGATATCAGGTCCATGTAGAGCAGAGCCAAAGGGACCAGTCGTGTAGTACAATGTGTAAGCCAATACCCCACCATATGATGTTAAGTGATTATTCTGGTTACCTAAATAATTCAGCATTCCAACATATACCAATCCATCGTCGTTTGGTCGGTAAGAGAAATCAACTTGTAATGTAGTCTCGTTAACCATGATCTCGTCTTCGGGCACAATCCATTGTTCAAAATCGGCTACTCCTTTTTCAACACTTATTGTAGTGATGCTTGTATTTTTTAAAATACTCACATTAAATACACGTAAATAGGCACTTTCGCACCTTGTTGTTTTTCCGAAACAAAAGCATTTAGTACAACCTTCGGGATTTGAATTTTGAAGATTGTACGTGCCATCCGCACAACGTTCGCAGTGTTGACCAATCACATTTTTTTTGCAGAAACAAGCTTCGTTTTCTTTGTCACAAATTTCGAAAGTCGAACCTGGTATGTTACATCTGCATGGTTGGCAATGTGGAAAATGAAAGAAGCCATTGGCGCATGTATCGCACGTACGTCCTTCGATGTTTCGCCGGCACCTAAAACGAATGAATAGAAGAAATGTGAAAAAGCCTCGGATTGGATGGATCAACGACAACGACCACAACGCAAATATGTAACGGGCTATTATTTTGGAATGTACGATTTGACGGAAGTATACCTATATACATAAGTATATATAAAAGTACTACAAATGTTATGTCGACCAGTACTACCAATTTCCCTTAAACCCCTATGGGTGAATAGTAGGTGAATAACGCTTCAACTACGCATATGCGCCATCGTGTTCGGCTTTGTGCCATATGACGCATCTGTTCCCATGGCGTAACCAACAACGCACTGCAACTGATCGGCGCTATGAGATTCTGGGACGCCTCTTTGGTCGGCCTAAATTCTGACTAGTGTAAAACGCACTGCCATCTATTAGCGCTATGAAATTCTAGGACACCCCTTGGTCGGCCTAAATTCTGAATAGCGTTCCATTTCATAGTGTGTACATACAGCAATGCAATATTATCAACCTGTCATGCCACTCGGCACACACAACTGAGCACAACTACGACGAAACCGTTCGTGAACATTGCGCGCGACGAACCACAACCAAGTACAACTTCAACCGAACCAAAAATTAGTGCAATTTTAGTTCAGTGGAAGTTCGGAAGTGGTCGAGGTTGCGCGCAAACTGAAATTCACTCCAAAATCCAAATTTGAACACACTTGGTTTTGAATTTTATACTTCATTGTTCGGCGTTTAAACGAAGACTGATTTACAAAACTAATTTACTTACGAAGAAAACTACAAATGAGAAGCCAGTTTCAAAACTTCTACAGGAATCGCAAAAAAAAATAATTTACGAGTTTTTATTTTTTTTTTATTTTTTTTTCCTTGTTGCATTAGATCATTAGAGTATGAGTTTCAACAAAAAATTTCGTCCCTGAAAATTTTTTCAATATTACTACAGAGCCAACCTAGATTTTAAGTAAGGTAGTTTTGCAACCATACTTTTTTATTTTTTATTTATTGTAATACCAATACATTCTATAGTTTTGAAAATTAGTGTCGAATACAGTAAAAAATAATAACAAAATAATTTTCGAATTGTGAGGTAAAGAAAATAAAAGGAAAGCTTGAATTTAACTTAATTAGAATTAACAATAAGTAAAGAAAATGCGAAAAAAGGCTGCAAATAAAGCTAAGAAACACAAAAAAAAAAAAACAGGCAGACAAGGGAACAAATGGAAATGAAAAATCGAACATTAATATTGATTAAAAAAACCTACATTAAACCACCAAACTATACAAAGTGTCCCATTCATGATGGTAAATATTTAAATGGTAGATAGTATGGCTCATTTGCAGAAAATTAATGTACGACATGAACCCTCTATCTTCAGCCGTTACAGAGTTATAGCATTTAAAAAAAACTGTCCAAACCCTTGACTTGTCCAACAATCTCGTTTTTTTACCTTTAAAACGTCACATTCGCAAATTTTCAAATCGAAATCCTTAATATTTATACGCCCATCGAAACATATTTTAACATAATGGGGCAACTTTTGTCAATTTTGCAGATTTGTCAGTTCAAAGTACCGTTACGAAATAATCATTTGGATTTTTGATGAAAAATAGATTTCACAATTTTTTCAAAGTTTGAACGGTTGTATCTTTGAAATAATGGTGATTTTTTTAACCGGTAAACAGTTTATTTATATGAAATTTTATGTTATTTCAGAAAGTAAGATCAAATCTTGGATCGAATAATTGGGGGCTTAGAAAATTTAGAGTTTGTTGGACAAGTCAAGGGTTTGGACAGTTTTTTTTTAAATGCTATAACTCTATAACGGTTTAAGATAGAGGGTTCATGTCGTATATTAATTTTCTACAAATGAGCCATACTATCTACCATTTAAATATTTACCGTCATGAATGGGACACCCTGTATAACAAATGCCAGAGTGATTGAAATTCATAAGCCACAATTTCACTTCTAGGAGAAATTTGGGAACAACTCGAATGCTTCGTATAGACTGTGGTAGTTTGTTAAATAACCTAGGGGCGGAACATGAAAAAAATTTAAAAAAGCAAACTCTATTATACCGAGGAGTATTTACAAGAAATGTATGATTAAGATGTAAATTATAAAAATTTGAGCTCCGAGTGTGAGCCGTAACGAATGAAAAACAATTTTAAAATTTTAAAACAATATAAGTGAATCAAAGGAAGGATTTTCAGATTTTTAAATAATGGGAAGCTGCTGTGGTATCTGTTTTTATTGCATACTAAACGTATGGCATGTTTTTGAGCTACCAGCAATGGATTTAATCTAGTCTTGTAGGTACCACCCCAACAAAATAAGCCATACTCCAATTTTGAATGGAAAATGCTAAAATAAACCATTTTCAATACATTAAGTGAGCAGAAAGGACGCAACAGATAGATTTGATGATGGCCGATGACAGACCGTGTTTCGAGTAGCAAAAAATGCCCGGTGCGTTACCGAGCTAAGCTACAGACGCATACTAAGTTGGTGTGCAGAATGAAACCAAGTGTCACAAACAATTCCAATTTTCACTGAAATGATTCGCACTTGTACATTTGCAAGAACATTAATCATCATCATCATCGTGGCGCGACAGCCCGACGTCGGGCCTTGGCCGCCTGGATCATTGTCCTCCAATTATCTCGGTCACGTGACCGCGTCCTCCAATTTTGGGAGCCCAGCAGCTGCGCGGCGTCCACACCTACTGAGCTCTCCCAACGAGATCTCGGTCGTCCTCGCAGTCTCGCTCCGTCGACTCGTTCTGCATTCATTACTCTCTTAGGCATGCGATCGTCGTCCATTCTTTGTACATGCCCTGCCCATTGAAGTCGTTGTAGTTTGACGATTTTCGAGACTTGCAGCTCATCGTACATTTCATACAACTCATGGTTGTACCGGATGCGCCATCCATCTCGATCGCAAACAGCCCCGAAAATTCGCCGTAGAACCTTACGTTCGAAAGTATCTAGCATGTTTTCGGAGGCTTGAGTTAGGGTCCATGCTTCGCAGCCATAGCATAGCACTGGTCGTATAATGGTTTTGTACACGCGGAGCTTCGTGTTTCTGTGCACATGTTTCGATTTCATTATGGGGAGAACCGAGAAAAAAGTCTTATTAGCTAACTGTATCCGTCGTTTGATTTCGTCAGTTTCGTTGGCGTCCCTTGACAGGTTGCAACCCAGGTAAATGAAGTTGTTCACGAACTCGATGTTGAGGTCCCCCACATTGATGCTCGGTTGTGCAGGAGTCCTTGTCACCGATTGCATCATTATTTTAGTTTTACCCTCGTTAATACGTAATCCAACTTCCTTTGCAGCGGTATCGAGCGTATGCAGAAGTTCTTCTGCGTCAGCCAATCTTCGGGACATGATGTTGATGTCGTCGGCGTACGCTGCTAATTGTGTCGACTTGATGAGTAGCGTCTTGCTGTTGTCCATATTCATGGCCCGGATAACGTATTCCAGTGCTAGGTTGAAGAGCGTCGGTGCCAGTCCGTCGCCCTGTTTCAAACCAGTGCGTGTTTCAAATAGATCAGTAAGTCTATTCTGGATCCTGACTTGTGAGACGGAGTTGGTCATCGTCATCTTTGTCAGTCGCACTAATTTTGCTGGTATACCAAATTGCAGCATGATGTTGTACAGTACTCCACGATCGATACTGTCGTATGCCTGCTTGAAGTCGACAAAGATTTGGTATACGTTTACGTTGTATTCCCAGCACCTCTGGAGTATCAGTTTGACTGAGAAGAGCTGATCGGTTGTAGAGCGACCAGGTCTGAAACCGCTTTGGTATTCGCCAATGACTCGTTCTGCGTACGTTTTTATTCTAACATTAAGAACATTAATACATAAAGTAAAATTGCCAGGGAACAAATATCTCCACTTCTCACCCTCTCTCCACCCCTCTAGTGAGTAAATATAAAGTGCTTCACACCATCTAGACCTCCACGGTCGAGTTTTCAAGTAAAATCACGCCTTCACGGCTTATACAAATAGAATTCTCACACTTTCGTGGTCGTCTTGCACATGGATAGCTGCAAAGATGCAAGACCTGATGAGTGCTACTATCCATACGAAACCACAAAGCTGGGAGAAATTAATTCAGAGGAAATTTGAGAATAAAAAATAGTTGGTCCCGTTGCGGGGCGCGAACCGCAGAGACCGTGTTTCGAGTAGCAAAAAATGCCCGGTGCGTTACCGAGCTAAGCTACAGATGCATACTAAGTTGGTGTGCAGAATGAAACCAAGTGTCACAAACAATTCCAATTTTCACTGAAAACATAACTTTTGTTTTGTCACTTATGGATAGCCTATGAGCGGTAAACCAGATACAAAGTATTTCTAGGTCATGATTAATGTCAGAAACCAAATCTAACATTAACTTATTAGTAAAAGAGCATGCTAAATAATCAGCAAACGCATTAAGCTTGCTTTTAAATTCCTGCTTAAGTAAAGAATTAATAAAAAGAAGGAATAAAAGAGGACCTAACACAGAACCCTGGGGAACACCTATTTCGGTCTTACGAACCTTGCTATATGTGCTTCCGATTTGCACTCTTTGCATTCTACCATTTATACAATAAATGATGAAAACCAATTCAACATGAAACCTCTAAAGCCAGCAGTATGGAGTTTTTTTCAGCAAGAGCTCATGGTCTACAGTATCAAATGCTTTTGTTATATCTACAAATAAAGCTCCTGAGAAGTTACCTTCATTAATTCCATCATAGATATGGCTGCAAAAAGATAACAAAGCATCCTCAGTCGACTAACCCTTCCTAAAACCAAATTGACTATTGCTAAAGAAATTAGTTTTGTCTAGAAACGTAGTCATTCCGTTTTTTATAGCCCGTTCAAATATCTTAAAAATGGTGATAAAAGCGAACGCGCCTTATATTCGAAGCGAAGCTTACACAAATAATAGACGCGTTCTTTTGCAGCTATCCAGGTCAAGGGTAGTAGTTACCCCAAGCTTCTGTGCAAAAAAACGATGTGGCTGACCCATACAGGGTAAGAGCATGTATTTGATTTGAAATGCATTTTGTCTCAGATAAAGTTTGGATTTTAAGTGGTAAGATAGTTCCACTCTTTGAAAAATATTAGAGACAAACTTCATTCTATTACATCAAGAGCAAGCATTGAACTTATCAAATGCAATTGTGATAGAAGAATTGATTCCGAGTAGTTTCCTAATATTTCGACAAAAATCGCTTTTCCAATTGGAAACAATGTGGAATCCCATTGAATCTAATTGAGGTGAATTAGGTGAAAGCACAGTGGAACATCTTCGAACGCACGAACTTCTTCTAGCAACCGGTAAATGCACCCTAAAGAAAAGCTTTACTTGTGCGCTATCGAGGTCAGGATTAGCCCTCGATAAATTATCAGGTTAAGCGTTAACCTATGTAGGGTAGCATTGTTCTTGCATTGCGTGTTATTTCACTACTAATCTATACAGGTTAAGAATTGCAAAATAACGCGCATATAGGACCGTGATGGATTTGAATTTTCATCAGTCGACACAGCTTTCTCTATTTTTCTCTTCACGTAACACGAATCCAAATCACTGCGGGATAAATCTTCACTTAAGCCTTTAGACAAAAAACCAGAAGAGCGCAGTCCACAGCACTTTCGTTCGTGTTATTCGGAACTCCAACGATTTCGATGCAATTGGCATTTCTACGCTGGTCGAGTGCATTTATTTTGCACTGCAATTCCACGACTATTCGTTTTCATCCTTCTCTTGTTTAAGAGAGTTTATCATCGAGATTGCATTTTCGTTGAGAGTCCGCAGGTTACGAATTTCGTTGTATAAAACCTGCAGCGTAATCTCTGGCTCATCGACTCTTTGATTCGTGTCTATAATGTCAATCAACGAATCACTCTTCGATGCGACTGGAGAGACTGTTGATTGCGATGGAGAGTGCAATGGCCTTCGCCTCCCAGCCGTGCATGCTTCACACCGGTATGGAATATTTTTCTTTTTAAATATTGCAAATCACTATCAAGTAACTTTACACAGCTTCGATGGAAATAAACTTTACAGGCGGAGCACTGGATCTTAGGTTGGTTCCTTTCCAATTTTTGATTACAAAGACAAGGCATTTTTAAATAATCGGAATAAAAACAGACAGATAAAAATAATGTACGTCTAAACCTCACAACTCTCTCTAAGTCTTCCGGTTGAGTGTTCCGTTATCGCGAGTGCAATAAACATCTAGCCGTGAATAAGTGTGCAACAAAGTGCATTTGTTTTGTTTTCCCGGGTGTCATGTGCCGCTAAAGCGTGCGGATAGGGGCAGAAAATTGATAGGGCCATGCAGTGGCGCCATCAAGTGTAGACGTGTCTGTCATCTGCGAGAGTGGAAGAATTTATAGGCAAATAAGGCCCACACAGTGATTTTTAGGATCGCGCATTGAGGCAAAATTGAATGCTCAGTTTACTTTCGCGTGTGTTGTTTGTCGCTAAAGTGTACGGTGACGGTTTGGAAATCAAAGAAATTGTGCTTTTGCGGACGCTACAGGTAACCGTTAGAACGAAGTCATAATCGTGTACGATCGTACGTTTTCAGATGGATGGTAAGAGAAACCAAAATTACAAAAACTATGATGTAGGCTCACGCAAGAAAATTGAAAACAAAGACGATAGAGCTGTAGCTAATAAAAATTGCAACATGTACCCTACACCTGTCGCCTCGTGCTCACGTGGTCGGTCTGAGGAGGCGGCATTCGTCGCGGCTCCACACGCGGTGCCGGAGGAGCTCTACCTTTCGGACATTGACGAGCCACGTCGGTAAAGGCGCAGCACTAGCTGCCAACCCAATACTGAGCTCTCCAAGCGCTTCGTCCCAAATAAAGGCCATTCTAATAAAAACGTGATTAGGCTTCCTCATTCGGACTCGCCAGGAGGTCTCCGGGACCCCCTTCGTTGGGGTCTCGGTGAGGCAGCTTCCAACCGCTATCTGCGTTATCTCTCGCAGGGGCATTTCCCCGATAAAGCGAGAGAATTAGCAGTCAAGTATCCGTGCAACGCACCCCCTCCGAAAAGGTAGAGATCAGAAGAGGAAGGAACCCCTGGTTCACAAACCAATACGGGCGCTAATAAAAAACAGAAGACAGCGCTGGAAACACCCATCTGCTCGTCAGGGAAGCATGTCTCGGCCATCTCCTTGAAATCAGCTCCAACTTCATCTCACACAGCCTCATCTGGGCGCAACTCTATCCAACGCCCTGGCTCCTCATGGTTGCAACCACCAGTAGACCGCACTGTATCCTCCGTCACTGTGTCACCACCATCAATTCCCGCCGGTGCCACTGAACCGGCATCTGTCGGAAGGCATGGAGCATCGTACGCGATGGTGGCAGCATTTGTGAGGGTAGCAATTCTTGCGTCAGATTATCCTACGACCATGATCCCGTCTGAACAAATGACTCTTGTCCAGGAATCCATCATCAGGAGGATCTACACCATCTCCGATCGCAGCATAAGCCCTCAGTTCGGTAGCATCCGTTTCCGACCACGGTTCCTTGTGGTGGATTGCGACGACAGAGAGACCGCTGATTGGCTTATCAGCATAACTCCCTCTATATATCCATGGGAAGGTTCCTCATTACGAGCAGCTACAGGAGGAGATATTCCTCGTTCGTCTGTTGCTTCCATAAGTCGCCCAACATGACTGCCGCCGCAGCTATTCCCGAGCTGCAGGACAGGGAGTGGAGGATCATCAAAGAGGTCCATGACGGCGAAGGCCTCTTTACCATCGTATCCATCAACCCAGGGTCAATGGAGCTTATTGCAAGATGCAATTTCCTGCTTATTATATCGCTTCGGGAAGATTCGAGTTCACCCAAAAAACTGGTGGGCTGTGGCGAGTCAGATGCTTGGCAACTCTAGGGATTACAATAACCCGGCCACTATCGGAATGGAATCCAGCGGCACATCCGGAGTGGGATCAACACGGGCGAGTGCCGATGGAAGCAGTTGACCAGCGGCCACCGAACCACAACAACAAAACGCACTTACTGTCAATACCGCTAATACGACATCAACGAGCCCGCTCCTGTGTCATCACAACACCCACCACAGAAGCAACTATGGAGTTGGATCAGTGTACGAGTACCATTAACATATAGGTAGAATCCACGGTCTCCGTCCAATATATTGTCAAGCATCCCCGCAGAGTCAACGATGGAGCTGGATCAACCACCACCCTGCTCCATGGAGAAATTTCAGTGGGTGTGCCTTTCCTCCGAGGACGATGGCTCAGACTAATAGCCTGAGCATTGGCGTGGTGCAATCAAACCTTCACCACGCCAAAGCCGCTTTGGATACTCTCACAGCTAGATTCGCGAGGGAAAACCTAGGGTTAGCCCTAATTCAGGAACCATGGCAGAAAAATTGAACCGTAAAAGGATTAAATGTAAGTAACTCTGTTCTCGTATATGATAGGGGTGCCAGCCGACCAAGGCCATTGGTCATTGTCGTGACAGTAGACGTCAAACGTATTTTCTTTTGCTCCGCGGAGAAATTTCTAAAAATTAATTTCTAGTAAAGTAAAATAAAAGACGGTATCCCAAAAATGGCTAGTAGTTCCTGTGCTTCTTGTGAAGATTACTTGAGCGACCTTAAAGACATCATAATGTGCTCTTCCTGCAAGGGTTTCTTCCACTCTCGGTGTACAAACATCAAGACACCTGAGAACATTCGCAAATTGCGCCACAAACGCGGTACTTGGAAATGCGAGGACTGTACATCTGGTAAAAACACGGAACAGGAAGGCGTATTGCAACAAATGATACAGGACCTTAAAAAGGAGCTCGAGTCCCATCACAAAGAGCAAGGTAACGAAATACATGAAATTAAGAAATCGGTGGAATTCATGTCGGCTAAATTCGATGACTATATCACTAAAATGGATGATTTAATCGGTGAGATAAATAGGCTGAAAAGGAAAATGATATTTTAAAGGAAAGCAATAAGAAATTACAGCAGGGGAATGATATGCTAGCATCAGAACTCCGTGCAAATGACATCATTTTAAATGGTATACCACTCACTCGAAACACAGATTTGACAGAGATAATAAATGCGATGGCTGTTGCTGTCAATGCAGATCAGGTTATCTCGGACTCTGACATAAATGAAATCTACAGAGTAAGTGATAAACCGAAAATCGTTGTGAAATTCACCAGGAGAACTGTAAGAGACAACATCTACAGAATGTACAAACAAACAATAAGAAATTGTAACAATGGTCCGGGAATTTCGACAAAAAAAAATAATGCGAATCTGCAATCTGCATGGTAAAGTGTTTGTAGGAGAGCATCTCACCCAACACACGGCATCCCTACTAAGGCAGGCGAAACATGAACTAAAGGGTTTCAAATTCATATGGGTCAAAAACGGAAGAGTCCATGCCAAAAAAACAGAACATGATAGACCACTAATCATCAAATCAATCGATGATTTAACATCTGCACTGACTTCCTAATAAATTCATAGTAACCAGCAAAACACAATAAATTACGTAACTATGATAGGCTTGCCTTTGAACGAAGACACTTTAAAAAACATTGAGACGAAACTTTTGACCAACACCAAGGATTGTAGAGATTTTTTAACACATGATCACGAACAAATGCTTTCTATATTCCACATGAACATTAGAAGTATTGTTAAAAATTTTGATGAACTAACTGTCACTTTAAATGAACTAAACTTTGAGTTTGAAATAATTGTACTCACTGAATCTTGGCTTTCGGAAAATGATTTCTTCAATATTGTTGGTTATAACTAGAGACCGGATTATATGCAAATGCATAACTTCATATGCATTTGCATATATTGGCTGTTTTTAGAGGTTTTAGCATATTTCATTGAAAATCCATTAATTTTGCATATTTTTAGGGAAATTGTTACGAGTCTTCTCATGATTTATCCAAATCTAATGTAGTGTGCGAGGGACATTTTGTGTTTATAAGCAAACACTTTGAAAACAGAGTGAAAGCAATGCTATGATGCTTGTGCTGGTGCTGATGTTTTGATCGTAAACCCTCAGCGAAGAGAAACGTTCACGTGAAACGTGCTCATGGAGCTTCCCCTACCCATGAGCTTAAGTGTCACCGTACACTGTCGAACACGAACCTAGTACAAGTGGACCGGTTTTCTTCACACCTATGTGAAGTGTATGTGTGTGTCAAAGGATATTTGTACCAGGTTCGTGCTCGAGTTCGAGTTCGACAGTGTATGGTGACACTAAGATCGCATTCGTAATTGTTCGGTGATTTTCTATATAAAATCCATTCATAACACACGGAAAAATGAAGCCAATACACCAATACAATACAGCATTTGAAAATTCTTCTACATCATCAGAACATCGCTGCCATAAGTACTCATTTTTCCCACAAACCCGAGTGTATCAAAAAACTTGAAACTCGAGGCTTGCAGTTGAATGGATCTATTCTGCTGATTGAAAAAGTTCGTAAAATACACTCTTAATTGCCATATATATTCCCAGACAAACTTAAAAAAAAAAGTTTGAAAACATTCTAAACAACAACCCAGGATTCGAGCCTCTGTGCCAGATTAATAGTTTTATTAATGGTACAGGTAGAACTTTGCCTGGGACAATATCTGCCAATACAGCACCCATGTTTAAGTATTGGCCTGTGACATCGGTGGACGTAGAACGATCATTCTCAAATTACAAAACTATTTTAAATGACAGAAGACATAATCTTACAATTGAACACAGAACAATATATTATAGTAAACTTCTATAAAAACAACAGACTGGTAAAACCATTAAATTTGTGACTTTTCGTTCCTTTGTTTCTTAATAAAAACATAATTATCCAATTTTTTTCTTTTATTTCATGTTGCATATTTTCACATATTACTTGCATATTTTAAGCATTTTACATGCATATTTGCATGCATATTTCAGCCTTTTTATGTTGCATATAATCTGGTCTCTGGTTATAACATTCTAATTAAACCCACTAGATACGGATATAATAAGTGTGATGGTATTGTCGTTTACATTAAGGAGGTCTATTGTGTAGATGAAGTAGAAGTAAGTGCTGATCATGCCAATTTCCTTAGCATTCAAATTACACTAGAAAATAAAAAGAAAATATACGTGACTTGCATTTACCGTTCTCCTAGCTTAGATATAAATAATTTCACTACATCACTCGAAAACTGGCTTGACCAGACAAAAAAGCACGAAAATCACATAATTGTAGGAGACATGAACATTAATATTCTAGGAGGCAAAAACATTTCTACTGTAGGAGAATATCTGAATGTATTTGGGGGGTATGCGTTTAATAAATATCTACTAGGCATTACAAGATCTTCCAGTAGATCATGTAATGACCATATATCTCAAACTGATTGATAATTACACTTTCACAACCGCTATTTTGGAAACTTATTTTACATAACAGACCACTTTGCTACTATTGCAAAAATTAAAATGGATTTAGGGAGAAGGAGACTTCAATGTACTAGAAAGCACAATAAAATAAATTATGAGCTTTTAAACTCAAACTTGGAAGATTATAACTGGAGCACAATCTACTTCAACGGTGATCCAAATGAATGCACGGACTACTTCATAGAAACGTTAAACAACAAACTAGAAGAGGCGACTGTAGAGACTGAGATTGTACTAAAGAGAAAAACATTGCCACTCAAGCCTTGGTGCTCTAAAGGCATTGTGACGTCAATACGTTATAAGAATGAGTTAGCTCGAAAAATAAAAAATGAACCTTTCAATGTACTTCTAAAAATAAAGTTTAAGAAATACCGGAATACATTAAACTTTTTAATCAAAGCAGCAAAGAGTAATTATTATAATGAAGAAATCCAATCTATTAGAAGTAACCCCAAGAAACTGTGGGAGAAAATAAACGAAATAACGAGAAGAAATACTACATCATGTTAAGAGTTTGGAAAATGGTAAATCACCCGGAGAAGACTCTATGACAACTAAATTGATAAAAGAAATAATAAATAATATAGTATCGTCATTATGTTATATTTATAATTTATGTTTACTAACGGGCCAATTTCCAAACAAATTTAAAAATTCAGTAGTTATTCCAATTCATAAATCGCAAGAATAAAACTTGTTAAACAATTATCGACCAATATCGCTGATTTCTAATTTCGCAAAAATCTTTGAAAAATGCTTAAGGACGCGTTTAAATAATTTCCTAAGGCGGCTATTACACTATAAAAGTTCTTTTACAAATATATTTGACGAACGATATTTCAAAAGAACTTTTATGAATGATATTAGCCGCTAAAGGGGGAAGGTGTGCAAGCATATTAGAAAAGTAGTTGAAACAAGCAACGTCCATGTCGCAAATCTTTTCTTAGGCGGCTATTACACTATAAAAGTTCTTTGAAAATAGCTTTTATAAAAGATATTTGTAAAAGAACTTTTATAGTGTAATAGCCGCCTTATAAGAAATAAATTGTTATCGACTAACCAATACGGGTTTCGCGAAAACAAATGTACCACGGATGCGCTATATCGGGTGACTGATCTAATAAACAATGCTAAACGGAACAATCAAAAAATAATAGCCGTTTTCCTGGACATTAAAAAAGCCTTCGACACCGTAAACCATAACATTTTAATTAAGAAATTAGAGCAAATTGGACTAAAAGGAAATATATTTGAACTATTTAAATCTTATCTTGATGGTAGATCACAAAAGGTAGGAATGGAAAAATGGGAACAGGTGGAAATAAATCACAGTATACCGCAAGGAACCGTGCTAGGGCCAGTTCTTTTTAATATTTATGTCAATAGTTTATGGGAATTGCGAACTTATAACTAGAATTTCGAGGGGCATATCACAGCATATGCCGACGATACTGTTGCTATATTTATCGGGGAAAGTTGGGATGCTGTATTACGAAAGGCAAATAGTGGATGCAAATCAATATATGAATGGATGAACATGCACAAAACTTGCTTTTTAACTTTTGGAAGC
Organism: Chloromyia formosa; assembly: GCA_964017055.1. Taxonomy (NCBI): domain Eukaryota; kingdom Metazoa; phylum Arthropoda; class Insecta; order Diptera; family Stratiomyidae; genus Chloromyia; species Chloromyia formosa. The sequence goes on along the minus strand of OZ024814.1, from coordinate 63,876,827 downwards.
AAAAACGAACGAATCCCACCTGGACTAAACTTAAACATAAACTTGACTAAAATAAAACACCAAACAGACACAAAATATTTAGGAGTCATAGTAGACGAAAACCTTGATTGGAAAAAAACATATTTTAGCGTTAGCAGATAAACTACGGAGAGTCATGTATATTTTCGTTAGGTTAAAAAATAATGCAGATACTGAAACAATAAAGATGGTATACTATTCAATTGTACAGTCATTAATACAATATATAGGTACAGTCGAAATATGGGGATCAGCACTTACGACTCATATTGATCCATTGCAAAATGTGCAAAATAAAATAGTCAAAATATGCCTGAGGAAATCAAAATTTTACTCTACATCTGAAGCATTTAAAGAGTTCAATGTAATGAATGTCCGCCAATTATTATATCTTTGTAAAATATATGTTTAAGCACCAAGAACTCCACATACCGCATTCAACTATCTACCAGACCCGAAGACAAGAAACGCAACCATTGTTTACAGTGCGCAGCAAAAAAGCCTGTACAGCCAGACATTTAAGCTATCTGGGTCCGAGGATGTTTAATGTGGTCCCTCTTGAAATAAAACTGAAACTAAACAGAACTAATTATAAAAAGATATTTAAGAATTTTGTTCTCGATAACCAGCAATGCTTAATTTCGATACTAAATCAGGCGTAACACAATCGTCATGAAGAAATCATTTTCATGAAACTAAAGTTTTTCTCTAATTTATTGCCAAAACCTTGTTGTTATAGTTTTTTTTCTCTTTTTTTCCTTTTTATTGTTTTCTGAATTGATAATATTTACTCAGATTATATTACATATTTTTTTTTTATATTTTCATAAAGTAATGCTTACAAAAACCTCAACTGAATTTAACTTAAGTCAAGGAATGAATGTACTTGAAATATACCTATAAATTGCATATAATTACTGAAGAATACAAAAAAAGAAATGTAAATAACGTTAACTGTCACCGCACTCGCGCACAAGTTTAATCTTATGCGAGGAGCGAACTTGGAACATCTGTTTGTAAACAAGCTAGCCGCTGGCTAGCTTGCCGAAGATATGATACCCTTCACGCTTCGCATTATGTTTTGCGGTACATTTGCTTTATTGAAATTAGTAGTAAACCTTGTTCCGATTTCACTGTTCCTATAAGAGGTATATGAAATAGTGGGCCGATTTCAACTAAATTTAGCAACGTGGCTTAGCAGTCAATACAATTGAATAATATGCAATTTCGTAAAGTTATCTTCAGAAATAAAAAAAGTTTTTCTGACAAAAACTTACTTTTGGGACGGTCATTCCTATGACAGCTATATGATAGAGTAGTCCGATTTTAACCAAATTCAGAAATATGATTTCACTAAAGACACTATTGATTATTGTGAATTTTGAAAACTATATCTTTAGAAATAAAAAAGTTTTTCTCACAAAGACGAATTTTTGGACCGGTCGTTCCTATGGCAGCTATATGACGTAGTGGTCCGATTTCAACCAAATTCAGGAATGTGATTTATATAAAGATATTATTGATTAGTGTGAAATCTAAAAACGATATCTTTTGAAATAAAAAAGTTTTTCTCACAAAGACGAATTTTTGGACCAGTCGTTCCTATAGCAGCTATTTGACGTAGTGGTCCGATTTCAACCAAATTTGTGAATGTGATTTAGCTATAGATACTATTGATTCCTGTGAAATTTGAAAAATATATCTTTAGAAATAAAAAAGTTTTTCTCACAAAGACGAATTTTTGAACCGGTCGCTCCTATGGCAGCTATATGACGTAGTGGTCCGATTCCGTTGGTTCCGACATTTATACTGCGTGCAATAAAAAGAAGGCTTTGTACGAAATTTCAGCTTGATAGCTTCAAAACTGAGGGACTAGTTTGCATAGAAACAGACGGACAGACAGACAGACGGACGGACAGACAGACAGACGGACAAAGCTTAATCGACTCGTCTCATCATACTGACCAAGAATATATATAGTTTATATGGTCGGAGATGCTTCCTTCTGTGCGTTGCAAACTTAATGACAAAGTTAATATACCCTATCACATCCGTGAAGGGTATAAAAACCTGTTAACACAAAAAAAAAGTTGCAATAAAGAATATTATAAGATCGTGCATTATCCTAGCAAATAGTATTAAGTACATTTGCCTTACAGAGTTTACCGTCTTATGAGCTACAACGACTGGTCGAACACTGCAGAGCCAACGGCAAGAGCCTTTTGATAGGAGGTGATGCTAATGCACATCACATAGTATGGGGAAGCCTAGACCTTAATATTCTTAACAGAGGAACCAGTCCCACTTTCATTACTAGGTCAAGGCAAGAAGTCTTGGCCCTAACTTTGTGTAGTTTCTCGCTATCTGAACGAATATACAACTGGCATGTCTCGGACGAGCCTTCCCTCTCTGATCACCAGCACATTCGATTCGACATTGCACAAGCGGCTCAGGCACCAGCAGACAGACGAATCCCGTAACGCACGAATTGGATCGGGTACTCCGAGCAACTGCAGGAAAAGCTCTCTCTGATAGATAACACAACCTCTGGGCGGCTAGGTCTTGAAAGACTCCCCACGAACATCACCAGAGCCATTTTGACAGCATATGAAGAAAATTGTCCTTTAAAGTCCGTCAAAGACAACAGAAGAGTTCCGTGGTGGAACACTGAACTCTCCCGCCTAAAGAAAACGACTACAAAGTTGTTCAACAGAGCTAAACGCAACGGTGAGTGAGACGTATACCGTTCCACTCCCATAGAATACACTAAGAAAATTAGAGATGTTAAACGTCGCAGTTGGATGACTTTCTATCAGAATGTCAGCAACACCAACAAAGCTGCTAGACTGCACCGCGTCCTGGCAAAGAAAAGGTCTAACTTAGTTAGCACACGCAAAAAACCGGACGGCATTCTACGAAAGACTCTGGCAGTACGGGTAAGCTCCTTCTGGACACTCTCTTTCCTGGGTGTAGAATTGTTGTAGATAATGAATATGACTTGAGGTGCCAAGATATACCTCACAGAGCCAAGCATTCTGACTGGCTGGCAGCAAGGAGAATATTCACTCACAACAAAGTTAAGTGAGCGATTGGATCGTTTGACCCCTACAAATCGCCTGGCGCATATGAAATTTTTCCAGCCCTCCTACAGAAAGGACAGGAAGAACTTATTCCACACTTAGTGCACATCTTCAGAAGTAGCTTCGCGCTAGGTCACATTCCCAGTGCCTGGAGATCAGTGAGGGTAGTTTTTATTCCCAAAGTGGGAAATAGACCTATGGACGACCCTAAATCGTATCGACCTATCAGCCTGACATCATTCATGCTGAAGACTATGGAGAAGATCTTTGATGTTTACATCAGGACATCACTTCTCGTGAGAAACCCGCTTCACCCCAGACAGTTCGCCTATCAACCTGGTCAATCTACCGAAACTACTCTACAAAACCTTTTTGGAAAAATTGAAGGGGCCTTGTCAGTTAACGAAACGTCACTGAGTGCGTTTCTTGACATTAAAGGAGCTTTCGACAACACCTCCTTCGAGTCCATCGAAAGTGCCCTCCGAGCTAAAGGAGCCAATCCTACCACCCAAGTCTGGGTGAAACGTATGCTGTCCTCTAGAAGGGTTATCACTACGATAGGTAACTGTACCCTCTCAGCGAATGTCATGCGGGCATGCCCGCAGGGTGGAGTATCATCTCCCCTCCTGTGGTGCATCGTAGTCGACAGTCTGATGTCGAAACTATCCGCGATGAAATTTTCCACACAAGGTTACGCGGACGATCTGGTTATCACGGTCAGGGGAAAATTTGAGAAAGTCCTGCCCGATATTATGCAAAGGGCGCTGCGAATATTTCAAGAATGGTGCGACTACAGCGGCTTACGTGTAAGTCCCGCGAAAGTTTAAATAGTGTCATTCACTAGAAAAAGGAATCTTAGGTCACTCAAGTGTCTCCTCATGTACAACTCCCCTATAAAACTGGTGTCAAATATCAATGGAGGATCAAACCCCACTTAATTCTCTGGGTGTACAAAGCGATCGTCAGACCTATGTTGTTGTTGTGGTAGCGATGCTTCAAATACTGCAGTTCTTCTTGCATCGAGGGGGTTTGGCAGCTCTTGGCCATTGAGAAACGGGTCGTTCCGGTACAAAGAACTGGCTGCCGCAGGAACGTTCGTCAGACCAATAGTATCGTATATCGTCAGACCTATAGTAGAATATGGTGCGGTGGTATGGTGGAAAAAAGGCACTTCCTTAGCCGGTAAAACCGCCCTGACGAAAATCCAGAGACTTGCGTGCATGACCATCACTGGAGCTATGCATTCTTGCCCCACTGCTGCTCTGGAGGTTCTACTCGATCTCCCACCGATACATACACATATTGAAGCGGAGGCAAGGAAGAAACCCTCGAGAGATTCAGGCGCCAAAGTACGTTGAAGACTCACAAGGAGTGCTACTTATTGAAGACACTGCAATCTGTAGCAGAATGCGTGAGTACTTTGACGAACTTCTGAACGAAGAATTTCCGCCAGAAGCTTTTCAAGCTGAGGAGCCAAACACCACTGATATCGCTGATTTTTCAGTGGAGGAGGTGATGAAGGCAATGATGCAGATGAAACGCGGAAAGGCAGTCGGACCGGACAATATACCCTTGGAATTTTGGTTGAAGACAAATCATGTCGGGCTTAGATGGCTCACTGTTCTTTTCAACAAAATTAAAAGAGGGCAACTGATGCCTGACGCTTTCAGAAAAAGCTTCCTTCTCCCGTTTTATAAGAAAAAGAGTGACTCACGCAAGCCCAACAATTATAGGGCAATCAAGTTAACGTCTCACATATTGAAGTTTTATCGGCGGGTTGTCTGCAATCAATTGAAAGAGGTTGTACGGTTGGATGACAATCAATGCGGCTTTGTGGAGGGTCGGTCCACAGTCGATGCTATTCAATACATACGTGTTACGATGGAAAAGCATCGTGATGCACGGACGGACTTGCACTTTGTGTTCATCGATTTGGAAAAAGCCTTCGACAGAGTTCCTCGTGATCTGATATGGATGGCCTTAAGAGCACTTAAGGTCCCCGAGACATATGTCAAGATAATACAAGACATGTATGATGGGGCAACTACTAAAATTAGATGCACAGCTGGTGAGTCTGAAGAATTTCCAGTTAAAGTCGGAGTTCACCAAGGCAGTGTATTGAGTCCTTTGCTCTTCAACATCATTGTTAAGTATCCTTCTTGAGAACTCTTAATGGTTTCTTGAAAAGCTTAACTTCATGAGAAAGAATGGAGATAATTTTATATTTCTTTTATTCTTCTATGATTTCTTGAAATATTTTAAATCAATTTTTAGAATATTGAATTCGTTCGAAGAAGAAAGATAATCATTTCAATGGTATTCCTTTTAATTAATAATATTCATTCGCAGAGGAGAGATGGTCATTTGATTTCAATAATATTCCTTTTAATTAATAATATTTATTTTTTTTGTTTTTGTAGTTTACAAAAATTAATGTTCTCGAAGGAAAGATAAACTTAATATCTTTATATTTTTTTAAAACATGTCAACTTTTTATAATTCATGACAACTTGATTTAAAATAATCAATTAAATAAGTAAGTGGATTTTAATTTATTTTTAACGATTCTAAAAATCCACAACATCATCATGCTCTATTTATTAACACTCATTTCTGACGGCCTGGAAATATCCCTTCTCTTCGCCGATGACATTGTCCTGGGTAGCAAAAACATCGTTGCTTTGCAGGCTGCACTGAATAAGTGGTGTAAGATACTGGAGGATCATGGATTGAGGATTAGCATACCAAAGACTGAGTATCTTTGCCGTCTTTTCTCAGATCCAGAGAGACCGATACCAGATATCTACATTAAAGGAGAGCAGCTCAAGTCCTGTACAAAGTTCAAATACCTGGGCTCGATGGTCAACAAGGAAGCTACCTGCGATGACGATATCAAACATCGCATCAGTGTCGGTTGGATGAAGTGGCGAGAAAACTCTGGAGTTTTCTGCGACAAGAAGATGCCACGAAAGCTTAAGGGCAAGTTGTACAAAACGGTCGTACGTCCCGCACTCATGTATGCGTCTGAATGCTGGACTATGTATAAGACATACGAAAGTAAAATGACTGCGACTGAGATGAAAATGCTACGGATGTCAGCCGGTGTGACCAAAAAGGCTCGTATCAAAAGTACCCACATCCGAGGCGGCTTGTTTGTTGAGCAACCGATCACTGAAAAGCTCGAAGATCGTCGTATGGATTGGTATTGCCACGTTCTAAGGCGTCCGCCTGAGAACCCTGCCATGAAAGCACTATCAATGAATGTTCGATTTGCTGGACCCAAACGCCGAGGCAGACGGAAACACACGTGGATCGATCAGATGAAAAAGCAACAACAACGCATTAGGCGATATTCAGATTAGCTACATTTTCAGCTCCGACGCAGCCACACACAATAGCCAAGCATAGTCGATCGTATCGCATGCTGAGCGATGAGTGTGAATCCGCCCATTTGATGCTGTGTATCTCGACTGAAATTTCAAGCAGTCGTGCAGCACGGTGTCGTGTGTGTGAATTTCGCCTATATCTTGGCGATGATACGATCCAAGACCGAGCTGCCTGCAGAAGGAAGCTGAGATTATACCGCCAGAATGGGCGAAGTGCCAATACCACAGGCAGAGCAACGCGAAGCCGCAGAGTGGTATGAAATGGCAAGGAAGAAGAAGAAGATTGAAGCGGAGGCACGAATGGCAACGGTCAGACTTAGGGCCTGCGACATAGAGATAAGGCTCAATTCAAATCAATTGGTTGCAAAATGACAAGGTACTGAGCATGCCAACTGACTACCTTGTTAAAACCATTCGATTCCACCACTTGTTTCAATCATTCATATGGGACAAAGAAAAGTGGACGGATGGCTACAACTCTCTCCGACCCAACACATGGTTCACAGACGGCTCCAAAACGGTGCAGGCATTGTTGGTCCTAAACACCGAGTCTTCATTCCGATGGGTAAAACGCCGTCCGTGTTCCAAGCAGAAATACATGACATCGAGGTCTGCACTAGGTTGTGCTAAACCGCTGGCTATTTAAACAGGGAAATTGCAATATTTACCGACAGTCAGGCTGCCATCAAAGCACTTACCAGCTTCACTTTAAATTCTAAGTTGGTGCTATCCTGTCAGGAAGACCTCCATACTGTGGGTTCAACATACAAACTCACTCTTTACTGGGTCCCTGGTCACTCGGGAGTCGAAGGCAATGAGCTAGCAGATAGGCTAGCAAACTGAGCCTCCAAAGCCCCCTTCCACGGTCCAGAACCTTTTTATGGAATTCTACTCTGCTACTGCAGAAACCAAATAAAAGACTGGGAAAGTGCTCTTGCAACATCCCAATGGGTGGCCCTTTCAGGTCTGAGACAGGCCAGGCTGTTCATCTCGGGTTACTCGCGTACTCGTACCTTGGAATTGCTGCATAGTTAAATTTAATTATTTTACATGTGTAGGGGAGGAAGGCGTTTCATTGGCCCCATTTTCTATATATCCTACTACAAAAGTTCAAGCCGCTAGCATCATTCTATCTAAAGTTATCGCCTTTTTGAAGTATCATTTGTAGGGGAGGTAGGGGTTCCTTTGGTGGGGCCTTATCCATTTTCAATGCCAACCAACTATGTACAAACATTTGGCCAGTCGCTAGCTTCATTCTATCGAAAATTATCGTGCGAACGGACAGAAAGACTGACAAACGAACACAGTGGCTTCATCGACTCATGAGGTGACTCTGATATATATAGTATTGTATATATAATACTATATATACATATATTGCCATCGCTAGCTTCATTCTATCGAAAATTATCGTGCGAACGGACAGAAAGACTGACAAACGAACACAGTGGCTTCATCGACTCATGAGGTGACTCTGATATATATAGTATTGTATATATAATACTATATATACATATATTGCCATACCTCCAGAGCCTCCTTTAAGGTGTTATATATTTTTGTCGGAATAAAAATAACATATCCAACATCTTTATAAGTTCTAGGGTATAAAAATAGCGAGTTTTGCAAATAAAACACAAAAGAATTACGAAGTTTTCACAACAATCTAGGTCATGTCATGTATCATATAAAACACAAAAGAATTACGAAGTTTTCACAACAACCTAGGTCATGCTACTGAGCAGATTTGCAACAGAACACACGAACATATTACGGAGTTTAGAAACAAATTGATGTTATTAATAAATCCGGTCATAAACTTCGTTTTCGAGAGCAATTCTGTACAGCTAACTAAAAAAAAGGTAGTTAGAGAGTTTTGCATCTAGGCTCCTCAAATCTTATCTTAGATAAACGTTAATATCGGATACTCGTATAAGAGTATTATCAATAGAAATTTATGACTCGTAGAATGGTCATAGTGGCCATGAACTTTAACATGGGTCTATATAGGTGTTATCAAAGTAAATTTATGAGTCGCAGACAGTCATAGTTGAAAGTTCATGAGTCTACGTTATCAGCAGATGTTGTTATTATCTGAAGAAGAAACATGTTTACTAAAGATAATATTAACTTTAGAAAAATGTGTCGTGATAAAAATTTAATGATGAATCTGTGTAAATATATGATGCCAACAATTTAGATAATAAAGGCGGAGGACGTAACTGCAATGCTCACGAACGGGTCAGTCGTGCTTGTTCTCGATCGTGTGTGGCGAACTTACATTCATTTCTTAAACGTGCCATACACACACCGATCGATCGGCCGATTCGCACCCGATATCGATATCGGCCGTTGGATCGGCCAGTGTATGCGCTTATCGTTGACGATTTTTTTGAAAGTTCCATATAATTTTGATCAGCTGATATTTTGTGGGGATCCATCTGCCGATCGATCGGGCGACGGATCGCATAATGTATGGCGGCTATTAGCACAATAGACCCATCCATGGTCGCAGTGCTTGTGGTTTCAACATGATCCACGGCTCTCCCACCCTGTCTATATACCTATATCTACATTCATTTTCAGTGAAGATTTCTTTTCCAAGGAAAGTGATTTGAAAATTCAAGCATGTCAACATGTTTCTGTTTTATAGTTGAAACAGGAACGTTATATATATATATACATATATATTTTTTATAATACTCACGAACAAGAACCGTTATTCAGATCACACTGGAGGTTGTTATCTTCCACGCCTAACAAATTACATTTGCATTCTTCGCATCCAATGATTTGATGAAAACCATACGTATAGGGCTCGCACTTATCACACTTTTCACCCGTAACATGTGGTGGACATATACATTCACCAGTGTCTTTTTCACAAAGTGCCGTAAGTGGGCAATCACAATGCTTGCAATCGGGAAAGCCATAAAACCCTGTTTTACAAGATTCGCATTGCCGGCCTATTACATTTGGTTTGCAGGGACATTGGCCGCCAAAAGGATCACATTCGAAGCTCGTGGATCCTGCATAATTGCAATTACAGGTCAAAGCGCCGTCATTGTAGTCTGATGTTAGTTGGAAAACTGCTTTTCGGCAAAAAAGTGTTGTATTCAGTTCAATGTGGAAATGATTTTGACCACATTGTTGAATAAATTCTTTCGTTTCATCGAATTTTTCTTCCTCAAGCAGATTGTCACTATATTCTTCAACCGGTACAACAAGCATGTAGTCAACCCATATGCCTTTGCTTTTTGGATTCTAGATATATAAAAACATATTATGAATGTTAATAATAATTATGTAATAAATATGTAGGTATAGTGAATATTATGCAATAACAAATGAATATAAAAAAATGGAATACCGTTAAAGTGAATGAGAACTCGTCATCTATATCAAACCATGCATTCAGTGGCGTAATTAACGCTCGACATCCAATGTTAGATGGACAGTGTTCCACGTCGAATTTTCCATCGTAAATTTGTTTCGATGTTTCCAGTCGGTAAAAGATGCTATATTGTGGATGGTTCGGTTGGTAATATTTGACTACTATAACGTATTGACCAGGTCTTATTGCTTTGCCCCTGTTGAGTACAAATTTATTTCTCGCTATGTGTAGTTCGGTATGTATAGGCCTTACTTGACTTCAATAGCAGGATTATTATACTCCAAACGAATTAGTTTTATTGCTTTGTCCAATACATTTTGCGGGAGAATATCTGATATTCTATCTTCATGCTTTGAATGAAACTCGATCTGACGAAGAAATCAGAGAAGATATGCAATTTTTGAATGTACATATTTAAAGAAAAAAAAACTACCTTTTTGGAATCAGGTACTGTTCTGTAAGACGACTTGATGCACACGCCATTTTGAATCACACAAACAGGCTTCGGCTTAATAAAATCGATTGACCACTGCTGAACTGGAATCGCTGTCACTGAGACGATTCCAACTCGGCCGTAATCGTCGTATTCGTGCTGATAATTTAAAATAAAACTTGTCAAATATTTTTTATTCGGAATATTAGATTCACTTACATAAATTTCTATGGGGTGTGGGTCTGTAGTATCCAAAAAGAATAACTTTTCTCTTGACTCAGAATCAGTCACAGGTTGTCTGCATGCCATGGTGTATAGGCACGGATACATTGTCACATATCCGTATTTTTGATCAGCTTCTTTTCTAACTTGTAACATGTACGTTTCTGGCTTAGCACGATCAGTTATGTAATCTATAACCACAATGTAACGGCCAGTCTGGGGGACTGTTACTTTATACAATAAAGATTTCTGTGTATCAGTTATCATTGGTATGTTTTCAATCGCATTTAATGATATGTTGAGCATCTCCAAGTGTTTAGAGTCTTCGTAGATTTCATTGGCAGGGTATAACATGTCGCCTTCTCGAACGAAACCGTCAAACTCTGGTATAAATCTAGAGTAATATGATGTTTAGAACCCAGTTTTTTTTAAAGTGTTAATTAAACTTACTCAGAAACTGAAGGATAATTGTAGTGGCGACAGAGCCCTAAATCTCCAATCTCACATGGATTTTCGATTCGGCGGGACAAAATTGAAGCTTCATAATAGGCGGCAGGCAGCAAAACAAAATAATCCTAAGCAAATAGTTGTGAATAAAAAGCATATTTTGATAAAAACTTATGTTTTGACTTACAAGCAAAACATTTTTGTCAGTTTTGATAGTTATAGTATATCGATCGGGATCAAGTACTATCGCGGAAGGAATTTGCCCTTTAGCACCGGAAACAGTAACAAATGCGGGGAGAGCTGTTGTTTTAAATATAACCCTTGTACTGGAATGTCATTTGATAATTTATTGAATACAGTATGCATTTGATTATTTTTTCAACATACCTTTGATCCAATTCATCTGGATTATCTGACGTTATCAAGATACTAGCCGTAATATTTTCTTTTGTTGGATTCACATACCGTATAACCATACGGTAAACGGAAGATTTAAAAATAGTGACCTCGTTTGTGACTTCATTTTGTATATTTGAAAATACGGCATATCCTTTCCTACTAAATCCAGGGAACTGATTCTCATCAAATTGGTAACGAACAAACGCTCCGGAAGGAGTGTAACCGTCTTCGTATTCAAACTGAAACTGATATAGGGTCGGGGAATAATGTGTTGTTAAGGGATGCGTACAGGCTCGGCCAGAAATACGCGGATGACAGCTGCACTGTCCACTTAGCTTATCACACACAGGATTGCGAGAGCCCCCAATATCGCAAGCACAATCTTTGCATCCAAACAGACTGCCACTAAATAAATCGAAAGTGCCGTCTTTGCATTCCTTACACTGTCTGCTACCAACAGAGGGTTTGCATGCGCATTGTCCTGTTTTTGAATCGCACGTGTCCAGGGAACCAATAGTACCATCTAAGAAACAATCACAGACTTCACAACCATCTGGGTTACTTATATTCAAGTTCCAGTATAAGGGCTCGCATAGGTCGCAAATTCTTCCCGTGACTCTCTTTTTACATTGACAAAGTTCACCAGCTGGAACTGATCCACAACCTGCAAATTTCGCTATAACGCCGGCAGGATCGCAGTTACAGTCTTCGCAAGAAGGAAAATTATAGAAACCCTCTTTGCAGGCATCGCATTTTTTCCCGTCAAAGTTTCCAAAACAGGAACACTGACCGTCTGAATTACAAGATATGCCTTCTGACCCATGGGCGTCACAATTGCATGCTGTGAATAATAATATAAGTGTTATGATTTCCCATATTTTTTTGATCAACTGGCTTCACTCTTACCTAAACACTCAGGATATGAATAGTAACCAGCACTACAAGATGTACATTGCTTTCCTGCAAAATTTCTTAAACAAGAACACTTCCCAGATACATCACAAGTCGTCGATGTACTTCCTAGTGATGAGCAATTACATGGAATGCAATTTGGATAATTATAATATCCTGGGAGACATTGATCACACCGTGGCCCTCCGTATCCTTCTCGGCACAAACATGTTCCGGCTGTTTTATCGCAAATATCAGACTCTGTTCCCTGAATGTCACAGTCGCAATCTGAAATAGAACAATTTGATTTTTATTTAAACGTTCAGTCAACTATGTATGTTACCCCAGTATAGATAGACATTTTAAAAACTAAATAATAACTGGCACAACAGTCCAATCTGGACCATGGCCTCGATATGAGTTAGCATCATCTCGTTTTCTAGATCGTGACGGTGTCTTTTATGTAGAGGTATGTGATCAACAACACGCTCAACCGAGTTATTTACAACATAAATGGGTACTCATTTGAGAGCTAAGTGGGCACGTAAATCTCATTTTTTCGTCGAAAACTACATTCAGTAGGTATCGAACCGGAGCCCAGTGCATAGAAAAAATCGCCAACGATAGGCGCATACACATATGTACATACAATCCATCGGCCGATATCAATATCGGGCGACGGATCGATCGCTGCGTCTATGGTGGGTCTAAGTTTTCGAGCTCGGCGGAGGACCGGAAGTCCTTGGGGGGGGGGGGGGGGGGGGGTCCTCCTCTCCTGCGAACATCTCCTTTCTACTTATGTAATTTCCACCGTTTTATGTACACTTTGATCTCTTATACGTTATGTTGTCATTGGCTGAGCGTTAAAAAAAAAGATTCAAATGGAACCAGAACAAAAAACTCGTAATCGTCGCTGAGGGGCTATACTCGTACTTTAATCTCGATTATATACTTCAGCACCTCCCAGACAACTTTGTGTTATTTTTTTTGTCCGTTATTTTTTATATTCAATGTTTAAATGTAGTTAATTATTTTCTGAATTTTTACTTTTACGCTGTTGGTGGTATGAGTGAGTTGCATGCACTTTTTTAAGGATGACATTTGATTTCATTGTCCCTTGATAGATTTTGAAGAATGTTTTGCCTTTTTCCATTTGAATCATTTGATTCAGATTTAGTGTCGGTGCATTTTAAAGACCAATTCAGTAAGTATTAATATTGAAAGCCTGTAAATAAGTTTAAGTGCCTTACATAATACTAGGTTGATTCTTATGATGTTGAGGTTTGTTGTTTGGCTCCAAATAAGCAACCAATAGTTAAATCGCGAAATTATAAAAGAATTTAACAACCGCCTTTTCAGTTTAACTGACAGGAAAATGCTTATCTTTATGAGGCCCACATTTGGTGTGATTTTTTGCGGTATGGATTTAACATGAAGATCTCATTTCAATTGTTTGTCGAATGTTAGTTGTGGTATGTAATCGGATCAATCTGTTGGCCACTAATTTGGAGTAAATGAATTTTTTTTTGTTTATCTGCTTAAATATGATGTACTTAGTTTTTGTGTTCTTCATTACTAGTTGGTTTCATGTTTAAAATCGATGGAAATTGTAAGGTCACGCTTTGTGGTACTTTGTAGGTTCGATTCAGTGTCACTGAAAAAGAGCAAAAGTGTCTCGTCCGCGAACATAATCAGCTCATTTAAGTTGGCAATGGCAGAGCAAAAGTAGTAGACATAATTGAAAGAAGTGTACTAAATTCGGGCCTAATTTAGTGGTCATTTCATACAGTCGAAAAAAAATTATTATACTTTACTTTTGAAAGTTACGGTAGTGGGAGACATTCAAAAACAACAATTTCTTTTTGTCACTAATTGCTCGTTATATTTAGTGCTATTTTCGTACAGTCGAAAAAATATAATTACATCTTTTTCTAAAAAGTTACGGTAGTGTCTGCCAGCTTAAAACTTAAGCTTAGACTTAAGCTGGCAAAGAATCGAAACAAAATTTTTGTTTCTTTCGTCAAAAATTACTTGTTGTATTTAGAGCTTATTTAGTACAGGCGAGAAGAAATAGTTGTACTTTTTTCTTTACGTTACGGTAGTGCTTGCCAGCTTAAGACTTAAGCTGGCAGACAACCAAAACTTTTTTGATTTTTTCAGTCAAAAACTACTGATTGTATTTAGTGCTAATTTAGTACAGGCGAAAAAAAATTATTAGGGATGGGATATCCACATCCTCATCCTATACTACGGTCAAATGAAATTTAAGATAGAAAAAATTAGCCTTAGGCCCACTTTTTTTGGTTTTGTTATTTCCAGTGGTTGAAGAGTTTAAAACTTATTTTGCAACAAAAAATTGATCAGAAGGGTCAACAAAACAACAAAAATATGGGGGCAAAATTTTATTTCTTCGACTTTTTCGTCCTTTTCTGACTCTTTCGATCAATATTTTTTGGAGAAAAATGAGTTTGGAACTCTTCGACCACTACAGATCACAAAAACCGAAAAAAAAAGAAAAAAGAATAAAGTGGAATGGGTTATTGTGAGTCTAAGTCAAAATGACTCAGCCCCGCTATCCACTACCACACAAAAATAATCAGCTACAAGCCAATTTACCCTGTCACTTGATTTCGTTCAAACCAAGGATTCCACTCATCAGGGTGGAGCAGATGACGTATGATCAAATAAACAAAATCCAAATAAATGAACAATGAAACTTCCCATTGGATCCACACACACAGTTAAAATTCGATATAGCTATGTCTGTCTGTCTGTCCGTGCGCACGATAACTTTCGATTGAAGCTAGAGACTTGAAATTTTGGTCAAATGTTTGCAGTAGCACTTAGTTGATTGTAATTGAAAATGAGCAAGATCCGAACCAAGAAACCCCTACCTCCCCTATAAATGACGCTTCAAATAAGTGATAACTTTCGATAGAAAGAAACTAGTGATTTGAAATTTCGGCTAAGTGTTGTAGTCGGATCTACAATAGTTTGTCGGTGTTGAAAATGGGTAAGATCCGACCCAAGCAACCCCTACCTCCCCTACAAACTAAACTTCAAATGAGCGATAACTTTCGATAGAATGAAGCTAACGACTTGAAATGTTGGTCAAATGTTTGAAGTTAGATCTAGTTAGCTAATGCTAAAATGCGCAAGATCGGACCAAAGGAAGCCCCCCCCCCCTACAAATGAAACTTCAAATAAGCGATAACTTTCGACACAATCATGCTAGCGACTTGAAAAATTCGGCAAATATTGTGCGGTTTAGGTACTTAATTTTGAGAATGGGCAGGATCCTACTGAATTAACAGCAACCTCCCCTTTAAACGTCAGATCAAATATACATATACAAAATCCAAATAAATGAACAATGAAACTTCCCATTGGATCCACACACACACAGTTCAAACCAATCATATACGAAACTCACTTTAAATGCAAATGGTCGTTGCCAATTGGTATCACCACTAGGTCTGCAGGAGTTTAGGGTATATACGGTATAGCGAGGCTTCGGTCTAGTAATGTCTGTCTGCCAGACAGGTGAGGTGACCCTGATTATTTATATATTTGCTATACCTCCGGAGCCTCCTTTAAGGTGTTTCATATTTTCGTCCAACCAAAAACAATATACCCTATACTTATAAAGTCTAGGGTATACAAAAAAAGTGTAACTAATTTTTTTTTTCGACTATACGAAATTAGCACTAAATACAAGTAGTTTTTGACTTAATTTTTGTTTTGATTGTCAGTTGTCTACCAGCTTAAGTATTAAGCTGGCAGACACTACCGTAGCTTACATGACAAGTGTAATAATTTTTTTTTCGCATGTACTAAATTAGCACTAAACCCAATAAGTAGTTTTTGACTGAAAAAATTGGCAGTTTTGGTTGCCGGTCAGCTTAAGTCAGACACTACCGTAACAAAAAAAGAGCAACTATTTTTTTTTTAATGTACTAAATTAGCACTAACCATAACGATATTTTAATTAGTGTAGTGTACTATAATTAGTGACAAAAAATTGTGTTTTCTTAATGTCTGCCAGCTCAAGTCTTAAACTGGCAGACACTACCGTAACTTTTAAAAGTAAAGTGTTATAATTTTTTTTCCTCTGTACGAAATTAGCACTAAATAGGCCCGAATTTAGTACACTTCTTTCAATTATGTCTCCTACTTTTACTTTGGCATCAGAAGGATGCATAGTACGACGACGGCCCTGGATGCCATTACAATTCGCATCCACAATGGCCTCAACCAACCTCGTCCATGTCACAGAACAATTCAAGTGGCACTTGACTTATCGAAAGCCTTCGACACAGTCAGCCACTCAGCACTTCTGTCTGATCTATACAACGCATCTCTTCCAACGCATACTACAAAATGGATTGCCAACTATCTCGTGGGCAGGCAGTCCTACACCGAATTCAGGAGCAAGAAGTCGAAGCTAAGGAAGATCAAACAAGGTGTACCACAAGGAGGAGTTTTGTCTCCTTCCTTGTTCAACCTTTACTTATCTGGAATCCCAACTCCACCTGAAGGAATCGAAATTATCTCCTATGCCGACGACTGCTCCATTCTGGCAACCGCGAATAACATCACGGAAATGTGCGAACAATTAAATGATTGCCTGGAAGAGCTTAACTCCTTCTTCACGGGCAAGAATTTAATCGCATCAGTGCCCAAATCCTCGGTTACCTTATTCACCACCTGGACGAAGGAAGTCATGCAACTTGGGATCTCAATTGGCAATCAACTTATTCCGAACGTGAACCATCCTAAAATTCTAGGAGTAACCCTGGACAGCATGGCCATGTCATCCCCCCATGC
Source organism: Chloromyia formosa (assembly GCA_964017055.1). Taxonomy (NCBI): domain Eukaryota; kingdom Metazoa; phylum Arthropoda; class Insecta; order Diptera; family Stratiomyidae; genus Chloromyia; species Chloromyia formosa. Next base: position 63,859,730 of record OZ024814.1, on the reverse strand, counting down.
TTCAACAGTGTGTAACAGGATGCGCGGAAGGAATAAAATCCTTAAAGCTTTGGCCGGTAGCACCTGGGGCAAGGATAAAGAGACCCTACTGGTCACATACAAAGCATTCGGAAGGTCAGTAGCCAACTATGCGGCTCCAGTGTGGTCACAGAATCTCTGTGACACACAATGGAATAACATTCAGGCTTTCCAAAATGCCGCACTCCGTACTGTGACTGGCTGTCTCCTGATGTCATCCCAGGACCATCTACATCAGGGACCACAACAAGCTTCTTGCGAAACAATACCTGGTGGGTTGTTACCGAAGGAGCACCCCAACTCCAACCTCATGGACAAGACGCTGCCAACAAGATATGTCAGGCGTGATTTGAGGGACCTCGAAAGAGACATTCAGAGGTACAAAAGGGTTCCCTTTGACAACAACGATCACAACAACATCAATCGCGGGACTAGGTCCAAATAAAGTTCTCTTGACACAACCACCAGCCATTTCTTCCGATGAGAGAATACTTCCGAGAGCAGCCAGGACGACACTTGCCCAGCTTCGGTCGGGCTGGTTTTCGCGTCTTAACTACTACCTATCTCGCATTGACCGGCATGTCACGAACACATGCCCCGCCTGCAATGGTACACCTCACGATGTGGACCACATTTTCGATTGCCCGGCTGCACCCACACACCTGACCCCTAGGTCACTGTGGGAGAACCCCGTAGAGGCAGCTATCTTTCTGTCACTTAACACCGAGGAAGACGAAGAACAACAGAACATGTAACACACTCACACAACAAACTTTGGACCATTGCTACAACAACAAGAACATTTTGAAATAACTCTAGATCAGACTCGTGACCCAAACGTGTTTGCACAACCATAAGTCAACGTTCTGTAATCTTGAGACGGTTGCCATTTCCCACGGTGCATGCATATTTTCTTTTACATTACATGTATGCGGATCGACGTTCTTTTCGTGTGTGGTCACACGCATAAGAGGATCTATTTTTAAGAATGCAAGGGCTGTGTCTGATGATGACCCCTCTGATATCTTCTTCCTCTCAAGACTCACCCAGTAATAATAGTTACTGATTCCAACTTTTTCTCGTAAACGCTCCAAATTTCAATCCAAATCCACTGTTTTCCAGTATCCGGTACTAGTAACTGTTCTTTAACCATTAAAATATAAATAATATAAATAAAAATATATAAACTGGTACTCACAAAACCGGTGCTGAAAACCGGGTAAAAAAAAACAATACTAAAATTCTAAATACCAGGTAAACAAACAGTTGAACACCGAGTAAAAAACCGTGTACAAAAAACGGGAAAAAAACCGGACTGAAAAAAACCGGCTCATGGTTAAAAAAAAAGCGGTACTTAAAAACCGGTACTTTGTCGAGATTTGTGCCGGTACTGGAAAAAAAACAGTACACCGGTTTTTGGAACAGGCCTATATGAATTTATTTGGTTAACTCTTCGTATCGCGACGTTGGTAAATTTGGATGAAATAGATTTCAAAGTGGTAAAGCCATAATGGATCAAACTGATAGTAAGACAGACTATTGAAGTGAAGCGTATCATACCTTCGGCAAGCTAGCCGAAGGCTAGTTTGTTGCATTATCAACTTAAGTAACGGAACTTTGTATTGTACTCAAATCAGAGAGTTCCTAGCTTAAGCCATGATGTGTACTTGCATAGAACAGGCCAAAGTTGCCGATGACTATCGCTGCTTCTAAATATTTAATTGATTCGTTTCAACTTCTGATGATGAAGATGAATTTCCCTCTATGGTTCGCTACGCTCGCATTGTTCGGTTTGCTCACAATAGTGACACTCACTTCAGCTGTTTGAACATTTTTTCACGGCTACCCACCCCGGGGAAGAGGTGCTAATTTCAATTCTTGCCATATTTGAATGCAGCCATCACCAAATGTCTCCATTGATTTGATCTCGCAGCGTTTCTCGTAGCAGCCATTCTTATTGTTGTCTCTTGGTTGCGCGTTTCGCGTACCTGCGGTGTTTTAACATCTCTTATTTTGCGAAAACTACAGCTAACTCTTGCAAAACGTCGCAGACGTTCTTCTGCTGATTTTGCGCGGCTGCCCTCATACTTTTTGCATCAGCGGGAATAGGAGTGTCAATGAATGGTGACACTCCTATTCCCGCTGATTCCTCAGCGGCCCCAAAAATCAATGTTTTGACACCAATCTCTCTTTGACGCTCACTCACCCCTATTTGGGGTCGGGATTGGTGGATGTGGCCAAATCAAAAAATTCAGAACGTCAGAACCTATTCTGGATCATAACGAATATGTTTATGAAATTTTCATGGAAATCGATCGAGCCGCAAAAAAAGAATAAAAACTCCATTTTTAAATATGTAGAGAAGATAGAAAATAACAGATTACAAGAATCGCTGAGTTCATTCATAAATATAAATACTCACATTCACAATTCGGGTATGAAAAATAACCGTGTTTACATCTTTCGCACTTATTTCCCCCAAAATTTCCGAAGCAGGTACAGTTCCCCATAACTGAGTCACATTTGTTGCTGACAGATCCGGTAATGTTACATTCGCAAGCTGCAATAAAAAATGTAGATGTAACCCTCTAAACCTTTTTTACTGACAAAAGTTACCTTGGCATTCGGGATAGCCGTAGAAACCACCTGCACACTCTTTACAGAAATGTCCAGCAAAGTTTTCTTTGCATGGACAGCTGCCATCGGTTGCCGCACAATGATATTTAATAGTCCCGTTCAAATTGCATTCGCACTCCTTACAGTTGGGATAGCCGAAATACCCGTAAGCACATTTATCGCAATTAGGTGCTTGAAATTCAACGCGGCATTCACAACGTCCAGTCTCTTCTTCACAATTTCCAGTAGAATAGAAAAAGTCACAATTGCAGGCTGAAATTGTCGTATTTATTATAATACTAGATCAACAGGGGATGGTTAGTGCTTAATTACGTGCACAGACATCAGTTTCGTTCCAATGTTTTCCATAAGGTCGATAGAATTTGCCTTTGCACTTGTTGCAATTTATGCCTTCTGTATTGTGCTGGCAATCCTGGCAAATACCACCTCCTTCATATTTTCCATGTATATCCAAAGATAATCTCTTCCGGTGTATTTCTTCATCGTATAGGCAACGGTTTGAGTGACCGAAACAGTTGCATGCTTTAATAAAAAGTGTACTTAGTATTATTTTAATTTTTTAATTTTTAGCATAAACGTACGTTCGCATTGAAATGGCCGTGCCTTGGTATTCTGGCGCCATTTCTTTTGCTCATACCCTGGACAACATTCGTTGCACTGAATTCCACAGGTGTGGTGTTGACAAAGGCAAGCTAACAGTCTCCTTGGACTCCTTGGATCAAGCACATCGCAAGTGTCTGCATGGCCATTACACATGCATCGACCGCCAATCGAAATGTCTTTGATCGAATAAAAGTACTGCACAAAAATATATTTAAAGTCTGTTAATATCCTAGTAAATATTATAATTTCAAAAACATTAGGTAGCTCGTTTAATCGACAGATATTCTGTAGATATCATTTATAGCTTAATTGAGAAAAGCATGGCTTAACATTTTCCTTTTTACGTTTTCTAAGAACATTGTGTTATATATTGCAGCATCAATTTCATCTTTGGTTTATGCATTGATAAAAGAGAAACAAGTCAATTTGACACAATAAATTAGTAAAATTTATACATTGACCGCCACGCCTGAGGCGAAATAGTACCATATCGGCTTCATAATTCTAATGCTGCAGTAAAATCAACTATTTGAATAAAATATACTAGGGGGATTCACGCTCAGTGTCGTAAATGTCGTAAACTTCTATCATCCCCATAGTAAAATGACAGAAGTGCAACTTTACGACAAATACGACGTTTACGATGTGAGCATGAATCCCCCTACTATATAAAAATATACTCTATTTGTGTACGTACGTCGGACAAACAAATAAGCAGCATGAAAGTACAATAAAGAAGCCAATTAAAAAAATAAAATTCTTGTTTTTTGTTTACCCGACGTGTTACTGATGGATCCTTGCTAACGACTGACATCAGATGGCCCAGTAAATTTTTAGTTCTCAACAAGCGTATCCGTACATTTGTGGCTCGAGTCCATTCTTGAAGAACAGTTGAATTGAAGTAGTTGTTCGCTGAGGGTCTGTCGTTTAGAAGCATAACTGGTATCTGAAAAATGTATATCAATGGTCAAAACGAGCCAATAAGTTCGTGATTTTTTTACTTCTCCGTTTTCAAGTGGTACAATTTTCGAATATTGAGTTGTGCAAATGACGTCATTGTCATTTGTTATAGGTTGCAAGCTGTTTTTACCGAAGTATGTCTCGCAATCGGCCGTAGTATCGGAAAAATGCATCCACGGTGTCCATGTTTTGCCATAATCGCTGGATTTTTCCAACGTCCATAGTCCCGGCCGTGGTGAGTTTCCCATTCGTATGTACAAGTATGCCACGTGAAATTCCTGCGAATGTATAAAATTAATAGATGTTTAACACGTTTTCTACTGTTAGTTTTTGCAATCATAAATATGTAGCAAGAAATGTACGAGTAATATCGGTAAGTGTTCATTTCCAAACCTGGAAAAGCAGCATCGACAACCCAAAAGACAACAGATCCATGAGTCTGCCCTTCTCCCTGTGTCGCTTGACACAGGCTATCTTTTGAAGACACAACACTGTAATGGGCTCACCACCTTCTCAGCAGAAGAAATTGCTGCCCTAACTTAATTCACTTACAGGGATACGTGCTTATGGACTTGCCCGGTCGATGCCACTGCAATTGGTTCTACCGACAAAGATAGGCCCTAACCGGATTGAACGCAGAATGCAGCAGCAGCGGCAGAAGCAACAACAACAGGTAGATCTATCATCGCCGCTGTGTCACCGCGACAGATCTACCTATTGTTGTTGTTGCTTCTGCCGCTGCTGCTGCATTCGGCGTTCAATTTGGTTAGGTCCATAGGTTCAAAACTTATCGAAGAGCACGAACTGCTCGCGACCAGTTCCGCAACTTGTCGGTTATGCAGTCTATGACTGCTGAAGGCGGCTCTCGTTATCGTGTGTGTGATAACGAGAGCCGCCTTCAGCAGTCATAGACTGCATAACCGACAAGTTGCGGAACTGGTCGCGAGCAGTTCGTGCTCTTCGATAAGTTTTGAACCTATGGACCTAACCAGATTGAACGCCGAATGCAGCAGCAGCATACTAAAGTGTGAGCGGTGAGCAAAAATATTTCTGATCGGTGATCATTTGATCCTGATCACTTGAGCGGAAGTTGCTCATGCTCAGTATCTTGGGAATCCACTCAATGTGATTAGTGCATAATGCGAAACCCACAAAAAGTTGTTTAAGTATGGAGTGACACAACTTGTCAAGAGCGAACTGTCGGATTTTTGTCACTTTTCACTCGCGTCACTCTAAAAGTCAAGAATTTTCAAAAAAAAATAATTTTTTTTTAATTTAAAATTTTCTTTTTTCGTAGTTTATACTGAATGTTTGGTATATTGGAGGCATGGAAAATTGAAATATTCGCAAATCCCCTTGCGTGGGCTCCGCTCGCTAAGCTCGCTCCGCGCTAGGGATCGCAACCCTCAGTATCGCACAAACATGAAGGCTCGCTTCGCTCGATCTGCGTGCAACAGCGTTTTGATCTGTTTTAAACACACCAAACACTCAGTATAAATCATTAGAACAAAAAATAAGGAAAAAAAAATAAAAAATTAAGATAAAAAAAAATTAATTTTTTTAATTATTTTAATTTTTTAATATTTTTAAATAATTTAATTTAATTTGCAGATTTGAGAGTCTTAAGGTCGCCTTCCACGGCAACGATTTTGGTCGCGAGCATGCATCGAACCACGTCAAACTCAATAGAAAAAAAATCTGCTCATTTCCATCGTTCTATGATATTTGATGGTTCGATGGAAGTTCGGTCGTGGTTCTGCGCGTTCATGTATGGCTACCTTTAGGGTGCGCGCAAGTTGGCACACGTTCGCGTGTCGCGTTCACGTGTTTTATGTCAAACGGTTTGAGTCTATGGTTTGCAACCAAAGATGCGAATCTGTCAATTCGACAAATGCTCGGCTGTTGTCGTATCACCAAATTGGGTTCATTATTGTGTGTTAACAATTTAGTATGAAATATGTGCTTATGTACATCCTACTACTCTCCAGTCGTTTGTTTTGCCACTCAATTCTTACCTAATTATCCGTTTTAAAGCACAATAATTAACCTAATTTGTTGATACGACAATAGCCGAGCATTTGTCATATTGACAGATTCACGTCTTTGGTTGCAAACCATAGACCCCAACCGTTTGACGTGAAACACGTGAATGCGACACGCGAACGTCTGCCAACGTGCGCGCATCCTTGGGGTGACGTGAGTGATATGTGACAAAAAATCCGAGTGAAAAATGATTTTTTCACAACGGGCCCCGGAAACTAAAAATATCCCAAAGTACGCGATACCCCTTCTTGAAGATTTAGGTATCGGTATCTGAAACGTAGCGTTCTCGCAAAGTATAGTATCTATGAAGCAGTGTTGACACAGTGTCGACTCGGTCCAAAACCAATGGAGAAGTATAAGGGGGGAATGTGAGTTTGACATCTCATGTGCGACTATAGGGACTGAGTGAGTGTTGCGGGGAAGAGGGCGTGTGTCTCTCTGTTTGGTTGGTTGGTTAGTTTAGTTGTTGTTGTGGCAATGGTCAGAAGTTCGTTGTGTGAGTGTGTTACATGTTGCGTTGTTCTTCGTCTTCCTCGGTGTTAAGTGACAGGAATATAGCTGCCTCTACGGGGTTCTCCCACAGCGATCTGGGGGTCAGGTGTGTGGGTGCAGCTGGACAATTGAAAGTGTGGTCCACATCGTGAGGTGTACCATTGCAGGCGGGGCATGTGTTCGTGACATCCCGGTCAATGCGAGATAGGCAGGAGTTAAGACGCGAACACCAGCCCGACCGAAGTTGGGCAAGTGTCGTCCTGGCTGCTCTCGGAAGTATTCTCTCATCGGAAGAAATGGCTGGTGGTTGTGTCGAGAGAACTTTATTTGTACCTAGTCCCGCGATTGATGCGTGTACCTCCTCGTGGTGTATTGCTGCGATGGCTGCTCTGTATGCGTTGTTTTCAAAGGGAACCCTTTTGTACCTCTGGACGTCTCTTTCGAGGTCCCTCAAATCACGCCTGACATATCTTGTTGGCAGCGTCTTGTCTATGAGGTCGGTGTTGGGGTGCTCCTTCGGTAACAACCCACCAGGTATTGTTTCGCAAGAAGCTTGTTGTGGTCCCTTAGAGGCATCATCCTTGTTTCCTGATGTAGATGGTCCTGGGATGACATCAGGAGACAGCCAGTCACAGGTGCGGCGTTTTGGAAAGCCTGAATGTTATTCCATTGTGTGTCACAGAGATTCTGTGACCACACTGGAGCCGCATAGTTGGCTACTGATCTTCCGACTGCTTTGTATGTGACCAGTAGGGTCTCTTTATCCTTGCCCCAGGTGAAAACGGCCAAGGCTTTAAGGATTTTATTCCTTCCATGGACACACTGTTGAAGCATGGGGGGATGACGTGGCCATGCTGTCCAGGGTTACTCCTAGAATTTTAGGATGGTTCACGGTCGGAATAAGTTGGTTGCCAATTGAGATCCCAAGTTGCATCTTGACTTCCTTCGTCCAGGTGTTGAATAAGGTTGCCGAGGATTTGGGCAGTGATACGATTAAATTCTTGCCCGTGAAGAAGGAGTTAAGCTCTTCCAGGTAAGCATTTAATCGTTCGCACATTTCCGTGATGTCGTCGCTCCCTGTTGCCAGAATGGAGCAGTCGTCGGCATAGGAGATAATTTCGATTCCTTCAGGTGGGGTTGGAATTCCAGATAAGTAAAGGTTGAACAAGGAGGGAGACAAAACTCCTCCTTGTGGCACACCTTGTTTGATCTTCCTTAGCTTCGACTTCTTGCTCCTGAATTCGGTGTAGGACTGCCTGCCCACGAGGTAGTTGGCAATCCATTTTGTGATATGCGTTAAACGAGATGTATTGTAAAGGTCGAACAGAAGTGCTGAGTGGCTGACTGTGTCGAAGGCTTTCGATAGGTCAAGTGCCACCAGAATTGTTCTGTGACATGGACGAGGTTGGTTGAGGCCATTGTGGATGCGAGTTGTAATGGCATCCAGGGCCGTCGTCGTACTATGCATCCTTCTGAAGCCGTGCTGGTGGTTTGCAAGCCTGATGTGGGCCGCAAGAACAGGGTGAATCGATGCTTCGAGCGTTTTGGCAACTGGTGATAGAAGTGTGGTGGGACGATAGGACTCGCCGAGTGTCGCTTTTTTCCCAGGTTTCAAGATTGGGATTATTCTCCCTTTCTTCCAGAGTTCCGGAACGATCAGTGATGTGATGGATAGATTGAATGTGGCCGTGAGGTATTCGATAGCTGGTGCGTCGAGATGTTTAAGCATTGTCATTGAGATTGCATCGGGCCACAAGGCTTTCGAGTTGTTCGCTTTTCTGATTGCTGCAGCCACTTCGTCCGGGGTGAAGACAGGTATATTGTCTGTAGTTCGGTTATGAATCCTCCTTCGGATTATGCGCTTTTGTCTGTCTGGTGGAGGATGTTCAGTAAACTGCCTATTGAAGCAACTTGCACAATGGGCAGGGTTGGAGATTGAGTTTTCTCCGAACTGTATGGCGACATTTCCCGTTTCGGTGGATTAGAAAGGGCACGGACTGTCGACCATAGTTTGCTAATACCTGTGGTTAGGTTGCATTCATTCAGATGCGAACTCCATTTTGACCTCTTATGTTCGGCCACTTGTCTTTGGATTTCACAGTTCAGTTCGTGAATTCTGGGATAGTCTGGGTTAGTGCTCCTGATGTTGTCTCTCTCTGCCAATCTGGCAGCTGAGGTAGGAAAGTCTGGCCGAATTTTAGGAATGCGTCCTGCAGGAATAAATTTCACAGCCGCTTTGTTAAGGACTTTCCTGATATTCAACACGGCCTTACGTACGTCGGTGGGAGTTGGCATGGCGAGGAATTTAGCACTAGTATAATCGGTAAAGCTACTCCAGTCAGCCTTGTTGTGGTTGACAAAGGTGCGGTGTTCGACAGATATGACATCTCTCGGTTTGTTAAGCCTTATCACGATTGGTAGGTGGTCCGATGATAGTGTAAGGACCGGCTCCCATTGTGTATTGTTTATGAGGCTAGCACTGGTAATCGTGATGTCTGGAGAACTGGAACAGGTACCGGCAATACGGGTGGGCGTATCATCATTCAGTGTTCAGCAAGGCGATACCTCTGGCGTCGTTGTTAAGATGTGAGTGCTAGAGTTCATGGTGAGCGTTAAAATCACCAAGCAGGAGACGGTGTTCACCAGTGAGGAAAGTGTTGATATTTACATGGTAACCTGAGGGACAACTGGATACTGGTGGAATATATATGTTGTAAATTTCAATATCAACATTGCCTGATTTTATGGCAATGGCTTGTACTTCCATGGTGATGTCGTTGTTAGTGACATCTATTTCGCGGTATTGCACGGAATGGTGAATGACGAAGGCAAGTCCTCCTCCAGCGTTGGTCAGCCTATCTTTCCTTATAATGATGTAATTTCCATGAGCGTTGAGGGACGAGTTGGGATGTAGTTTCTCTCCTGGATGGCTCCAACTTGAATGCGGTGTCTGTCCATGAGTGAAGCGAGTTCGGCTATTTTGTTTTGCAGCCCGTTGCAACTTAGTTGGACGAGTGAGAGCGTATCGAAAATGGCGATCGGTGGTGCAGGCGTAAGATTGTTTTGTTGGGGAATCCTACTGGGTCTACGAGTATTCGCAGGGGTCGTTCGGGTTGACTGAAAGCTCATGTGGGTGCTCACTGGTGTAGGGGAGTGAGGCGTGTTTGATGAGCTCGCTGCTCGTGGACCTCGGTTTCTACACTGACTGGCGGTAAACGAAGGATTCCAGTGCTTGTGATGGTTTAGACAGGAGCAGTTTCTCAGGTGGCACCACTCATCGCAACAGTTGCATCTCACTGACGTCGCATTAGGATGCAGCTCTCTATTGCATACGCAGCAGATTCAAGGACCCGGGTTGTTTTCAATGCCGGCGCGGAGAAGTAGTATTGAGAGCAATTGCGCCGAAATGTGTTGCTCCCAATAAACACAAAAAAAAAAAAACAGATACAGTATGTAACACACAAACACACGTCCTTCTTGCATTGAAGGGGTTTGCCAGCTTTTGGCCGTTGTAAAAACGGGTCGCTCCGGTGCGTAGAACCAGCTGCCGCAGGAACGTCAAATAGTTTAGTGTTCAATATATGCGGATTGCTCCTCCATAGATTCTCTATAGTTAACTGCGATTTCCTTTGCTTTTCGGAATAGAAAAAACGTCAACCACATCGGTATTACGCGCTTCTAGGACCGGAGGTGGACCCTTAGACCATTTAGCAATGGACCGTGCTTCGACCATTTAAAAGTGCTCCAACATTTGGGGAATAAGTCAACAGGCAGCCTACTCAGTTGGTTCGATATTGACATATATATTGACTGTTATGTCTAATTGTGTTGTTTTAACAACAACAATACCGATTATTTCAACAACAACAAATAACAACAATAAATTTGATTATGCAGCAAACACTTCGCTGCATTAGATTTTTTCGAATCTGTAGGTCCCCGCCAATTAAAAAATGGTGTTGTTCCTTCAATCAAATTTATTGATGGGTAATTTCAGGAGAGATACTTTATACGAGGTTCGTAGTAAATATTAAGATCGTCACCTAGCTTAAATTAAAACAGTTAAGCCACACATTCAGCTCATTTCTTTCTTTTGGGTACCTTGAAAAATAAAAGGTAATAAGCACATAAATTGTCGTTTCTGGATATAATTTATTTGCAGGTTTCCATCTCTCTGCTGGTGTAGAAGTTTCATCTTCCCCAATTTTCGCTGCGCCACAAACAAAACTAAAAAGCCGGCTGCCTGAAAATTTAAACTTCTCACTCTAATCAATCAATACACCATATTTTTTCCGTTTATTTATGTACATCCCATCCGTACTGTCAATTCCTGGCAACACTTAATTGTCATTAAATGACTAAAATGGTCTACTGAGTCGACCACTTGTCCACTTAGTACCCAGATATTGGAGCCACTGTTTCTATGGAAACATATAGAACAAGCTCATTCCATGGCTATACACATATTCAATGGGTGGACCCAAGTATTGTAGCTCCATAAAATTGCCAGTCGAGCACCATCACATGGTGCCCCATTTTTCTTATCTTCAACGCTTCAGTACGAGCGCCATCATCGTCTCCACTTGTTAAGCGAATCTGCTTGTGCGACGTCTGTTGCAATGGCTGCGTTCAGAAGGAACTGATCAACTTCCGCTCAAGTGAACATGATGAAAATGAGCGGATTCAGAAGTGACCGATCAACTTCTGCTCGGGTGAACATGTCAATTCACCGAGCAAGAAATATATCTGATCATCGCTCAGTGGTCAAGTTCTTCTTCTTCTTTTTCCTCCTCACGCTCATGTTGCGATTGCGACATCCGACTTTTGGTTTCGCCTGGTTTTTAATTTTTTTTTTTGTTTCACAATCAACCGTCGTAAAACTATGGAGAACTCACCGCCGCACAGTGCGTCGAATGTATAGGGAAGTGATAAAAAATCAGTATCTTAAGAACCGTGCAACCGATTTTGTTAAAATTTCGCACGAATGGGGAGCTATACATAATCTTTAAACTGCATAAATTTGATTAAGATAGATGGTCGTAGTTTTGATATATTGCGAAAAGTGTGAGTTAAATTTGCTGTAATTAGGAGGCTGGTGGTAAAAAAATCATAACTTGGAAACGAGTCTACCAATTGTAATGAAATTTAACGTCCATTTAATAAAAGGTACAAGCATTAACATTTCCAAATTACAATGTGATCTGATGACGCAGTTTTGAGATATTGACCAGAGAATTTGTTCAATTCTGGCTCTGTTTATAGGTAGTATGCAAAACGTAATATCTTTTAAATGGTAACAGAATATCTTAAATTTTCAAAGAGATGCTATGCACATATTGCACTTTACTATATTTTACTTACTTGGAAGGATCAAGGCAATTAACAACCTAACATTTAATTTAGCACAGGTACACAGATGCGGAATTTGAAGTTTATGTATGAACCGTGTCGAATTTTCTAACTAGCTGTGACATTTTACAACATTTATTTTATTACTCCGCTCGAATTTTCATTCGTTACGTTAGCTGATGCTTTAAGCACCTAGAGCGTAAAAATTAAAGTGTATTCTTTCATTATATCCTTATTATTCTTTTATTTACTTTTTTTCCGGTCCTGCTAGTCTAACTCTAGCCACAATACTTATTTTACCTATAAAATATAAAATTTTGTCCGTAATTAGAACTTTTTAGTAGTTTTAACAGACATATACATATTTACATGTGTTACAAAAGCGTTTTTCACGCATATAAATTACAATTACGCCCCCAAAATCACTCTAAAGTAGATAAGCGAAATAATATATATAATAAAAAAAACTTTAACCCAGTTGAACCGATATGTCTTGTGTATTTGTTTCCTTTTATGGGTATTTCTTTTTAGAATAAATAAACTTTTTCCAGTTTATTAAATTATTTTTTTTTTTATTTATTTATTTATATTTCAGACTGTAAGCACCTAGTCCTTGCAACAAATGTGCAATTTTCTCTGTATTATTAATTTTAAGGAATCTTGAAAAATATTCATTGATTTTTTAAATGTGACTTATCCCACAAAAACGCCAATTACGTTCAAAAAGGCAAAAAAAGGCAAACCAAAACTACTTAGAATGAAAGAATATATATGCATCTGACAGAAACCGTCAACCACCCAAAACGTTTTGTGACGTTTTTTTTTAATCCTTACTCAAAGTTTTATTTTAATTTTAAATAATTGTGCTGTTTTTTTCAACATTTTTTAATTAAATTTTTTTTGTCTTTGGGTGTAAGCCTGGGGCCTGGTCTATTGGGAAAATATAACTTTAGGTAGTCAGGACTTCACCGAAGCTCAAAACGCAATTTCCACCTCATAGACCCTTTTTCAATATTTTCAATTTTTCGAATTTAGCACATAATATTACTAAAACAAAGAAAAGCAAAATTTTTCAAACATCATTTTTAGGAGCTCCAACATGTTTTCTTAAAGATAGGTTACTTTCAAAGCCGGACAAAAATAAAAAATTTTCGATTTTTGGCTATGGAACGACGCACTGTGCGCCGTGCCTAATTCGCCACTTCAAAGGCAACAATGGCAAAATCACAGAACTTTGTTTTCATCCGCCGTCCAATCAGCTTGCCTCGATCTCCGTCGATTCGACAGTTTATGCTATGGGATTTCGATTGTCCCGCCAGATGCGTTACCCCGGAATTAAACTGTGCGCGAATTACGTCCACAAGTCGCAATCAACGAAAATCAGCTGTTCAGCCTTTTATAGTTAAATCTCTTGTTCACGTTCGTTTGACACATTTGATCTGTGAAAAACTGGCTTCCCAACAAATTTGAAACACTTTTTTGAATCAAGAATAGAAACATACACTTCCAAGCGCATAACAAAAACTCCAAGCGGGGGCAAAAACTCCTTGGGGGCAAAAACTCCTCTTCCATATTCCTCCGCGTGGGTGCCCCCTGGAACGGCAGTGGTCACTGACCATTGCTAACCAACGTCAAGCCGCCAGTGATGGCGGTGCGATAATTTGATTGACACCTTCCCCCTGTGGTGTGGGGTGTAAAAATAATACCACGGCCTTTTCCCTTTGAGGGCCTGTCGTTAAAACCGACAATCAAAGGACAGGATGTGTATGCCAGCAACTTGCACTATCCGAAATCTTTATATGCAAACGAAACGTCAACTATGCCCCGGATAAGGACTGACTCAACGGTTACGACTTTTGGCTATCATACATCGTACAATGACAAAGATTTGATTCTGGAATGTGCGTACTCTCCAGGACAATGGATCAAAAGGTCCCCAGAACGCACGATTTCTTCAATTAGAGAGTGAATTTCTGAGGTACAAATTAAATGTCTTAGGAGTTAGTGAGATAAGATGGTGGAACAGCGGAGAATTTATCTCTCCAGCGGGCAGCACTGTAATGTTGTACTCCGATAAAGCTACCGGTAGTCGTCGTGAGTCAAGTATGGGGCTCCTTTTAACCAGAGCCGCGCGAAACTGTCTCTTATCCTGGGAGCTGGTCTCTGACAGAATCTTGAACGCCAGGTTCCGGACCAAAATGAGGAACATCTCAATAATACAATGTTATGCCCCTACTGAACCCGACAATGTCTTGGCAAAAGACTCCTTCTACGAAGAACTAAACGCCGTTCAGAGCAGAACACCTAAAGGTGACATTATAATGGTTATGGGTGATTTGAATGCGAAAGTTGGCGCTGATAACCATGGGCTCAGACATGTGATGGGGAGACACGGTCTTGGTGATCGTAATGACAACGGTGAAAGATTTGTAGAGTTCTGCAACTTTCACAGTCTCTTCATCGGTGGTACTATGTTTGAGCATAAGGACCACCACAAAATCAGTTGGTCCTCTGTTGATCGGCGCAGAACACAAAATCAGATCGACAATTTTGCCATTAGTAAAAGATTCAAGAGTTGCCTCCTGGACTTGCGAAACAAGAAGGGTGCCGATATTGGGATGGGAAGAGACCATTTCCTTATGATCGCTAATGTTCGATTGCGTATTGCAGCCGTGCGCCGCCCCAGCGACGAAAGATCCAGGCCCTGCAAATTCAACACCGCTTGATTAAAAAATCCAGCTGTCTCACAAAAATATTGTAAAATATAATGACCATCTTGTGCAAAAAGCAGCTGAGATAACTAGTCACCCAAATAGTGATATAAACGAAAACTGGGATGCCATAAAATGCGTACATTGATAGCGCAGATACCATCCTTGGCACAAACACGGATTGCCGAAATAAGCCCTGGATGTCCGACGCTTCATGGCAACGGATTGTTGAAAGAAAGGAGCTGAAAGTTCGTTTGGCTGCAGCATCAGACGACAATCGAAGCAGCATCGAACTCCTTTACCGTCAGAAAGCTCGAGAAGTTCAGCGTAGTGTGCGACGCGATAAAAGAGTTTATGCCAATTCTCTTTTAGCCTCAGCAGAAGAAGCCGCAAGAAGTAACAACTTAAACGCCGTATACGGTGTCATCAAGGAGTTTACAGGTGGTCGTAACTCCTGCCAACATCCAGTGAAGGATAGTGATGGAAAGCTAATTATCTTGGAAGAAGATCAAATGAGGCGGTGGAAAGAACACTTCGCCGCAGTTTTGAACCGTGTAACCTCTGGTGAAGTTCCCCCTCATATAGATAATTTAGCTAACCATCAGAATGTGCGTATACGGTCCACTGCCCCGACCAAAGAGGAAATAGTCACTGCAATTATTGCACTAAAACGAGGAAAGGCCGCTGGACTCGACGGTGTCCCTGCTAAACTTTATCAAGCAGCGCCAAGCGTAACTGCCGATTTGCTGCACCCACTTGTTGATAAAGCGTGGAATACAGAGACCTTTCCCACTGAGTGGAACGAAGGTTTGATCATCAAACTTCCAAAGAAGGGTAGCCTCACAGACTGTAATAATTGGAGAGGCATTTGTGTGCTTCCTGTCGTTGCCAAGATAATAGCTAAAATCGTCCTGGAAAGATTAAAGGCCCACTTAGAAAGCACAATTGATGAAGAGCAGGCTGGTTTTCGATCCGGATTCTCCTGTGTCGATCACATTAACACCCTGCGAATCATCATCGAGCAATGCGCTAAATTTACGATTCTCTGCTTCACTTGCTTTTCATCGATTTCGAGAAGGCTTTCGATAGTGTAAACCGGGATTCTACATGGGCGGCCTTGCGCAGGAGAGGCATCCCTGAGAAGCTTGTGGCTATTATTAAGGCAACCTATGACAGCGCAAAATGTCGCGTTTTGCATAAAGGTAAGGTGTCGGAGGACTTTGAGATTCGCAGTGGAGTTCGGCAGGGGTGCATCCTTTCCCCGATCCTATTCCTCATAGTGATCGGCGACGTGTTGCATGCAGCCCTATCCGGACTCGACGAGGAATCCAATGGACTTTGACATCTTATCTACATCTTGACTACGCTGACGACATATGCCTACTGTCCCACAAAATCATGGATCTGTCCGCAATGGCGTTAGAACTCGAGAGGGAGGCAAGCAAGTTTGGGCTAAAGATTAATACCAACAAGACCAAGGTTCTTAGCCCGCCGTTGCGAAAAAGAAATCCGACACCTATTGTCATCAATATTAATGGGCAGCCTGTGGAGAAGGTGGACAACTTCGTCTACCTAGGTAGCATTGTTGCCGAAAATGGTGGTACGGAGCAGGGCATCGCTCGTCGTATCAACCAGGCTAAACGCGCATACGGCATGCTGTCCAAAATCTGGCAGAGCAGTTATCTGAGCATCAAGACCAAGCTGGGCCTGTTTCGCTTCCTGGTACTATCAGTGCTTTTGTATGGGAGCAGTACATGGAAAGTTTCCGTAGGAGTTACCAGAAAACTGCAAGTTTTCGTCAACTCATGTCTTCGTCGAATTTTAAGAATTTTCTGGCCCGAAACAATATCAAATGAAGAGCTAAGTCGGCGTACGGGTCAGATCCCAATCGACGAATTGATACGCAGGCAAAAATGGCAGTGGATAGGTCACACATTGCGGAAGAGTGATAACTGCATTGCTTTGCATGCCATGAAGTGGAACCCCATTTCCAACCAAGGCCGACCAAGAGGGGGTCCTCGAATCACATGGCGTCGATCTGTGGTAAAGGAGTGTCAGGCACTGGGTAAGTCTTTTGGGGAGTTGCCCAGAACAGTGTACGATGGCGCGCAGGAGTAGTTGACGCGCTATGCCCCGCTAGGGGTTAAAGCAAAGTAGTAAGCGCATAACAGTAACTTACAACAAAACAAATGATCACCCACAGTTTTAAAATACATGCATATGTGAACTGACACTTCGCGGCTCGTTGATTCCGACAAAGTGGAACTCGTCTCAACTTTCGCGACGTGTTGTTCGTACAGAGTATACTTATCGCCATCTGAAATACATTGGGTCAACTTTATTTGACAGCAGAAGCCGCGTTGTTTGCCCAGACTATAATTCAGCCATTAAATTCACCGGTCGCACGGGGGACACCGAAATAAGCCATAGCGAAATAAGGCATACGAAATAATCCATATATGTATGTAGATACTTTCGTTTGGAAACGAAAGTATTCATCGAAGAATAAACGAAATAAGCTATGCATTTACAATATCGGTTTCATATCGAAATAAGGCATGCGATAAAAACGAAAATAGCCATGCAGTGTCCAGAGCAAGCGAAGCGAGCGTTCATGTTTGTACGATACTGAGCGTTGTGATCTCTTAATACTCGTATTACGTTTACACTATACCCAGATTACTTCATCTGCTGCTTAATCTAGGTGTGGTGTGTTCAAAATTGTATGTATTTGGCAGTTACAGATTAAAGCTCTCCACAAACCAGCGCGGTACGGTACAGCGGTACTCAGCGGTAGCAGCATACCGCGTCCCCATTTAAACCACCGCGTTACGAGCACGGTACCATCGATAGTGCCGCCTGCGGTACATCGCGATCAATAGTGCCGGCTGCGATACAAAAGCCCAGCAAAGCTGCGGTACACAAAAGTGAATGGCACTCATTCAGTGGGATCTTTACCATTCTCAAAATCAATTAACTAACTAACCCATTCTACAAATATTTGTTGAATTTCTCAGGTCGCTAGCTTCATTCTATCGAAATTTATTGCTTATTTGAAGTTTCACTTGTAGGGGAGGTAGGGGTTCCTTGGGTCGGATCTTGCCCATCATTGCCACCAACCAATTAGATCACCCTACAAATATTTAAACAAAATTTCAAGTCTCTAGCTTCACTCTATCGAAAGTTATCGCTTATTTGAAGTTTCATTTTTAGGGGAACTAGGGGTTTCGTTGGTCGGATTTTATGTACAATATTTTCAATATTAGCCAAGTGGATCCTACTACAAACATTTGACCAAAATTTCAAGTCGCTAGCTTTATTTTGTCTTAAGTTATCGCTTATTTTAAGTTTCATTTCTAGGGGAGGTGAGGGTTCCTTAGGTCGGATCTTACCCATCTCTAATGCCAACTAACTCAATCTCACTTCAAACATTTGACCAAAATTTTCAAGTCACTGGCATCATTCTGTCAAAAGTTATCGCTTATTTGAAGTTTCATTTGTAGGGGAGATGGGGGTTCCTTGGGTCGGATCTTGCTCATTTCCAATACCAACCAAGTAAGTCTTACTAGCAACATTACACCAAATTTTGAACTTGCTAGTGTCATTCTATCGAACGTTATCGTAATTAAACGAATATCTTATTTTTTGAAATTTATAGGGGAGGTAGGCGTTCCTTTGATCTGATTATGCCCAACTTACTAAAACTCAAGCAGCTTCTTACCTTAGGATTACATGCGAAAAATCAGGTGTCTACGTCAATTAGTTTAGGAGTTATAGACAAAAAACCTGAAAAGTAGGGTAGTACGGGGCTCTTTGTAAGAAAATTACCGTTAGTTTTCAACTGATCGATTTTATTTTCCCAGAAAAGTATAACATTACTCTCACGAGTAATCTACCAAAGCTAGAGCTTTTTATGTTTATTTAATCGGGAGTTATAGGATACATTTAAGTATTTTACATATGTAGGGGAGGTAGGCGTTTTCTTGGCCTGATCATGCCCATTTTCAATACCAACCAACTAAATCACACTGCCAACATTTGACCAAAATTTCAAGGCTCTAGCTGCATTCTATCGAAAGTTATCGTGCGAACGGACAGACAGACAGACATGGCTAAATCGAATCAGGAGGTGACCCTGATCATTTATATATATACATTGCTATACCTCCGGAGTCTCCTTTAAGGTGTTACATATTTTCGTGACAAAAACAATATACCCTATACTATAAGTCTAGGCCTAGGGTATAATAAGGTATGCGAAGGAAAGCGAAAATAGTCATGTACATACTCCCCTTCGTTTTTAAACGAAATTAAGCATTGAGTGTGGAACCGAAAGAATCCATGCATGGCCACAGTCGGTTTCAACCGAAATTATCCATTAATGCCTTATTTCCACATGGCTTATTTCATGGTGCCGTCACACGGGCTCAGTTTATTCAGTTTCGTGGTCGACCAAGGGTGACGTGTTAGGTTCAGCCTCAAGTGATGGCACAGTTCGCGTGTGGACGCCAAAAATTAGAGGAGTTGGCGGTGAGTTCCTGGCACACTGCACCAGTGCGAAGCTTTGACTTCAGCCCAAACGGCAGACATGTAATATAAGTGCACTGCGGTGATTTAATATATGAATTTTCGGGTTATATTTGATTTCAGCTCATCGCCGGTTTTGATGACAAAACTCTGAACAGACGTTTTCTGAGCTCCTTCACAGGACACAAAAACTGGGTGCGGTGTGCCCGTTTCAGTCCGGACGGAAAGTTGGTGGCCTCCTGTGGCGACAAGTCCTTGTGAATCTACGACACTACGAGCGGCGAAAGTGTTGACACCTTTCAAGAGCACAAGGGTGTTGGCTTGCATGTTGCATGGCACCCGAATGAAAGTTTTGTCGCATTGGCGATGACTGATAATCGCATCAAAATCTTAGATATTGCGTCCAGAAGTCTGATTCAACTGTATCAGGTGCATTCGAGTCAGGTCATTTCGATTTCGTTCCATTCGTCCGGCAACTACTTGCTGTCGGAAATCGATGATGACACTATGAAAGTGCTTGACTTGCTGGGGAGTAGACCAACCTACATATTGACCGAACATCTGAGCGAAGTGTCGAGCGTGACCTTCTACAAGGATGGTAATAAATTTGAGTCGGGAAGAAATGACAAACAAGTAAATTACTAAATACTTATCAATTGATTTGATTTTCGAATTTCCTTCAATTTCAGCTTATGGTATGGAAAGGCAGATTTCAAGACACCGAATCAAAAGAAAATGGATCAGCATTAGACGTAAGCGGAATCTCCCAAAAACAACCCTGTTGTAAAAAAATCCCCGCCAAGAAAAACTCCTCAGCAGTAAAAAGGATTGATATGAACACAATACCGCAAAAGTACTCGTAGCTTCGCGCCTCGCTCTAGGGTATGCATATTGAACGCTGATTGCATTAGTTAATTTCTTTCAAAGCTGATTGGCGGTATTGTGTTCATATCAATCCTTTTTACGGCTGAGGAGTTTTTCTTGGCGGGGATTTTTTTACAACAGGGTTGTTTTTGGGAGATATCACATCTTTTTGCATAGTAGTAGTAGTAATCCAGATGACGCAACGGTAAGCACGTTCGATTTCTATACATTGGGCTCCGGTTTGATTCCTACTGAATGCGGTAGTCTTCAATAAAAAAGGGGATTTATGTGCCGGACTATGAGTCCACTCAGGTTACCCATTTGAGGTAAATAGTTTTCTTGCCAAGAATATCATTTTTCTAGTTTTCATGACACACTTTACATTCATGTACTTGCCACAAACCACGCCCACAACCATGAACTCGTATGGTTCTCCTCACCCGACGAGCGCACGGACTTTTGCATCCGTCGTCGTCACTACTCACATAATCAAGTGTTTGCGTCTCTCCCCGTCGGCATGCGATCTCTGCGAGTGATTTTCTGTGTCGCATTCAAATTGTCAAAAAGACTTAAACGAGAAACTCCACTATAAAATTTCACATTTTTTGGATGTATCTTTTTATCTACTGCACGGATCAGAGCAAATGATAGCCTATGCACACCCTTGGGACACAGTCAATCCGTGAGAAAAGAAAGCAGACCTCGATACGCTCCCTAAGAGGCTGTAGACCGGTCAAAGATCAACAAGAACAAGAAAAATTTGAAAAATTGCCATTTTCAAATTATCATATTTTATCTCGGGTGTTTTTCCTTGTATCGGAATCAAAATTGCAGCACTTCGTAAGATGACCAGAGACAATGACCATACCAAATTTGAGCTCGAACAAGCATCCGGGGCCGGAGCTACAGAGGTCCGAAAACCCGTACTTGTTGTGTCGCGTAAACATAGTCTTGGTCACTTTTTCCATTTTTTTTTCGATTTTTTCGTTTTTCTTTGGCGGGGCGGGACGCTCCCGCGTCCCTAGATCAGTCCAGTCTCCTAGTCAAGGGATATGTCGGCCAAATCAACAGAAGATGCCGCGGAATTCTAATCGATCCAACGAAAAGCGGTGCTTATAACGAGGAGCATGACTATCAGGTTAGCGATTAGTTTTATGAGTTTATGCGTATTCCGTTATTGTTAATTGGCAATGGCCTCATTTATACCGTGGAACTAAAAGGCGATTTAACTAAATCGTTTTAGTGCTAGTACTTGTTTGTGGTGTGTTTATACGGACCATACGGAGACGTACTAAATATGAAAGATATCAGTTGTTGGTTTGTGACTTCGGTGACTTTGGTCTAAGAAAATGTCAAGAGGCAATAACCTCCTAATAAAAACGGGTTTATTCCGCTACAATCAAAGGATGAAACAAATGCAGGGTTTTAGGAAAGGATGAGGTATTTATATAACATATAAAATATAATTTTCACCAACAACACCATCTAGTCCCAATTTTTCAGTCCAGTTCTACGTTGAAAGTGGAGCTAAAATGAGTACCAAAACTAGCTAATGCGACATGTTTATGTCGTCGTGAGTTAGCTCGAATCAGTTAATTCTCGAAGATAGTTCCGCGGCATAAACGAAGCCAATGATAATTCATTGGTAAAACGTTGGATTTTCAGTGCTTTGTTTTAAGTTGCGACACCAAACGCGATTTTATTATTTAAGTCTTTTGAACTAGGATTATCCACATAAGACCAATAATGTCGACGGTTTTTTATATAAAGGTTACGATTTTAAAAGGGTCGTCGAATGGGCTTGAAGAATGCAAGGGTTTCGGAACGGCTCGGTATCCAACTCTCCTCAGTATCGAAGCGATATTCTTCTCTCCTCACACGAGTCGACTCGGAATCGATGCGACTGCCATCCGACGTGGGTTTTCGCTTAAGCCCTCCCCCCCCCCCCACACACACACACACATGTTACCTACACATACACATGTTACGTACACCCTGCAGGATGTCTGTATCGCTCAACATTTTTGTTGCAAATATGTCCTATCGTCGCAGTTGCATCGATGTCTATAGGTCGCCACACATGATCGCGCAGAACTACCATCGAACCATCAAATATCATAGAACGGTGGAAATAGGGGGAATTTTTTCCGCACGTTCTATGAAATTGATGATTCGATAGAAGTTCGGTCGTGATTGTGCGGGTTCATGTGTGGAGACCTTAACTGACCCATATATGGGTTTCACATTCATTTACATCGGATATCGAGAGCATTTCGATGTCGAGTCGACGTTGTTGTTTTAGTAGCAACGCGTGCAGCAGCGGCTTACTCTCCCACTGTGTCGAGGGCTAGAAAGATAGCGGCATCGGTAGGAGCCTCCCACAGAACTCTGGGTGTTAGCGAGGTGGGAGCTGCTGAGCATGTAAAGATGTATCAACATCATAAGCTGTAACGTGAGTTGTCAGATGGTCGATTTGTCAATAATTTGTCAGCTGATGAAGTAGCGTTCAGCAGGTGCAGACTCCATAACCAAACAGCTCTGGAACTGATCGCGAGCAGTTGCGGAGCCGCTCGCGAGCGGTTTCTGATTTTTACAACCTTCTGAACCCACCCAATATATTCGAACTAAAGGATTAACACTTGGCTAAGAGCCGTTTTCTCAATGTCTAGTTAAATCTTATCCTGTAGATAAACGCTAAACGGCACTCATCTTCCGGTTAAGAATTTATCGGACAGTAATTTTAAACAGCTGATACAGGCTGCTGAGATTTTGACAGCTAGAACTGTTTACGTTTGCACATTCAAATGAGACAATTAAACTGGTAGCAAGGAACAGAGTTCTGGATATTCATTCGAAGGAAATGAATCTGTGTGGGCTTCGCTCGCTACGCTCGCTCCGCGCTTAAGGGATCACAACCCTCAGTAGTATTGCACAAACATGAACGCTCGCTTCGCTCGCTCTAGACACTGAATGGCTATTTTTTTATCGCATGCCTGATTTCAATTTGAAACCGATAATTTCCACGCATAGCTTATTTCGTTTCTTTTCCGATGAATACTTTCGTTTCCAAACAAAAGTATCTATATGGATTATTTCGTATGCCTTATTTCGCTATAGCATATTTCGGTGCCCCTCTGATACCAACTCAGCCGAAAAATAATGCTGAGAGGTGGCACAGACGTAGAATAGAACAGGTGGCAGAATTCCGCCAAGAAAATCAGCTGACTTTCTAGTGCATTAGCTGTGCTGTGGACTGCATTATCATATTTTGAGCGTTGCATGCACTAAGGTTAAATTTAGTGTCCCGGATACCTAACTAGCAGTTTAATCAGACATTGAGAAAACGGGCCTAAGTATTTTTATTAATATGATACCGTTGTGACGTCACCCAAAAATGGTCGATCGTTTGAGGTTCTCGTTCACTGCTTCGTGTCTTCAGTTTTCCATTTGGTTTCCACAACATCGTGTCCATCGAAGTAACGAAGAACCATAAGCTGTGTTCGATTTAATAGGGATAACCGTAGAGTGCATTTAACGGAAACGCCAACCCCACCGCGATTTATTATAAGAGTGGGGTTTTTCTTCGGACTGGTGAATCTAAGACATACTTTTACTGTATTTCTTTTACAAGCCTTGTCAAATGGAGTGTTCTATATCGGGTTTGTATGCACGTCACAGTAACCCTGACGTCATAATTGCTACAAGTAAAAATTTACCTAGTTTTGTTAACTGGTAATTGATACCATCATTACCTGCACGTTGGCAGCGGCCTTGTCGTTGTCAGTTATGTGAAAGGATGGAATCTCTTCTTTTATTTACAAACAATTGAATCTTTTTTTTTGTACACCAGAACGCCCAAAACTTTGCGGACTTCTCGTACACTTTGAATGATTGATAAACAAAAGTGGTTGTATTATCGGATAGTACCAATATTTCGAATTTTCTCCCTTGCCCTATTTGCAAATGCAATATACAGGCCCGTGTTCCCAATGTCCTGTTAAACTGCCCAATACAACACTAAAAATGCGACAATGAAGTTCAAAAATAAGGGGAGAGAATCCCCATATTTTGTTGTATTTTGGGTGTTGTATATGATTTAGGTTAAGGCCTTTGATAAATAAGTCCCTGTTAGCTAACAGGCAGTTTAAAAGGATATTGAGAAAACGGGCCATAGCATTATTATTATACGTGTGCTGAAAAAGAATCTTCGTAAAAGAGTAACAACGGAAAATTTGGCTGGTATAAGGCGGCTATTACACTAGAAAAGTTCTTTTATAAATATCTTTTATGAACGACATTTTAAAAGAACTTTTATGAATGATATTAGCCGTCGAAGGGGGAAGGTGCAGAAGCTTGTAAGAAAAGTACTTGAAACAAGGAACGTTCATGTCGCCATTCTTTTCTTAGGCGGCTCTTCTTCCTTGCCATTTCATACCACTCTGCGGCTTCGCGTTGCTCTGCCCGTGGTGTTGGCACTTCGCCCGTTCTGGCGGTATAATCTCAGCTTCTTTCTGCAGGCAGCTCGGTCTTGGATCGTTTCATCGCCGAGATTTATGCGTTGTTGTTGCTTTCTTAGGCGGCTATTACACTATAGAACTTCTTTTAAAATATCTTTTATAAAAGATATTTGTAAAGTAACTTTTATAGTGTAATAGTCGCCTAAGATGCGCTAATTTTATGTAGAAATGTATTGTAAAATATTTAGATATATAATATATATGTATATACATTTTACATTGGGGGGCAAAGACCTTTTCCATAGTCCTCCGCGTGGGCGCCCCCTGGTAACGGCAGTGTATCAATTCGCTGACGGCCAATGTCTTAGCGATAAGACAGTTTGGAAAAGGCAGATAGCTGTAGCCTGAATGGCTGACGAACACCTAAGCGTCTCAGGTCTAGTAGGATGGAATGACTTGCGTAGTTGGATCTGCTACATAGTTGTGTGGGCCCCAGCACGTTTATTAAACCATCTGAAGCAGCTATCTCCGAGGCCATCTCCTGAATGGGGTTAAGCGACGTGCTGACAACTCGTCCTTGTAAAAACCACTCAATGTCAAGAAACCTGGAACAAAAGAATCGGATTGGACGGATCAACAACGACGACCACGCAAACGAATAAAGGATTATTCTTTCGGATCCTGGAATGTACGCTCCCTGAACAAACCGGGGGCCGAGAAGGCCCTCCTTCAACAGGTCGAAAAGTACAAACTGAGCATTACTGCAGTCCAGGAAACAAATTGGCTTGGCAGCGAGATTAATGACAAGAAATCGCACACAATTTTTACAAGTGGCAAACCATCGGGCCGCAAGGAGTTTGGAGTAGCATTTATAGTGAACAATCACCTCAAACCGCATATTACTGACTTCAAACCCATAAATGAACGGCTGTGTGCGATTCGCATCAAGACTCGATTCTTCAATCTCTGGCTCATCAATGTGCATGCCCCCACTGAAGTTAAAGAAGACGCAGTAAAAGACGAGTTTTACGCCCGCCTTGAAACTTTCTTCGACTCACTTCCAACAAACGACGTCCAACTGCTGCTGGGAGACTTTAACGCGAAAGTCGGGAATGAAAGTTGGCATCGGGGGACCTCTGGAGGCCACAGCCTCCATGAAGAATGTAACGATAACGGCCAGCGACTTATCGACTTCGCCTGCAGCAGGAATCTAGTCGTAAGCTCTACGTGTTTCCCGCATCGACGCATTCACAAGCAGACCTGGAAGTCTCCAGACGCACATACCGTCAACCAAATTGACCACGTCCTCATTTGCAGGAGATGGGCGTCTAGTGTCATGGATGTCCGCTCCTATCGAGGAGCAAACTGCGACTCAGATCATCACTTGGTGAAGACGACCTACAGATGTAGAATTTCCTCAGTGCACCAGTCAAGAATCAGCCCTCCCAAAATCTTTGCGGTTGATAAGCTCTTGAGTGATGCTACAGCGGTGGCGTATACTACCGCCCTTGAGGAAAAACTATCACCTATACTACACAACATCAGCAACACAGGCGTCCATGGGTTCTGGGAAGAACTCAAGGGTACCATCAAGGATGTCGCAGAGAAGGTCGTGGGATATAAAGCCCGGCGAGCGCGAAATGACTGGTTCGACGAAGAATGCAAAAATTCACTTGACGCGAAAAACGAGGCCTACAGACAATGGATTCAACGAGGAACCAGAGCCAGAAGAGAAAAATATGACGAGCTACGGCGAATATCGAATAGAATAATTAGACGTAAGAAACGAAAATACTTTGACGAGCAGTTGCTGAACATAAACGAAAACTTAGCTAATAGGAACACCAGACAAGCGTACAAACTAGTAAATACAATTAAGAACGGCTACCAACCCAGGACTAGCCTTTGTAAGGACAAGGATGGAAACATCATCAGCGACACCGATGGTATTAACAAACGATGGGCCTCTTATTTTGAAGAGCTTCTAAACCGACCATCTAACATCCCCACACAGGAAGCTCTCGACGATATTGTTGATCTAGGTCCACCCATTCAACCCCCGACAGTAGAGGAAGTTGATCTCGCGTTGCGGTCACTAAAACGAAATAAAGCGCCGGGCGCTGACGAGATTCCAGCTGAACTGCTAAGATTCGGTGGAACGAGTCTAGTTGATGCCATACATCAATTACTCCTGCGAATATGGGAGAACGAGGAGATCCCAGACGATTGGCGCAGAAGCATCATCTGTCCAATTCATAAAAAGGGAGATAAACTGCGGTGTGAGAATTACAGGGGCATATCACTAGTTTGTACGTCCTATAAAATTTTGACGAAAATTCTGGAAAATAGAATAAAACCGTACGCAGAACGAGTCATTGGCGAATATCAAAGCGGTTTCAGACCTGGTCGCTCCACAACCGATCAGCTCTTCTCAGTCAAACTGATACTCCAGAGGTGCTGGGAATACAACGTAAACGTATACCAAATCTTTGTCGACTTCAAGCAGGCATACGACAGTATCGATCGTGGAGTACTGTACAACATCATGCTGCAATTTGGTATACCAGCAAAATTAGTGCGACTGACAAAGATGACGATGACCAACTCCGTCTCACAAGTCAGGATCCAGAATAGACTTACTGATCTATTTGAAACACGCACTGGTTTGAAACAGGGCGATGGACTGGCACCGACGCTCTTCAACCTAGCACTGGAATACGTTATTCGGGCCATGAATATGGACAACAGCAAGACGCTACTCATCAAGTCGACACAATTAGCAGCGTACGCCGACGACATCAACATCATGTCCCGAAGATTGGCTGACGCAGAAGAACTTCTGCATACGCTCGATACCGCTGCAAAGGAAGTTGGATTACGTATTAACGAGGGTAAAACTAAAATAATGATGCAATCGGTGACAAGGACACCTGCACAACCGAGCATCAACGTGGGGGACCTCAACATCGAGTTCGTGAACAACTTCATCTACCTGGGTTGCAACCTGTCAAGGGACGCCAACGAAACTGACGAAATCAAGCGACGGATACAGTTAGCTAATAAGACTTTTTTCTCGGTTCTCCCCATAATGAAATCGAAGCATGTGCACAGAAACACGAAGCTCCGCGTGTACAAAACCATTATACGACCAGTGCTATGCTATGGCTGCGAAGCATGGACCCTAACTCAAGCCTCCGAAAACATGCTAGACACTTTTGAACGTAAGGTTCTACGGCGAATTTTCGGGGCTGTTTGCGATCGAGATGGATGGCGCATCCGGTACAACCATGAGTTGTATGAAATGTACGATGAGCTGCAAGTCTCGAAAATCGTCAAACTACAACGACTTCAATGGGCAGGGCATGTACAAAGAATGGACGATGATCGCATGCCTAAGAGAGTAATGAATGCAGAACGAGTCGACGGAGCGAGACTGCGAGGACGACCGAGATCTCGTTGGGAGAGTTCAGTAGGTGTGGACGCCGCGCAGCTGCTGGGCTCCCAAAATTGGAGGACGCGGTCACGTGACCGAGATAATTGGAGGACAATGATCCAGGCGGCCAAGGCCCGACGTCGGGCTGTCGCGCCACGATGATGATGATGATACATTTGCTTATTTAGTGGATTTTTTATTGTTAATTTTAATATTTAATTCGACTAATTTCGAATAAAGAATGAATTTTAATGAATGGTGTTTGTAAGCATCGATGATACTTTTTGTGCTGGGTGCTTCTTTACCGTTTAGGAATATATTCATAACGTAGGCTTATACGGGACTTATGAATAACTTATAACGTTTATTATCTTTCAATTATGGTATTAGTTACTTCTCTCTCAATTGCCCTAACCCCTTGTGGGGCATAGCGCATCAACTGTTTCATGTGGCCCAGTTGACGTTTCGTCTGCATAAACTGATTTCGGAGAATGCATTTGACAGCATGCACCTCCATTAGTTATATGTACTACTATGTATTACTTATATGTATATGAATAGTGTTGAGTAGTAGTTTGTAGTTAAGCTGAGAAACAAATACACACATATATTGTAATACACAAGAGGAATTTTGAAATAAAGCAGCCAGTCTGTATTCATCTCTTCAACTGAGAACACGTCTTTCATTTGTACACTACAATTGGCGACGAGGCATCGAAAACCACGTTTATCTTGTGAAGTGTATTTTCTAGTAGAAAACATATTATCGTATTGCGATATTTCACAAATTATTAAGGAAACATCGTTTTTCGTCGAGCATTTTGACAGTAAATACTTTCAAAGCAGAAAATGGCGAAATCTTCAGAAAACGGGACATCGAGCAATTTAACAACTGTTTTGCAGTCGTCGACCGTTCCAGAGTTTAGTCCAGCTGAAGAGTCTTGGCTAATTTGGAAAGAACGTTTAGACATCCACTTTGCGCAAATCAATTGTGAAACCGATAATGCGAAGAAGGCAGTTTTACTGAAATCGATTGGATTATCACCGTACAAACTGCTGCGTAGCTTGTGCGATCCAGAATCGCCGACAACGAAAACATTCGACAATTTGTGTGAAATTCTCAAGGAACACTACACGCCACCAACCATAGTGTTTCATGAACGGAGGAGATTTTACAGCGCGAGCAGAGAAGGCAACGAATCAGTATCGGACTGGTATGCACGAATTAAGACGCTTGCATTGGAATGCAAATATGGTGCTCATTTTAAAGCGTTTGTCTTGGAAAAATTCGTTATGGAGCTACCGGAACGCATTTATCACAAAATATGTGAGGAAGACGAGAAAATGACACTCAAAGACGCATTGAAAAAGGCATTGATTTACGAGACGAAATTCGCATTGAACGGCGAAACAAAACACGTGGACTCGAATGTAAATTACGTGAAACCGAGTGGAAAGAACAGCAAGCATCAGCAAAAAAAGAAGCAAGACAAAGGCAATAACGGAACAGATAAACCGCATGGGACGAAGAAACGCTGCACACATTGTGGTTGGAGCAATCACGAGTCAAGTAGCTGTAAATTCAAGGACGCCACATGCCATTCCTGTTCAGCCAAAGGACATATAAGCAGTGTTTGCCGCTCCAAAAAGGACATGTCAAGTTTTAATTACATTTCTGAAATTGATAATGTTAATTCTTCAATGTTTGATGGTAATTATTTAGATTTTTCCGTATTTCGTCTCTTTCGTGAAGGTCCTTCTGATGTGTATTGGTTACTAGTTGGAATCAACGGTGAGAATATGGAGATTGCTTGTGATACAGGAGCACCGCGGACATTCGTTTCGAGATCGTTTTACGAGCGGCATTTATCGCGTCTTCAGCTCAGAAAGTGCAGCATTCCGTATAACGGATATGGGGGCAGAAAGATAAAATTGCTAGGTGAGTGTGGATTCGAGTTAACACAGTCAATA
This sequence comes from Chloromyia formosa, assembly GCA_964017055.1. NCBI lineage: Eukaryota > Metazoa > Arthropoda > Insecta > Diptera > Stratiomyidae > Chloromyia > Chloromyia formosa. Next base: position 63,829,665 of record OZ024814.1, on the reverse strand, counting down.
CAAGTCAATTCTATAGACACCGATGTTAAATATTCCACATTTATTGATCAGATTAAAATCCAGTTTGCTAGTTTATTCAAAAAACAGTTAGGAAAGTATAATTTGAGTGAAATTTCATTGCCGATCAGTGAAGAAGCCACACCAATTTTCGTCAAACCTCGCCCTATTCCCTGTGCTTGGAAATCGAACATAGAAAAGCAATTACGCAATTTAGAAGAGCAGGGCATTTTGGAAAGAGTTGATAATCCAAAGTGGGGCACTCCACTAGTCCCAGTTCTGAAACCCGACGGTAACATTCGCATTTGCTGCGACTATAAGATAACAATCAATAGATTTCTATGCGATTTTAGATATCCGCTACCGTTAATTGATGACATTTTTGCTTCTTTAGAGGGAGGTGAACTTTTCACAAAATTAGACATGTCTTCTGCATATAATCAATTTTGCTTAGATGAAACTGCACAGCAGTTGTGTACTTGGAGCACACACATTGGTGCATTCAAGATGAAACGGTTACCTTTCGGTGTTAAAACCGCTGCCGCGATTTTCCAAATGCACATGGAGAACTTATTGCGAGGTCTCGATGGTGTAGTCGTGTACCAGGATGACATCACTGTCACCGGTAAAGATTTTCAACATCACGTAAAAAATCTCAAAGCGGTCTTACAGAAATTATCCGACGCCGGTTTAAGGTTAAATGCAGACAAGTGTGTATTCTTCCAAAAAGAAGTCTTGTATCTTGGTTTTACCATCGATAAAAACGGTCTTTATAAGAACAAAGAGCGCTGTTCGTCTGTCTTACATGCACCAATTCCGAATGATATTTCTGAATTACGCGCATTCATTGGGATGGCGAATTACTATTCTCGATTTATAACGGATTTTGCTAAGAAAATGAGTCCATTGTATAGGCTTCTACAAAAAGATATAAAATTTTTGTGGTCCAATGATTGCCAGAGCGCATACGATACGATTAAGAAGGAAATTTCATCAGAACAAGTTTTAGTTCACTATAACCCTAAACTTCCGATCGGACTTACGACCGATGCTTGTAACACCTCAGTGGCAGGCATATTATTGCACAAATTCCCTGATGGTAAATCAAAACCAGTTGCTTTCGTTTCAAGAGCTCTCACTAAGAGCGAATTAAATTACCCGGTCATTGAGAAAGAAGCGCTCGCTATCATTTTTTCGGTTACGAAATTAAAACAGTATTTACTCGGTAATTTCTTCACATTAGCAACTGATCACAAGCCGCTTTTAACTATATTCGGTGAATACAAAGGTCTTCCTTTGATGGCAGCTGCTAGAGTACAACGTTGGGCCTTCATTTTGAGTGGTTTCAACTATAAAATCGAATATGTTCGCGATACCGAAAATGAAGCTGATAATTTATCACGGATTCCTCAAGAGAAAAGTTATATTGATCACGCCGACATGAATTATGTCAACTACATCCAAAAAGAGAGTCCATTGCGAATAAATTACAAGGATATTTCCACTGAAACTCGCAGGGACCCCATTTTAAGCAAATTGAGGGAAGCCATTGATAATGGCACAGTTGACAAATTAGATGCTAGTTTCGATTCGTACAAATCAAAGGCTTTAGAATTAACAGTTCAATATGGCTGCATCTTGTGGGGCTATAGAACGATTATTCCAACGAAATTACGCGAATATGTATTACGCGAACTATACTCGTCACACATGGGAATCGTCAAAACAAAGTCCCTAGCACGATCCTATGTGTGGTGGCCAAAGTTAGATTCTGACATTGAGAGGTTGGTTAAGAATTGTTTACCGTGTCAACAACTTCAAGCTAGTCCCGAGAAAGCTGAATTAATTCCATGGAAACCGGAAGATTCTATTTGGAGTCGAATCCATATAGACTTCGCTGGTCCGAAGTATAAGTACTATTTTCTGATTGTTGTCGATTCGCATTCCAAATGGGTTGCAGTTTTCAAAACAAAATCCATCACATCTTCGTTCACAATTAGCAAGCTTAGAGAATTATTCTGCCGTTTTGGTGTGGTAGAAAAACTGGTCAGTGATAATGGAACGCAGTTTACTTCTGCTGAATTCAAAGATTTTCTTAGTAAAAACCACATTCAACACATTTTAACTGCACCAGGTCATCCATCGACCAACGGGCAAGCAGAAAATTTCGTAAAGACATTCAAAAAGTCGCTTGAAGCAAGCGCAAATAGTTTGAAACAGTTCGATTTAGACACCATTATTAATAGAATTCTTTTTGATTATCGTAACACCGTTCATTGTACTACAGGTGAAACACCTGCAAAGTTATTCTTCGGTCGTACTTTACGTACTCGTTTCAGTGCATTGAAACCACCCACAGTACAGGAGAAAATCGCTCAAAGTCAAATTAAACAAAAGCAAAATTATAAGGGCAAACGCAACACTAATTTTAAAGCAGGCCAGAAAGTCTTAATACGCGATTATAAAAATCCTAATAAACCTTCGTGGTCTCAAGCAACAGTGAAGCAAAAGATTGGTCCACGTTCGTATACATGTATTTACGCTCAGGATGGCAAGGAAATCAAACGCCACTTGGATCAAATTCGTAATAATGATCCAGATGATTCATTTCATTCTGCTGAAACTGACATATCCGAAGACGGTATAAATGCATCTCAAGGAACGACGGACGACACTTTACTCGATTCATTCATATCCAATTCGCCTACCGATGATCCCGATTGGCACCACGAAACACGGTCGGATCTTCAGTCTGATTCTGATGAGGAAATTTCAGATAATCAAGATGAATCGGAAAGGAGAAGGTCAAGAAAACTTCGTCCGAGACAAGATGGGAGAGTAGTCAGATCTTCGCACTAACCGATCGTCTGTTTGCCATTTAATTATTGAATAATCTCACATTTTGATTGTCATTTCAGTTTACTAAAAATCTTTAGGAGGAGCGTGTTGAGTAGTAGTTTGTATTTTAGTTAAACTGAGAAACAAATACACACATATATTGTAATACACAAGAGGAATTTTGAAATAAAGCAGCCAGTCTGTATTCATCTCTTCAACTGAGAACACGTCTTTCATTTGTACACTACAAATAGCCTTAACAGAATCATGGAGTAGTTGAAAATATTCTTTCTTCACTCCTCTACCATCTCTCTCGAAATTTGATTATTTTCTGAGATTTCTAATTTTGGTGCACCCAGAAGTCTCATACTACTACTTTGCCTTAAGCCCCTAGTGGGGCATAGCGCGCCATCGTACTCTGTTCTGGGCAATGGGGCGCAACTCCCCAAAACACTTACCCAGCGCCTCATACTCCTTTGCCACAGATCGACGCCATGTGATTCGAGGACCCCCTCTCGGTCGGTCTTGGTTCGAAATGGGGTTCCATTTCATGGCACACAAAGCAATGCATTTATTACTCTTCCGCAATGTGTGACCTATCCACTGGCATTCTCACCTGCGTATCAATTCGTCGATTGGCATCTGACCCGTACGCCGACTTAGCTCTTTATTTGATATTCACTACGTTTAGACCGCGGGACTATCTTCGAGATCTAACTAAATCGATCTAACTCTCGACGATATAAACGTATCAATTTAGTTAAAATAGTTTTGGACTTGGCTTATCTCTACTTGCGATGCGGAACTGGACTAAAAAAATTGGGACTATGCCGCTGTCATCCCTAATGTTGATTCGGTGGTTGACTTTTCCTTTGTTGTCGTTTTTTTTTTGTTCGGCGTTTGCTTTGTTTGCAATTTCAGGAAAGCAGTGCGTGATCACGGGCAAGAAAAAGTATTTTTCTGTCGTAAAATTTATATTTGTAAAATTTATCTGTGCTGTCAACAGAGAATGAAAAAGAAGAAGTACCTCTCCGTATGGTCGGTATAAACACTCCACCAACAAGTACTAACACTAAAATGATTTAGTTAAATCGACTTTTAGTTCCACGGTCTAAACGTGGCCATTGTTTCGGGCCAGAAAATTCTTAAAATTCGACGAAGACATGAGTTGACGAAAACTTGCAGCTTTCTGGTAACTCCTACGGAAACTTTCCATGTACTGCTCCCATCAAAAAGCACTGACAGTACGAGGGAGCGAAACAGGCCCAGCTTGGTCTTGATGCTGAGATAACTGCTCTGCCAGATTTTGGACAGCATGCCGTATGCGCATTTAGCCTGGTTGATATGACGAGCGATGTCCTGCTCCGTACCACTATTTTCGGGAACAATGCTACCCGGATAGACGAAGTTGTCCACCTTACCACAGGCTGCGGATAGATGTTGGATTTCTTTTTGGCAATGGCGGGCTAAGAACCTTGGTCTTGTTAGTATTAATCTTTAGCTTGCTTACTACGGACAGATCCATGATTTTGTGGGAGAGTAGGCATATGTCGTCAGCGTAGTCAAGATGTTGTAGATAAGATGTCAAAGTCCATTGAATTCCTCTGTCGAGTCCGGATAGGGCTGCATGCAACACATCGCCTATCACAATGAGGAATAGGATCGGTGAGAGGATGCACGACTGCCGAACTCCACTGCGAATCTCAAAGTCCCCCGACACCTTACCTTTATGCAGAACGCGACATTTCGCGCCGTCATATGTTGCCTTAATAATAGCCACAAGCTTCTCAGGAATGCCTCTCCTGCGCAAGGCTGCCCATATAGAATCCCGGTTTACACTATCGAAAGCCTTCTCGAAATCGATGAAAAGCAAGTGAAGCGGAGAATCGTATTCAGCGCATTGCTCGATGATGATTCGCAGGGTGTTAATGTTATCGAGACAGGAGCATCCGGATCGAAAACCAGCCTGCTCTTCATCAATTGTGCTTTCTAAGTGGGCCTTTAATCTTTCCAGGACGATTTTAGCTATTATCTTGGCAACGGCAGGAAGCACACAAATGCCTCTCCAATTATTACAGTCTGTGAGGCTACCCTTCTTTGGGAGTTTGATGATCAAACCTTCGTTCCACTCAGTGGGAAGGGTCTCTGTATTCCACGCTTTATCAACACTTTACTTTACTTACTTCATTACTTTAGTTCCTTCAAAGTTCATTATATGTCTGTCATCTAACTGGTGTGGCTTTCCTTAAATTTGTTACTTATATCTAAATTATCCGTGAGAAAAATAAAGAAAATAAAACTTAAGCTGGAAAATGAATATAATCATTACAAAACATTAATCATTACATAACAATAACCAGTGAATAAAAACACCAATTAACTACAAAGTATGGAGGTAGAACACATACAGAATAGGATTATCAATCGATATAACTATAATACATGGAGGATCATCAAAGACACAATCAATGAAACCGGAAAATAGAGAGCTACGCCCGCAATCCGAGGGCTTTGTAGTGTCCCATGCCAATAGGAGATGAACTGTCCTACTATTGGAGATGCTTAACCATTCATGTTGTGCATTTTTTGTATTTATGATATCAAAATGGCCAAATCTAAATGAATGTACTACTATTAAATATTACGTGATTATTACGAAACTTGGAGACATTATTGCACATGGTATTGATTATCGCTAGCCATCAATATTTTCAACCTCGGATGAGTTTGAGAAATGCAGGGGTGTGCTAACTGTAACTATAGAAATATACTATTATTAACCTATTTTGAGAAGATATCAAAATTCCATTTTTTTTTTGTTTTCTGTGCTAGTTGAAAGCCACCTTCCTGTATGTTTTCAAATTTCTAAGTGTAACAGTCTCGAAATGGTAAGGGGGACAAATTATGATCTCATATTTTCCCCTCTACCTCTTTTCCCCTTTCTTCAAATTTGATGAAGACGCAAAAAATGGAATGCACTCGGTAGTGCCTTTCCAGATGAAAAAAAAATATTGATCTTCATTCTACCTTCTACCTCCCCCCTCCACTTCTCTCCCCTCCCACTCCTATCCCACCAATCTTTACCCTTTCAAAAATGGTTAACTCCAATTCACTTTATGAAAAACAACAAACAATATTCAAGTATGCAGTACTCATAGTACGCAGCAGAGGCCGGTTATGTGCTTTTTTGTATGGATGGTGTCAAAATGTCAAAATTTGAATGAATGTACTATTATTAAAAATTATTATTAAATATTATGTGATTGTAATAAAACTTAGAGATAGATTGCCTATGATGTTGGTTATCATTGGCCATCAATATTTTTGACCTCGGATGCGCTTAAGGGGTGCAGGGATGTGCTAATTGAAACTATAGAAATGTACTATTATTAACCTTTTCTGATGAGATTTCAAAATTCTATTAATCTCAGTTTTCTAAGCTAGTAAAATGCCGCTTTTCTGTAAATTTTCATATTTCTAAGTATAGCGGGGGGACAAACTCGGACCACAATGCTTTCCCCTCTCCCCCTTTTCCCGTTTTTTCAAATTTGAAAAAAAAACCCAAAAATGGAATGTACTCGACGGTACCTTCTTCTTACGATACCCCACTTGCCTGTACCAAACGAAAAAAAAATTTCGACCTTCATTTCCCCTTCATGGGGACGACGATTCGCTTTCTCCGGCGAATTATAGTGATTCTACACATTCCTACAAAAGTTTATGTATGTAGCTTCAGCCGTTCGTGAGATATTCCATGGACAGACGGACAGACAGACATTTGACCGATTTCATAAGGGTTTTGTTTTTACTACAAAACCCTTAAAATGGGGAGAAAAGCCAGAAGTAGAACAATAGATTGACATTCCTGATCAAATGTAGGAAATATAATGTATTTCCTAAGTTTTTAAATAAAATAACGAAGAAAATCACGGATAATTTAGATATAAGTAACAAATTTAAGGAAATAATGAATAATAGCATAGATAAATTAAAACATAACCTTTTGAGGATACAAATTAAAGACACAATTGACAAGATTACAAATTTAAAGAGAGAACAGGACAAACTAACCACTACCATTAGGAATATATCATATTAACACAATATGATTTTGAAACGTTAATAAAGCAGGAGGTGCATGCTGGCAACTGCATTCTCCGATACCAGTTTATGCCGAGAGTCGTCAACTGGGCCACATGAAACAGTTGACGCGCTATGCCCCACAAGGGGTTACAGCAATTGAGAGAGAGAGAGAGAGAGAAAATAATAGCAAGACCATGATTAATATTATTAAGAACAAAATGCTAAGAAAATTTGAAAGTATATTACGAGATAATAACTATTACATACATAAGATTTGATGATAGCACAGTGCAAGACAAAGTTGTCACCTTAACTAACAAAGACATACTAATATATGTTAAAAAACTACTTAGTCCTTATCATAACCATTTTAGTGAATTAAAAGAAAAGACAATAATACAACTAATTAGTGATATAGAGTACATTTTTAAGTATAGGTATATATCTACTAATAATAATAGAAATGAAATTGATAATACTAGAGAAAAGATAATCAGTGTCATACATAACTATTCTACATAAAAAATAATAAGAATAATAAATACACACATATTGGATCATATTTACATAAAACTAAAATATTCCTCAATAATAATCCTGATATACTACAAGGAAAACCAAAGACTCATAAAACAGGAACACCTATGAGACCATTGGTAAGTTGTATCAACTCACCGATGACTAATATTGCTAAGTTCATATTGCCCACACTCAACCAACTTAGAAATAAACATGGTTATAACCTAAAAAACTCATTCGACTTGGTTGACTTAATAAGGAAAGTAGAAATTGACGATGATTACATATTGGTGTCTTTTGACATAGTAGATATGTATGTTCACTAACATCCCTGTGAATAAAGTCATCGACATAATAAAGAATGAATACAAAGACATGCAGACTGATATACCATTGGAAACATTGATCAACATCTTGGAAATCTGTCTCAATAATAGCTACTTTAACCATAATTACAAAATATACAAATATACTACTATACAGGGTTCAACTATGGGAGGTAACCTCAGTGTTATCGTAGCGGATATATGTATGTATATATCCGCTACGCTACGCTTAAAACAGTACATGAGAAGCAGGTGATATAAAACTTATGAAAGTATACGTTGATGACATCCTAGCAATTGTGAAGAAAGATAGAATTACTTCAATCCTGAATTCTCTCAACAATTTTGAGAAAGATCTCAAATTCACAATAGAGGGGGAAACTAATGGGATAATTAATTATTTGGACACAATATTGATCCGTAATGGTAAAATAAATAAATAAATTTAATCAGGGTTCAATATGCATACCCTAGAGCGAGGCGCAAAGCTACGAGTACTTTGGCGGAGTTATGTTCATATCAATCCTTTTTGCGGCTGATGAGTTTTTTTTTTTGTCGGGAAATTTTTACAACAGAGTTGTTTTTGGGAGATATCACATCTTTTTGCATTTTATGGAGGAAGAACCCGGATATGAATTCCTAAACTGCTTTAGAATGCTTAAAACTTATCGTTGTGTACTATTGATTACCAACGTGTGGGTTTTAATACATAGAACAACACCCGAAACAATTTGCTGTAATTAATACCAAATTTTAACTCCAAATTCTCTTTACAGAACCTGATTTCAAAAACTAAAATTGTTTGCGTATAAAAGAGAGATGAATTCATCGGCACTTTGGCCCAGTCCCATGTAAATACATTTCACTTTCATCCATTTGCTTTTAAGTTGTACATGATTTGCTTTGAAAAGTGATACCCAAAGGAACTAATAATTTAGGTGGACATCATTGAGTAAATATGCCTCTGGCATCACTATGAGTTACCTTCGATGAAATTACGTGTTTCGGTTCTTTATGTCCGTTGAGTTATTTATATCCTTAAGTCGAAACTGATCTTTTCTAGATTTGGTTTCTGTTTAATTTCATGCTAAAGAAGATGCTCTTTTCCTAAGTAAAGTACTCAAACACCATAGATAGTACTCTAGTGCATTCACACTACGATCCCTAGTTGTATGATACCCATCCTGTCCAGATATCGCTTCCTTGCAAGGTATACCATTTTTCCAGTCCAAAGGGCTCAAAATGCCTTCAACAGTAGTCTACTACATTCGTCTCATCGCCCCCATTTTTAATACTCATCTTGCCCACATATCGATTCCTTGCGAAGAACATCTTTTTTCCTCCACAAAGGACTCAAAATGCCTGCAACAGTAGTCTACTGCATTCGCCTCAGCTCCCCCAGACATGTGATACCCATAATCCCTTGATATCACTTCTTTTTCAAGAATGTCCTTTTTCCTCTTCAAAACACGCAAAATATGCCATCAGTCCTGACCGAAGGACTCAAAATTTCTTTAATAGAACTCCAGTGCATTGGTCTCATTACCACGATTCAGAATATACACATACCTACCAGCTTTGGGTTTTGTTTAATTTCATAATTAGGAGAGTCCTTTTGTCCTGACGCACATCTCCAGTAGCACCAAAATATAACCGTGTGTTACTTATAATAACCAAAGGAAGCTATGTACCAAATTAAGTTGAACCACGGACCGCCTGGAAGATTTTTTCTTTAATATCATTAAAAAGACTAATTTTTTCCCATTGAAATCATTAAAAAGACTTCGAGAAAGCGAGAAACTCTATATATTTTTTTCACATTTTTGGATGTATCTTTTTATCTACTGCACGGATCAGAGCAAATGAAAGAAAAGGCACACCCTTGGGACACAGTCAATCCGTGAGAAAAGAAACCAGACCTCATCAACGAGAACAAGAATAATTTCAAAAATAGCGATTTTCAAACTGTCATATCCCGGTTGGTTTATGTCATATCGACATCAAATTTGCAACACTTCGTAAGACGACCGGAGAGAATGGTCATACTAAATTTGAGCCCCCACAATCACCTGGAGCCGCAGCTACAGAGGTCCGAAAACTCGTACTTGTTGTGTCGCGTAAACATAGTCTTGGTTACTTTTCCGATTTTTTTTTTCGATTTTTTCGTTTTTCTTTGGCGGGCGGGACGCTCCCGCGTCCCTAGATCATTACAAAAAAGAATCTTTGTTATTGTACGATAACCAAAAGTCGTAACCGTTAAGTCAGTCCTTATCCGAGGCATAGTTGACGTTTCGTTAGCATATAAAGATTTCGGATAGTGCAAGTTGCTGGCATACACATCCTGTCCTTTGATTGTCGGTTTTAACGACAGGCCCTCAATGGGAAAGGCCGTGGTATTATTTTTACACCCCACACCACACGGGGAAGGTTTAACTCAACCAAATCAACGCACCGCCATCACTGGCGGCTTAACATTGGTTAGCAATGGTCAGTGACCACTGCCGTTCCAGGGGGCACCCCCCCCCCCCCCCCCCCGTCTCATGGCAGGGAAGGTTCTGTCCTGGACGGACGGTTTTTTTTGTGTCTGGCCCTCGTGCCTTTCTTTTGATTAGCTTATGACTGATGCAGTCCCTTCACGGGACTTTGTTGTTGTTTTATGGGAGTTTGCCGTTTTAATGGGCACCTTAATTTTCGATGTTGATAATTTTTTTTATTTTTACCTTGTCTCTTTTCTTGAGTAACGGGCCTGATGTGCGATACTTGTTTTGTACGCTGATGATGGAGGTCAACAGTTGCGTGACTCACCCCGAACTCCCGATAACTAAGCTGGTCTGTAAGCGCACATCACCTGCAGCGTGTTGGAGAGGTTTTTTTGCACCCTTGGTGCCTTTCGGCCTTCACGGCCAACTCGTACTCCTCGTCCTCCGGCAGTCATCCCTACATGTATTCTTTAGTTTAAACCTTTAATTAATAGCCCAGGCTAGGAAGTCCGAAAACACCTGATTAGGAAAAAACCGTGTAATTTTGAAATTTGGCAGAATTGTTGGAAACTGAATATGTGCTCAAAAGTCCCCGATGATAGAGGGTCCGAAAGTGTAGGCGAAAGGGGGTCAAAAGCTCTTTTCTCAGTTTTCTCTCCATATTCAGGGAATTGTCTTCTACAATTGTGCCAAATTTCAAAACTAAACGATTTATTTTTCCTATTTTTCGTTCCTAGTCTGGACTATAAAAGTTTGTTTTGATTTTCTCTCTTCCTCGCCACAACATTTTCAATTTCTGCTGATTTTGTCCGTAAAGAATCTTACCAAACGCAGTTGTACGTCGTTGTGACTGTGTTGTTAAGATAAAATAATGCTATGTAACTTCAAATGCAACGAGTACACCCGAAGTCCCACTTCCGATAAATTGGCATACTTAAAATAGTTTTAAGCTCCAAATTCAACCAGTTCCTTTGGGCTAACTCAATCACATTTTTAGTCATTTCTATAACAACGACACATGCCGGTGTCAGCAAGTGAGGTGTGCTTGTTGAAATGCATCACTGACGACCGAAAACTAGATGCGTAAGAGATTATCTACATCTACGAAGATACGAGTAATATAGCGATGAACTATGTCAAAGGAAACATAGGCTTCGTTCATAAAAAAAATCGCTGAGTCAGCGCATCACAATAGCTGACCAGCACATTATGATTATTTTACGTCCGTTACGCTGGCACCTCCACCACTAAGTATCGACATTACGCATGGTGCATAGTAAGGTGCTAATTAGGTGCTAATTAGTTGTTCTATTACCGAAAATATTGCTCCTGCCGATTCGCCGTAATTGACGATTTTATGTGGGGGTGCTAGCGTAATGTTACGCTAGCACCCCCACTTTTTAATACGGCATTTATCGTCTATAAATTCAAAACAAAATGAAAGCCATAATTAATTGCTAATTTGTTGCTCTATTCGCGAATTTATTGCTCCTGCCATTAGCCAGGACTCCAGCTTATATATGGGAGGGACACCACATTTGTACCCCGCCTGTACTATACCCACTGGCACAAATCTAAAAAAAAACTTGATGCATAATGAAAGCAATAAATACAATATTAGCTAATTTGTTGCTCTACTATATTCCCGAATTTATTGCTCCTGCTGACTTGCCAGGATAACGTTTTACGTATGGCAGAACTAGTATGATGCACCTGCATCCTGAGCACCCCCCCCCCCCCCCTTTGAATGCGGCGTATATTTTACTCAAATTTAATGCACAATTGAAGAGACAATTAATTGGTAATTTGTTGCTCTATTCCCGAATTTATTGCTCCTGCCTATTCGCCAGGACTCCAGCTTATATTTATATGGGAAGGACACCGTATTTGTACCCCCTGTACTATCCCCATTAGCACAAATCTAACAAAACCTTGATGGATACTGAAAGCAATAAATATTTCTTAATTTGCTGCTCTATTCCGGAATTTATTGCTGCTGCCGAATTGCCAGGATAATGTTTTTTGTATGGTGGTTTCCAAATTTAATGCAAAATGGAAGCCATAATTAATTGCTAAGTTGTTGCTCTATTCCCGAATTTAATGCTCCTGCCGATTCGCCAGGACTCCAGCTTATATATAGGAGGGCACAACATTTCTACCCCACTGTACTATCCCCACTGGCACAAATCAAACAAAAACTTGACGCATAATGAAAGCAGTAAATATTTCCTAATTTGTTGCTCCATTCCGGAATTTATTGCTCCTGCTGACTTGCCACGATAACGTTTTTTGTATGGTAGAGCTAGTATGACGCCACCTGACCACCCCCCTTCTGAATGCGGCGTATATTTTACTCAAATTTAATGCAAAATGGAAGCCATAATCATTTTATTTTATAGGTAGTTTGATGTTGCTCTGTGTGTGGGGAACCAAACTTGAACAGCTGTTTTGTTAGTTTAGCTTGGATGACATTTCTTCGATTGATTTGAACAACTGAACTTACCCGGCAGAATTTTCAAGTGCGGTTTTATCTAAGAAAATCAAGTTTATTTCGTGAAATTTTGAGGTAATCTTGCGAGATTCGATTCTTACATTACATTTGTAGGCATGTTAATGTAAAATATTTAAATTTCACAAATATAGCGGGCGCCGTAAAAGTCCGCCGAAACAAGTAGATTTTCCGGAAAATGAGAATCTCATTACACAAATAAAAGTGTTGAACGCGTCCTTTAAGATGTGCGGAACCGTGCTATGACGTTAGAATGAATATAGTACACTTGTGTTTTTAACAAAACAATTGTTTTCATTCGCGGGACATTTCTCGCCAGTCGCAAACTAAACATATGTACGTCTGTCATTTTCACCATTGGACTCATTCATATTGCTGAGCGTCTACTACACCTCCGGAGCGAAAAGTGGCGAGAGTCCCGGAAATAAAAAGATTCCGTATTTGTTTCGTGGTTGTAGCGTTGTATTTCGGTATAAGTTTCACAAAATCGTATCTTGATAAGACCTTCTGTTTGTTCGGATCATGTGCCATGTAAAGCCCGATAGCACACACAATAACAAAACTAGGTAGTCGTTCCAGAACGTATGCTCCGGAGCGGCAGTGGTTGCCACGTTGCTGCTCATGTTTGGTGAATGACCCCATTGAAAATGAGATAATGTTGGTACGCACAACAAAATGAAGAAAATGGTTCCCAAAATTTTTGCTTAAAGCGCGTTGACACGATCAAACTACGGTTTGACAAACCATCTACTTGAACGTGTCAACCCCTTGTCAAACTGGTTTGATGTCTTGTGCTTCTGTCAAACCGTAGTTGGACGGCGCTCAACGTTTCATCAAATGCTAGTTTGTCAAATCGTAGTTTGATCATGTCAACGCGCTCTTATACTACGATGAAAGAATACATTGGGTGGTATGCATAATAATGAGGATATACTCAAGAGTGAAGTCTATTGAGGACATTCCTGAGTCTGCTATGTTCGGTGAATCGAGTGAAAAATTTGTATGCATAAAACTACTTTCCGCTCCATAGTGAAAATTGAGTGGAATTCTGTCAACTTAGCTTTACTCCACTCGACTCACTTTATGCATACCACCCATTCATCGTAGGTTTCAACTCTTTCTCTTGTTCCTCTATGGTGCTACCATAAAGGAATAAGAGAAAGAGGTGGAACTCAGTACAAATAATTTTCTAGACAGGGACGCACTTACTCCAACGCACACAGACTTACCCCGCTGAGCTGAAAACGACGGCTACAATTAGAAGGAAATGAGCCTTTAGAGCGATAAGGATAAAACCAATTCCGAACAGCTGCTCAAAAGTCAAATTGCGTCCAATCTGTTTTAGCTGCGATTGTATAGGTATAGGTAACACGCTAGATAGGTTACGTATGAGTGCATTCACGACACTCGTTTCATCCGGAGCACTCCGTAGTGCTACTACCATAGAGGAACTAGATAAGAGGTGGAACTTAGTACAAATAATTTTGTAGACAGGGACGCACTTACTCCAACGCACACAAACTTACCCCGTTGAGCTGAAAACGACAGCTACAATTAGGAGAAAATGGCCCTTTAGGCGGCTATTACAAAATAAAAGTTCTTTTACAAATATCTTTTATGAAAGCTATTTTCAAAGAACATTTATAGTGTAATAGCCGCCTAAGAAAAATTTGCGACATGGACGTTGCTTGTTTCAACTACTTTTCTAATATGCTTTCACACCTTCCCCCTTTAGCGGCTAATATCATTCATAAAAGTTCTTTTGAAATATCGTTCGTCAAATATATTTGTAAAACAACTTTTATAGTGTAATAGCCGCCTTAGAGCGATAAGGACAAAAACAATTCCGAACAGCTGCTCAAAAGTCAAATTGGGCCCAATCAGTTTTAGTTGCGATTGTATAAGTAACACGGTGGATAGGTTACGGATGTGTGCGTGCATGGTTTTGGTTAGATTTCCCTGTATGCGTGCGATTTGATAGATATTTAGTATTGCCAGAATCGAAAAACAAGAGAATGAACGTACTTTTGGTATTACCCGATCGATCTACTGTGATAGTCTTATCTCTTTCTGGTAAACGGAAACATGTGACGCGGTGGTTTTGCTATCTGCTTTCCACAATTCCATTGTGTACCGACAGTGGAATTCAATACATATGCAACAAATCCAATAGGAACAACCATCGTCTCAGTTGTACTGAGTTCCACCTCTTATCTAGTTCCTCTATGCTACTACCCCTCCCGCTCGTGATTGCAATTGCTCCTTCCATCCGCTCCGGAGCGGTTACTTCCCCTTGGTAGCAGAAATTTTTTACGCTCTCTGGGCATGTAGCCGCTACATTTGACAATTCGCAGCTGGTATGTGCATTGTGTACATCAAAAGCGCAAATAGAATCCCCGTATATGTAAATTCACTGTCCTCTTCTCGTTTGATTTGATATTTCCTTGTTTCGTGATGTGCCAAAGAAATATTTTCCAATGGAAAATTGGTGAACGAAAGTTGTGGAGAGGATTTTAACATATTAATATAATCACCATTGTAGCGGTTCAATCACGAAAGAAATGTTGACAAGTAGCGTCTCCTCAAATGTATAGTGGAGGGGATGTAGCGTTCCGTAGCGAAAATTGCAGCCTATGTTTGCGTGCATGGTTTTGGTTAGATTTCCCTGCCTGCGTGCGATTTGACAGATATTCAGTATTGCCAGAATCGCAAAACAAGAGACTGAACGCACTTTTGGTATTACCCGATCGATCTGCTGTGATAGTCTAATCTCTTTCTGGTAAACGGAAACATATGTATGACGCGGTGGTTTTGCTATCTGCTTTCCGCAATTTCATTATATTGCGTGTTTACTTTTTTCTAGTTATTTGTTCATTAACGAACATAAGTAATGGCTTCATCATCATATCATCCGTGTTTTATATGTAATGGTGGTGAGAGTGGTGATGTTGCTATTGTGAAGGAAAAAGGCATAAAAAGACTACTTGAAGCTAGTGTAAAACGAAAACAGCTCCCTACAAGCACTGTTAGATCAAATAGAAGGAGATTTCCGCCCAGATGTAAGAACTGTCAAAGATCGTCTATTCAGAAAATATGGCAAGGACATAATCATTGCAGAAACATGCAATACTTATTGTAACATCTGCAATAAGCCTTGCTGCAGAGTATGATGCTGTGGAGATTATCGGGGAGGACGTTGATTTGCTTGTTCTCATGACTTCTTTGGCTCAAGATCTCCCCATTTACTTCCGAAAGCCTGGAAGATGTGGTTCCCCTGACATTTTATTTTCCACAGCATCCTATAAGTACTCAGCATCGCAAAATCTGCTTGTTCTTCACGCTTTGAGTGGGTGCGACACCACGTTCTCCCTGTTTGGATTTGGTAAAATCAAGTTTTGCACTTTGTTTGAAAACAAACCAACCCTACATGAATTTGCAAATATCTTCAGAAATCCTAACGCCAGTCTTTCGGCCATATTTGAAGCAGGAGAGCGTATATTTCTTGCTCTATATGGCGGTCACACAGCAAAAACATTAGAAGCTTTGCGATATCAACTATTCTCGAAGTCTGCTACAGGTAACAAGTTGAATCTTTCAAAGCTACCACCGACCCAGGATGCAGCTATGTACCACATCTTTCGGACTTAAAACTTCAAATTTATAGGAAATTTGGTGCTCTATAACTTTCTGGTAGAAAGTTTTTCGCTAGGATTCAAAATTAAAAAGATATGTGCAATAAAGTGAAAAATGGCTGGAAATTTGTCGGTTCCACAGGGAACGCACAGGGGGTGGGAGGTCAGAAACTTGGATTCTTAACTACGGGACCGGCTTATATAACATATCAAAAAATTAGAACTACTGAACCTTTTGCAAGGCAGTATGCCTTTATTCTCGGGCTATGGCTGCCAACATACTAAACGATACCTTTGTTAATATCTGTTCAGAGAATCCTATTGCTGAAATATACACTGACTTAAACGAGCAAGTTGACTCTTCAATTCAATCGAATTTCCATTTTAGTGCAATAAGTATGGATGAAATTGTGACAAATATCGACAATATGAATGAATCGTCCTGCGGAATAGATAATATCACAGTAAAACTACTGAAAAATATAAAACATCAACTAAAAATGCCTCTATCCATTATATTTAATAAATGCATAAAGGAGGGAACTTTCCCCACCATATTTATACCCTAGACTTTTAGTATAGGGTATATTGTTTTTGTCACGACGGAAATATGTAACACCTTAAAGGAGGCTCCGGAGGTATAGCAATGTATATATATAAATGATCAGGGTCACCTCCTGATTCGATTTAGCCATGTCTGTCTGTCTGTCTGTCTGTCCGTCTGTCTGTCTGTCTGTCTGTCCGTCTGTCTGTCCGTTCGCACGATAACTTTCGATAGAATGAAGCTAGGGCCATGAAATTTTGGTCAAATGTTGGTAGTATGATCTAGTTGGATGGTATTGAAATTGGGCATAATCTGGCCAAGAGAACGCCTACCTCCCCTACATATGTAAAATATTTAAATGTATCTATAACTCCCGATTAAAAAATCATGAAAAGCTCTAGCTTTGGTATATTACTAGTGAGGGTATTCTTATACTCTCCTGGGAAAATAAAATCGATCAGTTGAAAACTAACGGTAATTTTCTTACAAAGAGCCCCGTACTACCCTACTTTTCTGGTTTTTTGTCTATAACTCTTGAACCAATTGACGTAGACACCTGATTTTTGGCATGTAACCCTGAGGAAAGAAGCTGCTTGAGTTTTAGTAAGTTGGGCATAATCACATCAAAGGAACGCCTACCTCCCCTACAAAATTCCAAAAATTAAATATTATTTTAATTACGATAACTTTCGATAGAATGACACTAGCGAGTTGAAAATTTGGCAGAATGTTGGTAGTAAGATCTAGTTAGTTGTTATTGAAAATGTGTAAGATCCGACCCAAGGAACCCCTACCTCCCCTAGAAATGAAACTTAAAATAAGCGATAACTAACGACAAAATAAAGCTTGCGACTTGAAATTTTGGCCAAATGTTTGCAGCGGGATCCAGTTGGCTGATATTGAAAATACGTAAAATTCGACTAACGAAACCCCTACTTCCCCTATAAATGAACTTCAAATAAGCGATAACTTTCGATAGGGTGAAGCTAGAGACTTGATTTTTTTTTAAATGTTTGTAGGGTGATCTAATTAGTGATGTGTGATAATGATGGGCAAGATCCGACCCAAGGAACCCCTACCTCCCCTACAAGTGAAACTTCAAATTAGCAATAACTTTCTATAGAATAAAGCTAGCGACTTGAAAAATTCGACAAATATTTGTAGAATGTGTTAGTTCATTGAGTTTGAGAATGGTCAAGGTCCTCCTGAATGGGTGTCAACCTCCCCTATAAACTGGCCGTATAGGAAACTCACTTTTAATGCAAATGGTCGTTGCCAATTGGTACTTTGGGTATCACCACTAGGTCTGTACAAGTCTAGGGTATATACGCTTCGGACTCCGGGCCGAAGCGAAGCTTCGGCCTGGTTAAAGATGCAATTGTCATACCTATCCACAAAAACGGTGAAAATACAAAGTATCTACACTGCATGCAGATACATCGGAACATGGATATGTCTATGACTACCGACTGCGTGGAACCTGTTGTGTTGAAGATATCGACGTAAGTTTTATAAAGATCCCAGTATAGTTATACTGGATGAAATCATTCAAAAAAACACGTCCCACGCTTTCGGTAGGCATAAGACATATCCATGTACCGATGTATCTGGTGGCAGTGTAGATACTCGTCATAAATTCTGCTTTGCTTTGTCCTGTCCGCTCGGGCTCCTTTCTCTCGCGGTATCGTTTCGTTTTCGTTTGCGTCGCGTGTGTGCAATATTCACCTCCTCTCGTGCACCCTGTTCCATCTACCCGTTCGGTACAGTTTGCAGACTGCAGCCTATCGACATTTCTCTGAGTAAGTTTCTGCTAATCGCAATCACGCTTCCCACCATCTTTTCCCAATCGGACGTGTATTGTGTTTGTGTATCTATTGCAAAATCGCTCCCACACTATCCGCCTCATCCCGCCCCTTTAATCAACAGTCCGGGTCCGGCACACACAATCCGTTTCTCAAGTAACGCGTGCGACTCTATGCGATTATGTCCGGCAAACAGAAAGGGAAACTAACAAAAGTAAACAAAACATTCCAACACATGCACAAAGAGAATGCACAAGAAAAAATTTGGAATTTTTGCAGAAGGGGGGCATTTGATCTTCTGCAGACCTCTGAATGTACATCATGTCACGATGAGCTGCCCGGAACTATAACATCCTGCGACGAATATTTCTCTATTTCGGGGCTTGAGAGATTTTAACTCGCGCAGTACGAATCCGCCATTTTGTTTTATGATATGTTTATTGCACGTGTGGTGGGGGCCCACATTGTGGGCCAGTCAGACCTCAAATCACCGCCCTTGCAAATGCACAACCACAGTTGCTGGATCACCCGATTTAGATAGAATGAACTTCATCCGCGATGGCTCTCGCTCTCTATCTTCGGGGGGAGGGAACTATGTAATGTACAAACTCTCAAATTGCGTCTGCGCATGTTCAAATGTTAGTCGAACTGACTACTTGCTACTTTTTCTGGGACCCTATTGATTCAGATATGTAGTACAACGCGAGTTATGATTGCTATGAATCGTTTAAAAATAATCTGTTGGCAATCCCTTACCGTGGGATTGACTAAGGAAAACAAAATTTGTTTTTCGTAATTACTTTATTAAGAAACGTCTTCACTCCTTACAACACTATGGGCGTCTGCCACTAAAAAAGGACACTAAATGAATGGTACATGGCTCTTTTATAATATTTGTAGTGCTTGCCATGCATATCTTAGAAAAAGTCATGGTGTACGGCATCTGCATTGCCTATACTGATCTGACTTGAGTTGAAATATGATATCTGTATAATTTATCTACTCGTATAGTGATCTAGGCGGATGGTGTACGACATCTGCATTGCCTATACTGATCTGACTGATTTTAAGTGTTGAAATATGATATCTGTATCTACACCAATATAAATGGTCTAGGCGGATTTGATTTATGTTATTGAAATGGTCACGAACATATATGACCAGATCAATAATTCGTATCCTTATCCTTAGTGGCTATGCTATCCGTGGGATATGTTTTATTATAGGGCGTAGCGGATTATATAACCCGACCCTCCTTAAGCTCGTTGTCGTCCTCGACAATGGCAAGCTGACTATTATCATTGATAAGTTCTTTCTTTTCTTTTATATCTTTTTCAGTGTCTTTTTCAGTTGTAACATATACGTTAATTTTATTATTCCTTCTTTTTCGGTAAAAATATATAAGTACGCCCATTATTGTTCCTATAATTATTAACAATACTATTGATCCTATCTTAATCGAATTTCTCTTATATTCATATTTTAATTCGTTAATTTTATCAAAGTTTTTAATGATTACAAGTTTTGCATCTTCTAGCTTGACCGTGTGAGTATATAGTCCAATATTTTTAATTGGTTTCATAATCAATATTTGTTTGAAGTGTTTTACATCATTTGTATACGTTTTATTGAGTATATTTAGTTTACAATTAGAGAATCTTATTGCGTAAGAACCTTTCAGTAAATATTCCTTTTCATTATAATCTTGTTTTATTTCAGTTTCTATTTCAATTAGTACCATCTCATCGATTTGATTGTTTACATTACTTTTAACTATGAAATCCCTGTTCTTACATTCAAGGATGTTGCTCAATGACTTCAACTTCTTTTCAATCTCGAAATACTTGTCGTTTTACATATAACACTACTTCCTTCGTTTGAATATTTAAAGTTCCTAGTTTCTTGTTAGGAATTAATTTTACGTACTATGAAGGCAATGGTTTAGTTAGAATAGGAATATTTATTACAAAAATAATGGTTTCGTTTTTCGTAAATACATTTATAGTTATTTCTTTCAATTCATCTGTTGTTAAGTCGTAGGATTCAATTTCGTCATGTGTTAAAATAGATCTAGTCATGACACCTGTCTTTGCAGCATTTACCTATGTTATCAATGATCTTTTCCAACTCATCCTTGATATGGTCTAAATTTTGTCTCATCTGAATTACTTTCAAAATACCGTTTATTTCTTTCGATTTTTCCATCTACGTGTTTTGCCATGCGAATATACGCGAGTGTAGTTGATTTAATGTTCTCTGCTATTCTTTTAATATTATTTTCAAATGCATTATTAATTATTATTTGTTTATTTAACGCGGCGATTGCTTCATGATTAAAATTAACCCTGAATCTGTATCTATTTTCCCAATGTTAAATTCTGCTCCTGCTAATGTTATAAAACTCATTAATATTATCATAATTACTGCGCCCTTTATGTTTTTTGTTACGGTTGATTTCTGTAATTGGAATACTATGTTCTAGTTTGACTTGATGTAATTCGATTTTCGTTTAATTCTAGTTTTATGTATTTTTTTATTGTCGTGTATTAAATTTCCTTCACTGTCCTTTGCTACGGTTATCTTTTTATACTTAGGATTCTTCTTATTGTATTCACATTTTGGGTTTTTAATATAAATGGTTCCTTCTTCTATCTCGGGTTCTTTTTCCTTAGTTCTGTTATGGTACTTCAACCATTTTTCTTTCTTTCTAACTAATCTTTCATTAAGTTTATCTCTATCTACTTTATTGAACTGTATGTCTATAGGTTTTTCTTCTGTAACTGAATGGATATTCTGATTATAGAATTCTGTTCCTCTAATGGCTCTTTCTGTAATACTCATTTCTGGGTTTTTAACTGCTAAAATCCTCATCTGTTCTAATAATGTACCGTGACATCTACTCATGTCGCTATTTCCAGTGTGTGTCTTTGGGGAATTTATGTGAAGTTCTATGCCTTCTTTTCTACAAAAGTCCTTGATATTTATTGTATTGAACTCATTATCTGCTATGATCTTTCTTGGCTTGCCCATTATGGCATTTCTTTCTCGTAATAGATCTAAAAATGTAATTGAATTTTTATCTAACGTCTCTTTTGTATATAAATGTTTTGAATATTTGTCTATTGTTGTGAAAAAGTACTTTCTACCTATGTGAAATGTATCTATATGTATTATGTCATTGACTTCCTTCGGGGTCTCACTTAATTTTAGTTCTGGTTTAATTGGTCTCCTATCGTATTTCGCGAGATTGCATATATCGCAATTATTAATATACTTCGTTATAAATTGCATTAACTTTTCGTGGTAATATTTATTTTTCATTTCCATTGAATTTTCTAATATACCCCTGTGATTGGTTGCTTCGTGTATCTCCTTTATTTTCTCTAAACTTTTCTCTTCTGTGAGTAGCTCTTCTGCCTCCTTACTGCATTTTAAAAACTTCAATTTATTATTGTTCGAATACAAGCTGATTATAGACTGCTGGATTTTATTCCATATGTGGTCATTTAAATCGCAAAATATTCCTACTACTCCTTCTTCTTTCATATACTTCCTTAATATTTCGATCATTCTACCTTCAGTTTCTACATCGGTTTTATCTACGTAAATTTTTCTCCTTTTCCCTATCTGCTTAAATTCTGTATTTTTTGTTTCTTTTACAATTATTTGTGTCTTGTAACTGTTAACTATTCCTTCTTTTATTTGAATGTGGTCGTTTTCGTCTTCTATGCCACTGTGGATTGTTGCTCCATTACTTTCTTCGTCGTTTTCTCTATTTGTTAGCATATTAATTTCGTTTTTATCCGTGTTTATCCTGGATAAAAAGTCTGCTACGTAATTATCTTTTCCTTTAATGTATTCTACGTCGAAGTTGAATTCATTTAATTGAATTTTCCACCTTTGTAATTTCGAGTTGGGTTCCTTCAAATTGCTCAGCCACACAAGTGGTCTATGATCTGTTTTAATGTTGAATTTAACACCATAGATGTACGGCCTGAAATATTTGGTAGCCCATACTATCGCCAACAATTCCTTCTCTATAGTAGAATAGTTCCGTTCATGTTCGTTGAGGGTCCTACTTGCATATGAGATTGGATGGCTGTTTTGTGTCAATACTGCTCCTATTGCTTTGTCTGATGCATCTGTTGTTAACGTGAAATTTTGTTTAAAATTAGGATATCGTAGTATTGGAAAATTTGTGATGAGGTCTTTTAATTTCTCGAATGCTTCCGCATACTTTGCGTCGTTTATGTTTATTTTGCTTCCTTTTTTCAATGCATCCGTTAAGGGTGCTGCTATGTTCGCGTAATTTTTGATGAACTTTCTGTAATAGCCTGTGATTCCTAAGAATGATTTGATCCTCTTTGGGGTATCTGGTATTTTGAGCCTCTTTATTGCTTCGATTTTATTCGGATTGGGTTTAATCCCTTCCGTGGTTAGAATGTGTCCTAAATATTCTGTTGATTTTGAAAAAAATTTACACTTATCCATTTGAATTTTAAGTTTGTGTTTTCTTAGTGCTTCGAATATACGTTTAGTATTTATTGTCATCTCCTGTAATGAGGTTCCGAAGATTAGTATATCGTCCAGATATACTACGCATATTTTATTAACGTAATCTCCTAAAACTTCGTTTATCATTTTTTGAAACGTTGCCGGGGCGTTCTTAAGTCCAAACGGCATCCTTATGAATTCATAGTGGCCTTGAGGAGTTGAGAAGGCCGTTTTGTGTCTATCCTTTTCCGCGACTTCTATTTGATGAAATCCTTTTGCGAGGTCCAACGTCGTGAAATATTGTGCTCTTCCTAGCTTGTCGAATATTGAATCTATATTCGGAATCGGATACTTGTTATCTATTGTAACTTCATTCAACTTCCTATAATCTATCACTATTCTCCACTTCTGTTTATTTGAATTATCCATCCTTTTAGGTACCACCCAAATTGGTGCGTTATACGGTGAAGATGATTCTTTAATTATTTTCTGCTTTAACATATCGTCTATCTGTTCCTTAACCTCTATCTCATGAATGGGTTGAAATCGATATATGCGACTATACAAGGGTTTTTCATTTGCCGTGATAATTTCATGTTTCGTTAGGGATGTACATGTAAGGTGTTCGCCTTCATGATAGACAATGTCCTTATATTCGGTAAGCAATTTTCTCAGAGCTTCCGACTCTTCCCTATTTAGATCCATGTACAACTTTTCATTGTTGTAATCGCCTTGTAAAATTTCCTGATGATTAATTTCATCTGGTACCGCATAGTTAAATTTCAGTTTTTCATCACCTATTGTCATGAATCCTTCTCCCAGATTCATTATTACTTTCATAGCGTACAACCAATTCTGACCTATGATTGCTTTAAATGATTTATTTCCAAAATCCATTCTGTGCCAACCAACTGTATGCTCCAGTGGCAATTTAAATTCTTTTGGGGCTAGTGTTATAATTTTCTGTGTTACGTTGCAACTTCCTGCAATACCACTTATTGTTAAATGTTCATCTAACTCTACTATTCTTGCGCCGGGGAAATTATATCCTATGTCAATGCTTGATATGGAAGCTCCTGTGTCGATCAGGGTGGGTATTTTTGTATTCATTATTTCTAATTCTATTATAGGTAAACGGGCTCCGAGGCAGGGATGAGAAAATTTACATCCATATGCTCTCTTCCGTCTCTGTTATTATTACTTCTTACAGATCTCATATTTATTGTTTGATTTGAATCATTCGGATTTTGATATTGTCCTTGATTATAATTGTTATGTTGGTTATTAGGGTTATTTCCCTGTCTAAAAGGATTATAATTTCTATTCTGACTATTAGGCTGATTCTGGTTATTATAGTTCTGATTATTATTCTGATGTTGATAATTGTAATTCTGATTATAGTTTCTGTTCTGACTTTGAATGTAATTCTGATTTTGATTACTGAATCTATTATTTTGATATCGAGGATGGCTGTTAAATTCATTTCTATTATCGTTTTGGAATGAACTGTTATTACTCTCTGTTTCTCTGATCACTTTAGCTGCTGCCGCTAATGTCTGACAACCTCTAATGTCTAGCAAATATGACTTATAATCGGGCAAAATTGCTTTGAATCTATGTAAAACTAACTCTTCGTTTCTCACCGGAGAGAATTCCGGGATATTTAATCTATTTTCATCTTGCAAATATTTGGTATTGATTTTGTTTAATAATTTTTCTAACCTTCTAATAACTTCTTCGCTATTTCTACCGCTCACCTGATGAATTTGTGTGATGAGGTTTGTGTACGATTCACTAATTCCGAAAGCTGTAACCAATGCTCGTTGAATCTCGTCCCACGTTGGGCTTTCATATTTTTGAACGTGTTGTCTCGCTGCTCCTTGTAGCTTGTGTAGTAGAATCCTGAAGATATACGCTTGCTGATTTCCGCTTGCAAAACTGAGTAACTCTCGTGCTTCCTGCAACCACGATGTAAGCGAATATTCCTTATTATTGCCAGTATATATGGGGAATCTTCTTGCGTCCTTGATTAGTTCCTCGAAACTTCTGTTGATTGGGGCTAGCTGTGGTACTTCTGGGTTTGCCATTGTATTTTCGGGTGTTTCTTCTTCTGCGTTGTCGTGATGGTGCATATAATTATTTCCTTATTTTGAGGATTTTTCCTCCACTGTTTAGAATTATGGCTCTAGGGACCTTTGTTAAGATTCTTCAGTAACCATGTACAGAGAATCGAGCGCTTCTTCTTAAGATGCAGCTCACTACCTTGCAATGTAGTCAGTTATTTCACTTTTCTATTACTTTTCTTAAAAGTTATGTTGCACTTACAAACTTACGCCAATTACGATCTTAAATTAGATTGTTCTTTGATTTTTACTCAAAGTATTTTATTAAATTTATTCCGATTTTCGTTCAGAAATGTTCTTCGATTTTCACTCGAAGGGTTTATAGGTTGCAATATCTCAACCGGGTTTACCGCACTAGAACGTATGTTTCGGTTATACACGATTTACGTTTATCACTTTACACCGTTACTATTGTTGAGAATGACCGACTGCGCCAGTTATGATTGCTATGAATCGTTTAAAAATAATCTGTTGGCAATCCCTTACCGTGGGATTGACTAAGGAAAACAAAATTTGTTTTTCGTAATTACTTTATTAAGAAACGTCTTCACTCCTTACAACACTATGGGCGTCTGCCACTAAAAAAGGACACTAAATGAATGGTACATGGCTCTTTTATAATATTTGTAGTGCTTGCCATGCATATCTTAGAAAAAGTCATGGTGTACGGCATCTGCATTGCCTATACTGATCTGACTTGAGTTGAAATATGATATCTGTATAATTTATCTACTCGTATAGTGATCTAGGCGGATGGTGTACGACATCTGCATTGCCTATACTGATCTGACTGATTTTAAGTGTTGAAATATGATATCTGTATCTACACCAATATAAATGGTCTAGGCGGATTTGATTTATGTTATTGAAATGGTCACGAACATATATGACCAGATCAATAATTCGTATCCTTATCCTTAGTGGCTATGCTATCCGTGGGATATGTTTTATTATAGGGCGTAGCGGATTATATAACCCGCGCGCTATTTTATTTGTTTGGATTCCAGCCATTTTAAACATTTTGGAATTTTTGCGGAAGGCATTTGATCTTCTGCAGACCTCTGAATGTACATCATAACAAATACAATAACATCCTGCGACGAATATTTCTTTATTTCGGGGCTTGAGAGATTCTAACTCGCCTAGTATAAATCCGCCATTTTGTTCTATATGTTTATTGCACGTGTGGTGGGGGCCCACATTGTGGACCAGTCAGACCTCAAATCGCCGCCATTGCAAATGCACAAACACACTCGCTGGATCACCCGATTTGGTTCGAATGAACTTCATCCGCTCTCGCTCATCTTCGGGGGCGGGAACTATGTACACTCTCTCAAATTGCGTCTGCGCATGTCCAAATGTTAGTCGAACTGACTACTTGCTACTTTCTCTGGGACCCTAGTGATTCAGATAGTACAACACGGGCTATTTTATTAAATGATGAATGGGAATTGGCGGAAATTGAAGGTCATTGAAAGTCCTTGGAGGTCCCGGGGCCGGAGCTACAGAGGTCCGAAAACCCGTACTTGTTGTGTCGCGTAAACATAGTCTTGGTTACTTTTCCATTTTTTTTTTCGATTTTTTTTTTCTTTGGCGGGGCGGGACGCTCCCGCGTCCCTAGATTCATAAATCAAAGAACGCACTGCGATAGGTAGCTACTCCAGAGTGTGTTATGGAGGGGAGAAGTCGCTACGTAGCCGTTATTTGGTGAATGAGCCCAATAAAAAAATAATCTAGCAACAAAATTTTGCCTTTCAAAAATAATACAATAGATTAACTGAAATCGTTTTTTACAGATTTTCCCCAGCCCGTAAATATGGGGGTTGTATTGAAAATTTGAGTTTCCATTGTGTAGATAAGATTGTACAGGATTAAAAGATTTTACACAAAGAAAAGTCAATGGTTTTGCATGACATATTTTATTTATTTAATTGTTAAATCCAATTGTAATTGAACAAGAAGATTCACTGAAGATGCCTCTGTGAATGCGAAACGTTGGAACAAAAAAATTAATATCAACAAAGACACTGAAATTGTGAAAAATTATTGGATTTGAATTGGAAAATTATTGGATTTAAAATGCGTACCATCAGTGAAGAATAGCTTACAATTGAAGTGCCAGATTAAGTAATCTGGGCAGATTACGAATTTCGACCTAGCTGCAACATGGTACAGCTTCTAAACTATGTAAACACAAAAACTAAATTATCAGAATTTTCCAATAAAAATAATTCTGATTGCCGCCAACAGTCAGGGTTTAAATATTTTCATTTTTACTTGTTTCTAACCGTTTTATTTCGATTATGCGTGCGTTTTTTATTACTATCTGTTATCTGTATAGTAATGTTTATACATATACGAGATTAATTGTAACGAATGCTTCCCATTCTTCTTTTCAAGATGAACTTTATTCTTGAATGACCAACTTTGTTTTTCATATCAGCAACTTTTTTTTTATTTCCGGCCTCCAAGACGTCCAGAGACTAAAACGGATGTCTAAGTGGTGTTTAAGTGATTAAGTTTTGTTCGACATCATTTGGAAGTTTTCATAATATCATAATATTTTTCGTAGCAAAATTCAAGAAAAATTAGGCACGTCCCATACAAGTACATTTTCATTTTGATCCATTTGCTTGAGATTTTTGCAGAGCAGGACAAGGGATGAAAAAAACGTTACACAGCAGATCAGAGCAGGACAAGAGACAAAAAGACGATACCGAGCAATATTATAGTGCATACATTTTTTTTTTAATACACAAATCTTTCAGGATTTCATTGAATCGCACCGATAGCGACCCATAAAAAAATATTTTTGTTTCCGAAAAAGCCCGCCAACAAAGTCCGCTGTGTGGTTATCAGTCTCAGGCCCAAACCCCAAACCAGATTGGGGTTGACAGCAACAACAACAAAGCTGTCGCTGCCGCTGCGTCCAATCGAAACGCATGCTTTCTAGCTTGACATTTGGTCGCCGCTGGCTGCTGCTTTTCTGCTGCTGTCTACATTCAATCTAGTTCGGGCCTGACAGTTCAATTATAATGAAATTGGCAGCAAGAGCGAAATAATACAGGATCTAGCCTAAGCAAACATTTTGGGACCATTTTCTTCTTCATAGTTGTGCGCACCAACACTGTCTCATTTTCAATGGACTCATTCACTAAACATGAGCAACAAAGTGACAACTTCTGCTGCTCCGGAGCATACGACTGCCTAGCTTTGTTATTGTGTATGCTATTGGGCTTCACATGGCACATGTTTCGATCAAACAGAATTTCTTATCAAGCCAAAAACTTTCGTTTCGACGATTTTATTAAAATTATAGCCACCATACATTATACGATCCGTCGCCCGATCGATCGGCTGATGGATCACCACAAAATATGAGCTGATCAAAATTATATGGAACTGCCAAAAACAAATCGTCAACAATAAGCGCATACACAGGCCGATCCATCGGTCGATATCGATATCGGGCGATGGATCGGCCGATCGATCGGTGTGTGTATGGCACGTTTTAAGGTCGACATACACAACAAGCATTTTGGTCGCGAGCATGAATGGAACCACGTCAAAATCAATAGAACAGTGGACATTTTTTTCTGCTGACGACTTTGACGTGGTTCTGTGGCGGCACTGCACTGTATAGAAATTAATTCTAGCAGCCTGTACATTTTTGCATATATGATAAGCAGTTGGCGATGATTATTTAATGTTTGACAACAGTCAGTTGAAAAATTAATTTCTATAAATCAAGACGTGTCTAATATTTAATTTTTATTAATCATTTATGTTGTATTTAATCTTATACAAAAAGTAAAATTATTTTTTTGTCAATTTAATTCAAACGTGTCATGGCAATTAATTCAATTGATAAATCGTAATATTGTAGAGATACAATTTTCTCTATATTTGGTGACCCCGACGCGACGTGATGGACGTATATGCATGTTGCATTCTCACCAAAAGGATTAGGTGTTTTCTGAAAGTCGAAAACGACTGACTACGAATGCTATCCCGAGGAAATTGTTATCACAGTCACAGCGTCCCAGCACACAGCAAGCCCCTAAACCACGGTGCCCCAATGACCCACAGTGCCCTGATGACCCACAACGCTTCGATGACCCATGGTGCTCCTATAACTTATAGTACGTCGCATCGTTTGACACGGTCGTCGCATCGCTTGGAACGCTCGTCGCATCGCTTGACACACATGCCGCATTGCTTGACACGGCCGTCGCATCGCTTGACGGGACAATCGCATCGCTTGGCACGTTATCATCAACAGCCGCCTTGTCATCTGCAAATTGAAGCACTGGAATTATCATGCCATCTGACATGCACTTCAGGGTCCACTGAATCACCCTGCTCCGAAATTACAGTCTGCTAGGGGGAGTATTGCGACTGTATAAGAATTAATTCTAGCAGCCCGTGCATTTTTGCAGCATATATCGCAGTTGGCAATTATTAATTTTTGACAACAGTCAGTTGCAAAATTAATTTCTAAAAATCAAGACATGTCAAATATTTAATGTTTTTCAATCTTATACAGAAAGTAAAATATATTTTTTTTTTTCAATTAATATGCGCTTATGCGTGAATAAACGCAGTGAATTTTTACCATTGGGCTCATTCTTATCGCTGAGCGGCTACTAGACCTCCGTTCCATGTTGCACTTCAGTGTAAAAGTTGACATACACGACACGCATTTTGGTCGCAAGCATGTATCGAACTATAGAGAAAATTGTATCTCTACAATATTAAAGTCGCCATATACGGCAAGCATGTCAAACTCTATAGAACAAAAATCTGCTCATTTACACCGTTCTATGATATTTGATGGTTCGATAGAAGTTCGGTCGTGGTTCTGCGCGATCATATGTGGCGACCTTTAGGTGTTAGCATAGCCCTATCACGTAATTCGATTCGATTGAAAAAGCAATCGAAACGATCAAAGTAGCATCATGTAAATCGATATCGAATTTCCCTATTTTAAAGTCATCGAATATTCGATTCGATTAGAAAATCGCCCTATCACACAATTCGATTGTTTGCGAAAATGTGGCATTTGCAATCGAAATTGTTTCGATAGCAAATTGAATTCAAACCAGGCCGAAGCTTGATACCAAAAGTACCAATTGGCAACGACCATATGCATTAAGAATAGGTCTTCTATATGGCCAGTTCATAGGGGAGGTTGGCACTCATTCAGTAGGATCTTGACCATTCTCAAAATCAATTAACTAACCCATTCTACAAATATTTGTCGAATTTTTCAAGTCGCTAGCTTCATTCTATGGAAAATTAACGCTTATTTGAAGTTTCACTTGTAAGGGAGGTGGGGGTTCCTTGGGTCGGATCTTGCCCATCATTGCCACCAACCAATTAGATCACCCTACAAACATTTAAACAAAATTTCAAGTAGCTAGCTTCACTCTATCGAAAGTTATCGCTTATTTGAAGTTTCATTTGTAGGGGAAGTAGGGGTTTCGTTGGTCGGATTTTAAGTATTTTCAATATTAGCCAACTGGATCCTACTACAAACATTTGACCAAAATTTCAAGTCGCTAGCTTTATTTTGTCACAAGTTATCACTTATTTTAAGTTTCATTTCAAGGGGAGGTTGGGGTTCCTTAGTTCGGATTTTATCCATCTTTAATGCCAACTAACTCAATCTCACTTCAAACATTTGACCAAAATTTCAAGTCACTGGCTTCATTGTATCAAAAGTGATTGCTTATTTGAAGTTTCGTTGGTAGGGGAGGAGGGGGTTCCTTGGGTCGTATCTTACCCATATTCAATACCAACTAAGTAGGTCTTACTAGCAACATTCCACCAAATTTTTAAGTCGGTAGTATCATTTTATCGAAAGTTATCGTAATTAAAGGAACATTTAATTTTTTTAAATTTGTAGGGTAGGTAGGTGTTCCTTTGATCTGATTTCGCCCAACTTACAGAACCTTGAGCAGCTTCTTCCCTCAGGGTTACATGCCAAAAATCAGATTTCTACGTCAATTTGTTCAAGAGTTATGGACAAAAAACCTGAAAAGTAGGGTAGTACGGGGCTCTTTGTAAGAAAATTGCCGTTAGTTTTCAACTGATCGATTTTATTTTTCCAGAAGAGTATAAGATTACCCTCACGAGCAATCTACCAAAGCTAGAGCTTTTTATGTTTATTTAATCGGGAGTTATGGATACATTTAAGTATTTTACATATGTAGGGGAAGTAGGCGTTCTCTTGGCCTGAACATGCCCATTTTCAATACCAACCAACTAGATCATACTTCCAACATCTGACCAAAATTTCAAGGCTCTAGCTTCATTCTATCGAAAGTTTTCGTGCGAACGGACAGACAGACAGATATGACTAAATCGAATCAGGAGGTGACCCTGATCATTTATATACCTATATATACATTGCTATACCTCCGGAGCCTCCTTTAAGGTGTTACATATTTCCGTCGTGACAAAAACAATATACCCTATACTAAAAGTCTAGGGTATAAATATTCGTCGTGCATGTTATATATTATGTTGACGATGTAAGTATGATTATCTACATTTCTTGTGAATAAATAAATAATGTTACAATATTTATAATTTAAGGGGAAAAAAACACAAACTTTGCGCAATACAACGCGCTTGTGGAGCACATGGAGAAGAATACAAATTTAGCTTGCGGGATCCTTCATGCAAAAGACGCCAGGGCCCGGGAATACAAACCCCTGGGGCCCTATCATGTAATTCGATTCGTATCGAAAGATAATTCGACCATCGAATCCGATTCGATGGCAATTCCGTATCATGTAACTCGCTCGTATCGAATGAATTGCATTGCGTGATGTGAAGTGAAAATTTCCCTGTCAAATACGAGGATTTTTAATAAATGATTAGACGTTTGACAATTAACTTAAAATAATTTCAATTACTGTTCTAATTCGGTTCATTAAAAAATGTTTATCAAAATTTCTAATAGCTTTTCGGTAGCATCTTTTTTTTATTTGTCAAGTGGTCCGTTATAGTATTGCTTCTTTGAGATGAATAGTATAAAAATGTGTGATTGTAAGGGTGTACTGCGAGATATTTATATGTACTCGTATAATGTGGAAGATGAACGCGGCGATATGACTGTTGGTCGCAGGACATTACGGGATGCATCGGACCCACATGATATATCATCGAACTTGTATGTATAATGAACACTAATAACGAACGCCACGCTGAAGCTAGCCTTTACACATGCACTCTTTACCACGGACTAGCATCGCGAAGTATTGCGTTCGAGTAAACCCGTGCAAGTAATCACGCGGTAATGCAGTTGCTACGCAAAAAAGTGAGTTCATTCTTTACCGCGTGAAAGCTTAGTCATATCATGGCGCGCATGGAAGAATGCATGTGTAAAGCTAAATCGCACACGCATTCCTAGGAGCGTGGAGTGCTTGCAAGTTGAACAGTTTTGTCTGGCGTGTGAGGTGTTCTAGTGGTGTCTGAAGTGTTATTCGTATTTTTTTTTGTGTCTGGTTGCTTGGATTTTGAAATGGAACTAAAAAGGAGACAAAATGTCACAGTGGCAATTGCTGGACTGGCAATAATTGGACTTAAACCATCTAGGAGAAGGAAGTGTTGGCAGAAAGAATACAGACGCCGCTTTGGTCATTAACCGTTGATAAGGGAATTACGTCATAATTACCCAGAGGATTTCAAAAACCAGGCCGAAGCAGTGGTGATACCCAAAGTACCAATTGGCAACGACCATTTACATTAAAAGTGAGTTTCCTATACGGCCAGTTTATAGGGGAGGTTGACACCCATTCAGGAGGACCTTGACCATTCTCAAACTCAATGAACTAACACATTCTACAAATATTTGTCGAATTTTTCAAGTCGCTAGCTTTATTCTATAGAAAGTTATTGCTAATTTGAAGTTTCACTTGTAGGGGAGGTAGGGGTTCCTTGGGTCGGATCTTGCCCATCATTATCACACATCACTAATTAGATCACCCTACAAACATTTAAAAAAAAATCAAGTCTCTAGCTTCACCCTATCGAAAGTTATCGCTTATTTGAAGTTCATTTATAGGGGAAGTAGGGGTTTCGTTAGTCGAATTTTACGTATTTTCAATATCAGCCAACTGGATCCCGCTGCAAACATTTGGCCAAAATTTCAAGTCGCAAGCTTTATTTTGTCGTTAGTTATCGCTTATTTTAAGTTTCATTTCTAGGGGAGGTAGGGGTTCCTTGGGTCGGATCTTACACATTTTCAATAACAACTAACTAGATCTTACTACCAACATTCTGCCAAATTTTCAACTCGCTAGTGTCATTCTATCGAAAGTTATCGTAATTAAAATAATATTTAATTTTTGGAATTATGTAGGGGAGGTAGGCGTTCCTTTGATGTGATTATGCCCAACTTACTAAAACTCAAGCAGCTTCTTTCCTCAGGGTTACATGCCAAAAATCAGGTGTCTACGTCAATTGGTTCAAGAGTTATAGACAAAAAACCAGAAAAGTAGGGTAGTACGGGGCTCTTTGTAAGAAAATTACCGTTAGTTTTCAACTGATCGATTTTATTTTCCCAGGAGAGTATAAGAATACCCTCACTAGTAATATACCAAAGCTAGAGCTTTTCATGATTTTTTAATCGGGAATTATAGATACATTTAAATATTTTACATATGTAGGGGAGGTAGGCGTTCTCTTGGCCAGATTATGCCCAATTTCAATACCATCCAACTAGATCATACTACCAACATTTGACTAAAATTTCATGGCCCTAGCTTCATTCTATCGAAAGTTATCGTGCGAACGGACAGACAGACGGACAGACAGACAGACAGACAGACAGACAGACAGACAGACAGACAGACGGACAGACAGACAGACAGACAGACAGACATGGCTAAATCGAATCAGGAGGTGACCCTGATCATTTATATATATACATTGCTATACCTCCGGAGCCTCCTTTAAGGTGTTACATATTTCCGTCGTGACAAAAACAATATACCCTATACTAAAAGTCGTTCGACTTGTTATTAGAGAAAGTTGAACACAAAATTAAAAAACAAGATACCCACTTGAGAAAGAGTATTAGTGCTGAAGAACGTTTAACAGCAACTCTCAGATTTTTAGCCACTGGACGATCATATGAGGATTTGAAATTCACAACAGGGATATCTGCTCCTTCTTTGAGCATACTCATACCAGAAACATGTAAAGCTATATACGATGCTCTCAAAAAAGACTACATGAAAGTAAGAAAAAAACTGTGTTGAAAATAATATTTTATTATTCATTTTAATTAACTTAACTGAAAAATTACTTCTCAAAATATGTAATATATGTATGTATATCTGATATGTATAGATATACGAGAAAATGGTTCGAAAAAATAGGTTCAAAAATGTGTTCAATTTGTTACAAAAGAAGTACTCTCCAAAAATGAACTTGTGGTTCCTTCCGATGAGTGCGAAGGTACTAACAATTCGGAAGTTATAGTTTGTGGGGTTGAAGTCCGCCCTTGATTATTATTGCACCAGTTCTCGCAGAAATCGGTCGCCTCAGTTAATTTGTGAAGTAGTCCCCTACGGATGACTCCAGCTACTAAGGACTCCGCATATATGGCTTGCGAGGGTTCCATCTTCGCCAATTTATTTGCAAGATTGTGGCCAACTGCATCGAAATCACTCATTGGGCGGCTATTTGCTTGGAGTGTTGTAGTGCAAAGTTTCATGAAGTCTGCCTGGGCATCCGTAATTTTCCTTTTTCTTGGCATCTACAAAAAAATATAATATATATATATATATATATATATATAATATACATACATAAACAAAAAAAAAAAAATTGGGTACATTATGGATTTGGCCCTAAAGGGAGAATTCTCTCTATTGCATTTAGAGAGAGTCCATAATTGCAGCATTTTCGCTTTAAGTAGTCCATCTCCGCCTTAGGTGGTAAGAACCTGGAACCCACGCAGGAAAATGTGTAAGTCCTAAAGCGGAAATTTCTTGATTTTTATGAAAATTCTCTCTAATGAATTAGAAAGAATTCTTCAATAAATGCCAAATCTATAATGTACCAAAAATTGTACTGCAGAGAGAATTTTTATATTTTTATATTTTATTGTAGTTTCCAGGTTCTAAAGAAGAATGGATCAAAATTGCTCGTGAATTTGAAAACAAATGGCAATTTGTCAATTGTGGAGGATCACTGGATGGAAAACATATACGTATTGTTCCACCCCCTCATTCAGGAGCTCAATACTACAACTATAAGCACTTTTATAGCATCGTTTTAATGGCGTTGGTAGGCCCCAATTACGAATTCCTGTATATTGACGTTGGAAAAAACGGAAGACTGTCAGATGGGGGTGTGTTAGACTACACAGAATTTTACCGAAAATTGAAATCCCGACAGCTGAATTTACCTGATAACAGTGAAACTGTCAACAACTTAAATTTTGTCTTTCTTGGCGATGAAGCTTTTGGATTATCGGAAAGTTTTCTTCGGCCATTTGCCCAACGAGTGCTTGACCACGACAGAAAAATATTTAACTACAGGTTATCACGTGCCCGAAATGTAGTTGAAAATACATTCGGAATAATCTCATCCCGATTTCGAATTTTACATACGGCTATAAATATGAAACCCGAAAATATTTGTTATGTAATATTGGCAATTTGCATTTTACATAATTATTTACGTGTATCCAGCGATTCATACATAACGCCTTCTGTACTAGATAGAGAGGACGTACATTCAGGTACTGTTCAAAATGGAGATTGGCATACACACTCGGTACAATTGCCTAATTTACAACGAAACACTGATAGGTGCGTTACACTTGAAGCAAAACAAAACCGAGGAAACTACATGAATTATGTTATTTCTGATGGGAGAGTAGAGTGGCAGGATTTAATGATAACAAATGGAGGAGTTTAAAAATGTAATATCATTTAATGTATTATGTATACATGTAAAATAAAAAAAACTCACCTCTTCTCGTCTCGCTTCTTCTTCATTTATTTCTTCCATTTCATCACCCTGTTCTCCCTCCTTTTCAATGTCAGTATCCAAATTTGACATGCTGACTGTCGGCAATTCCTGGTCCATGGTAAAAATCAGTAGGTCGTAATACCATAACGACGAAACGTATATTTCATCGGTTGCACGACCGCTTCGCACGCTGTCTTGCACTTTCTTCAGCTCCTTCCGAAAAGAACCACGAAGGCTTTGAATTTTTTTCACAACAAAGTCTCTATTTGCGTCCGGAAAACCACGGGCTTTACAAAACTCAACCATCTTTTTATAAGAGACATCTCGTATATTTCGATTTTTGTACTCTTCACTCTTTACTTTCCACAAACACGGGTGTGATTTATACGCGTTAATAAAGTCTGTTATCAACTCTTTGGACCAAAGACGAACATCCATTATTGGAAATTTCGGATGGTTATGGAAATATTTTAATCCAAATAATTAATTAAGTTATGGGTTTTCTCGGTCGCGAATATTTTTGAGAAAACAAAAACACTTTTAGAAAAAAAGGAAAGAAATGAAAAATTCTATTTTTCGATTTGAATTTTTTTATTTTCCGTCTTCTTCGGTTGACATTCGCGTATGAACTAACTTAACAACTATCCTTCGAAAAATCTTCTAATTCAGAAATTTTAAAATTCTTCCTATATCGTGGGAAAGTATGTAATAAAATTTTATGAACGTACACGATTTGAAATGGTCACGTAACGAAAAGTAATTAAGAATATGGATCGTCTACACAAACTGTTGCGATCTGATGTGCCAGACGATTTCAAGTGGTCAGATGGATAAAGGATAAATTATTGGTCGTATACAAAAAGTAATGCGATGGAATGTGAAACTGTTACGATGCCGTTAACACCGAATTTGTCTTTTCTTATATTTTTCATTTATTAAACACCGCACTCAGAAATCACATCTACGTTCATGAACGATAAAATCAAGACTTATAATGTACAAATCGAAAATACAAAAACTAGAAGAGGTCAATACTCTGGACCTAAGACGTTCTTTTATTGCGTTCTGTATTTCTATTTTATATCGCGTATTCTTTTAGTTGCTTACCATGCAGTCGCAACGAATCATAAAAATCCACTTGAACCATTTTCAAATTAATTTTGACGATAAGAACTGAAGTGTCATGTACACTTTCACGCAGTAAAGTGCACTTGTCTAAACGACGCTAACAAAAGGCGCGTGGTAATGCGCGGATGTAAAAACTTGCACGCAATCGTCCACCACAGCACAGCCTTTAGACACACGCGCTTTACCCAGCGAAAGCCTTCACATGGCTGTTTCACGCAGGAAAGCGCCCAAGTGTAAAGGCCGCTCCAATTTAATGTTGAAAATAGCAATAATGTTTATTAAAGTTATTGTAGAGGAAAATAATAAACGATAACACGATATAACGTCTCTGCGTAACCACGGCTGGTTCAAGAGTGCCGTCCGTAGCACTCGCGATGGTTGTCGTTCTTGGTGGTTGTCATGTCATGGTGGTTATCGTGTCGTCCTACTCCATTATCTACTCTACAGGTTTTCCGAATTATTTCGGATAGATAAATACGTTTTTTTTAACTGCTGAAGGAAGTCGGGAAGCACGCTTTAATAAGAACTGTAAGACTAAGGTTAGTTTTCACCTAAATTCTATTGCGTAAAAGTATTTACGAGAAGGCCGACCAAAGGGTATCTTTCCATCTTTGGGAAGAAAGTGCGCTATGTGGTCTCCTCAAATTGCACATAAATTAGTTATGCGTTTGTTTAGACAACGCATATGTAGTGTAGACGTACTCTTTTCCTTACTCTTTCTAAAGTAAGAAGGATACGTCGCGCGAGTAGTTTAAGTTAACTTGGGTCAGTCTTGTGTCCAAGTCAGTGTAGTGTGGTGTATAGTTAAATAGTTAAAGAAAAGAAAAACTAAAAGACATAGTGAATTGTGGTTTGAATAGATTGATAATTTGGTAAGTAGACTTACTGAGTGCTAGATATAATTATAATAAGTAGTGCATGAGCCTGTAGCATGGAATCTTAAACTACTCGTTATTTATCAAGTGATGTAAACTTGTAAATTGTGCTCGTGAGAATCCTCCCCAGAGGGTGTGATCGCGTCTTTGTTTTTGTTGTGGCAAGCCGATATGTCATCTCCTGATGATGTTGATGATATATTGGTAAGAATTGCCGTTTGATGTGTTTGACTGATTGGCAGTGTGATTGGCGGGATCCCAGATCATTTTGTAAGAGCCGGGCCCGTAGCGATTTACCGGTTAGGCTGGGGGAGTCAATGGTTTGATTGGCGGGATCCCAGATCGCTATGTGAGGTCAAGGGTTAAATGATTTACCGGTTAGGCTGGGGGAGTCAATGTTGTGATACACTGGCCAATTAGTATGGCTGATGTAACCCAGATCACTCTGTAAGAGCTGTGCCCGTTGCGATATACCGGTTAGGCTGGGGGAGTCAATGGTTTGATTGGCGGGATCCCAGATCGTAGCGTGAGGCCGAGCCTTGAGTGATTTACCGGTTAGGCTGGGTGGAGTCAGACATAAGTTAGTAATTATAAATATGTACGTAAATGCGAGAACTGTTAAATAACGAGTAGTAGAGGTAGAATTCAAGCTCATTGGTTGTTTTTTAATATATTTGCAGGCTCGGTCCACCAACGACACACACCCGATCCAGCCTCCTGACGACGTTAGTACATATATGCTGGTATATGTATGTGTATATGAATAAATGGCTTTCATCAAAAAAAAAATCGTGTATGGATATTTTTCTGACCATATTTTAATATGGTCTTACAGAACCAATCTGAGGCGGGAAACGTCATCGAAAGAACCAATTGGTTGCTGAAAGCATATTCTAGATGTCTTTTGAAAGAGAACCATCGTCATTATTCGCCAATGAAAGCAACATTATTGTAAAGAGGCGCTGTGCACTGCGCAAAATAATAATATACAATAACATTCCATTTGATGGCACTTTCGAAATGGAGGAAGATTCCAACAACGATATAGAAGAGGAAGAATATACAACGTACAAGGTTAAAAAAACACAGTTTCACTGAACGTCAGTCCTTCAATTTCTATCGTCGCGCTAATATTTAACAATTCGGAGACCCTCATATCTAACTTAGAATGCTACACTTCCTTGCTGGGTCTGCCAAGGGTGTTTGTCCTATTCCGCACATTTTTTGACAACATATTTTTTGTGTTTACTCTTGAAGTCAGGGGCCCTATCATGTAATTCGATTCGTATCGAAAGGTAATTCGACCATCGAATCCGATTCTACTTTCATTTTTTAATTTGTAGGTTTCCTAATCCATTTTTGGATTTTTGGAGGTTCCGCTCCATTATAATTTGAATTTTTTCTTCCTCAATCGCAATAGCTTTCTTTTTAAGTAAAATGTTTTTTTTTTTTTGCCAAAGCTCTTCATTTGTGGAGAGCAGAGGCCCTAGCGTCTTTTTCATGAAGGACTCCGCAGGCTAAATTTGTGTTTTTCTCCATATGCTCCATAAGCGCGTTGTATTGCGCAAAGTTTGTGTTTTTTCCCCTGAAGCTATAAATAACATTATTTATTTATTCACAAGAAATATAGATAATCATACTTACATCGTCAACACAATCTATAACACGCACGACGAATATTTTGAATTCAATTTGCTATCGAAACAATTTTCGATTGCAAATGCCAAATTTTCCCAAACAATCGAATTGTGTGATACGGCGATTTTCTAATCGTATCGAATATTCGATGACTTTCAAAAAGGGAAATTCGATATCGATTTACACGATGCCACTTTGATCGTTTCGATAGCTTTCTCAATCGAATCGAATTACGTGATAGGGCTTGGTCGAGCTACTTCCCCCATGGATTAAGAAAGCTTCTGAAGAGTAAATCCATGGTGTGGACGAAACCATGTAATAATATATATATTGAAATTGTTGTCCATTGTTCTTGCAGTTGATTTAATAAATTAAAACTAGGCTTTTCCTTATACTACAAGTTTTTTTTATTTTATTTAAAAAAAAAAACTTGTAGTATAAGGAAAAGCCTAGTTTTAATTTATGTAAAATAATAATAATGGAATGGGAATTTTGTGACGGGAACTCCTCCCAAACTACTGAACCGATTTTAATGATTTATACACCATTAGAAAGGTATTCTTTCGAAGGTGTGCAAATTTTATATTTTCTATATATTGATAGGCTAACAATTTTTGTATGGGAATTTTGTGACGGGAATTCCTCCCAAACTACTGAACCGATTTTAATGATTTATACACCATTAGAAAGGTATTCTTTCGAAGGTGTGCAAATTTTATATTTATTGCGAGCTTAGAATCCAAGCTTGGTCAGAAGCGGTTCGTGGCTTTGCGGGGATTCGGTAAAACATTGTGAGCTTAGAATCCAAGCTGTACCAAGCTTGGGCAGATGTATTCGCTACAGCGTTGGGTCAGCAGTTCGTGACCAAGCTTGGGCAGATATATTCGCTACAGCGTTGGATCAGCGGTTCGTGGCTTTGCGGGGATTCGGTTCATGTATATAATGTCGTGGCTTTGCGGGGATTCGATTCATGTATATAATGACCAAGCTTGGGTAGATGTATCCGCTAAGGATCTTTCATAAGATTGTGGGTGGAACAGCGTTCATTGGATTGTGAGTGGAGCCGTCTAGAAAAGATACTCACGAAATAAATAAACCGTCGAATTGAAAATATGAATCAAGTATCCGAGTGTACTTAATTTTTATGCTGCATGCTTATAAGCGTCGAATTGAAAAAATGATAAGCGTCGAGTTGAAAAAATGAAAGTATGCATAGTCCACTTAACAAGTGGAAAAGAAATGTTATGAGGAGATAAAAAAAATTATGATTTAGCGACATAAAGAGAAATAGTTTGAGTCCAAAAACAAAACGTCAAAAAGGTATACCGCGCCGTGGCCGTGCCGGCGTAGCCGGGTCGCTAGATGATCCGGCGAAGCCGGATTATCTAAGTAATAATAAATGTGTGGTAGTGGAGAGCGAGTTTGAGACATTTTTGACTTAGACTCGCAATGACCCACTCCACTTTATTCTCAATGGTGAAAATGGCACACGAACATATGTTTAGCTTGCGACTGGCGAGCAATGGCCCGCAAATAATAACAATTGTTTTATTAAAAACACAGGTG
Source organism: Chloromyia formosa (assembly GCA_964017055.1). Lineage (NCBI taxonomy): Eukaryota > Metazoa > Arthropoda > Insecta > Diptera > Stratiomyidae > Chloromyia > Chloromyia formosa. The sequence continues at coordinate 63,788,116 of OZ024814.1, read as the reverse complement.
TGCTATTGTATATTCAATCCAACGCCATAGCACGGTTCCGCACATCTTAAAGGACGCGTTCAACACTTTTATGTATGGAATGGGATTCCCATTTTCCGGAAATTCTACTTATTTCGGTAATTTTTTTTTGTTTCGCACTTTGTTTTACATCTAAAAGCCCACAAATCAAATGTAAGATTCAAATCTCGCAAGATTACTACAAAATTTCACGAAATAAAAATGATTTTCTCACATAAAACCGCATTTGAAAATTCGGCCGCACTAATTCACTTCTTCAAATCAGCCAACTGTCAACCGAAGAAATATCATTCAAGCTAAACTAACAAAACATCCGTTCAAGTTTGGTTCCACACACACATAAAGCGCATTCTTTCAGCTTTTGTATAAAAAAAAGATGTATCTGACCCAGACAGGGTAAAAACATGTATTTGACATGAAATGTATTTTGTCTCAGATAAAGTTTGGATTTTAATTGATGGCATAATCCCACAAAAATATTAAAAACAAACTTCATTCTATCAAGAGCAAGCATTGAACCTATCAAATGCAACTGTGATAGAAGAAACTAATTGATTCCGAGTAGTTTCCTTATGCCGGGTTTCCACCAAAGAGAAAGTTTTCAAAAACAGTTTTGTTTTCAGAAACAAAAACAAGTTTTGTGTTCTGAAAACAGTTCTGTTTTATGTAAACAAACTGTTTCAACTGAACAGACTGGTTTTGTTTCATGTTCTGTTTATCTTGTTCCCAGAAAATGTCAGACAACGAGGATTTTATAATTGCACTCGGTTAACTGCTTCTTGTTTGAACACATTTTAAGTTAAAAATAAACACAAAAAAAAAGTAAAATTTATATCACTTCAACCTTTAAAATTACAACTGTGCGTGTTTCAACCAAGCAGACAAAAAAAAAACAAGAACAAATGTGTTTCCTTTGATCTGTTCTAGAAAACAAAAACATTTTCCCATTCGCGATGGGAAAGTGTTTTGTTTCCTAAAACAGTTTTTACGGACACAAATCTTTTAAAAACTGTTCAGTTTTTACAGAACATTTGTGTTTTTGTTCAGAAAAACAGTTTTTGTCCGCGTTTTTCAAAACTGTCTCTTTGGTGGAAACCCGGCATAATATTTCGACAAAAAATCACTTTTTCAATTGGATTGATAATTGATTGGCGTAATTTTTACCCGTGTCACGTACGTAAACGCGACTAGTGTTTACACGTAAATTGGGTTTACGCGAACGAAACGTCGGAAAATGGGTATCGAAGCGAATTTTACTGACGCGGAAATAATGCACACGTCGGTGTTTTTAAACGAGGTGCGTTTGAGATTCGACACCATATGCCCGAGTATTGAAATCATCTTTTTTCCGTGTGTTTGCTCTTGGATTCATCGGCTCGTCAACTGCGGATAAGTACCTGTCGGGCCCCGTCATCAGGTAACAAGTTACGCGTTGTCCTATTATGTCCTTTCGGTACTTTGTGTCCGTTCAGTATTTTATAGTGTACATGTCCCATACGTCCAGAGGATTGATATCATCACCCCGATCCAGAAAATGTTTGCTAAGTTTGCTCTCTGTTTCAATTCCAAGAAGGTGCATTTTTCCTGATCAAAGGAAATGCCATCAACAGTAGTATAATGCATGAAATATGCATTACTTTGTGCAAGATTAATTGTTATTCAGTATAGAAACTCAAATATTAAATTTATCATTTAAATCATTTTCAAAAATTTACATTTAAGGGTAGAAATTTGAATAGGTTCAGGGTTCACTTAAAAGAACATGTTTAATAATATATCAAAGTAGAATCTTATGCCGGAACTAGAATGAACGCAGAAAGCAGCAGCAGCGGCAGCAGCAACTAGAACAATATGCAGATCTGCTTTCGCCGCTGTCGCTGCTACTGCATTCTGCGTTCATTCTGGTTCGGGCATAACTTTCGATATTTTATTGTATCACCCCGTTTCTCAATCACTTCAAAAATTCGATTTGGAATTGTTCCCATAAGATACCGTGAACGTCAACAATCGAGAACGGATAAGTGAAATCGCCTCTGGCAATGAAATTTATTGCAACTTATCGGTTTTTTTTTTCACTTATCCGTTGCACAGATAGGCCAGTAAAATTGAATCAATGGGGTTTTTATAGGAATACACGGTAGAGAAGCTGAGGGTTGCAAGTTGGAATGTCGGATCCATGACGGGAAAAAGCGCAGATCTGGAGGACGTCATGAAACGGAGAAGGATAGACATTATGTGCGTGCAAGAGACCAAGCGGCGAAATGACCAAGTCGACCGAGCTCGTTTTTTGACGAATTCCAAAAAGTACAAATTGTACTATTATGGAAACTCGAATGATAGAAACGAGGTTAGCGTTATTCTGTCACCGGCTTTACTTGGCAGCATCGTGAGTACGTATCTCGAAGATAAGTGACCGCTTGATGAGTATCAAATTGGTTATCTGCGAAAGAGTGTGGAACGTCATAAGTGCCTACGCTCCCCAAGTGGGTTTGCAGCAAAGTGAAAAAGATGCATTTTGGAGCGACGTTGACGCACTGCTTCAAACTGTACCAGATACCGAGCTGGTTTTTTTCGGAGGGGATTTCAGTGGCCATGTAAGAGAATCGAACTATGATTACGAGGATTACCATGGTCGGAAGTGTAGCCAATCAACAGCCAGAAATGATGAAGGTGAGGCTATCCTGACTATGTGCAGATCACACGGTCTGGTCATCCTCAACGCAAGGTTCATTAAGAACCAAAGGCACCTGATCACATGTAGTATATGTTAGCAGTGGAACTCATGCGACGCAGATAGACTATCATCGGTGTGTAAATTTCATGAGACGTTGGGTGAAAGACTGCAAAGTGATCTTGGGTGAAACTGCGGTCACCCAGCACCGGTTGCTCTTGACAGAATTTATTTTAAAAGGAGGAACAAGACCGAAAGCAATCCCCAAACCAGTCGAGAAAATCAGTGACTCGTAAGAAGTGCTACTTATTGACGACAATGCAATCTGTAGCAGAATGCGTGAGTACTTTGACGAACTTCTGAACGAAGAATTTCCGCGAGAAGCTTTTCAAGCTGTGGAGCCAAACACCACTGATATCGCCGATTTTTCAGTGGAGGAGGTGATGAAGGCAATGATGCAGATGAAACGCGGAAAGGCAGTTGGACCGGACAAAATACCATTGGAATTTTGGTAGAAGATGAATCATGTCGGGCTTAGATGGCTCACTGTTCTTTTCAACAAAATTAAAAGAGGGCGACCGATGCCTGACGCTTTCAGAAAAAGCTTCTTTCTCCCGTTTTATATGAAAAAGGGTGACTCACGCAATCTCAACAACTATAGGACAATCAAATTAACATCTCACACATTGAAGACTTACGAGCGGGTTGTCTGCAATCGATTGAAAGATATTGTACGGTTGGATGACAATCAATGCGGCTTTGTGGAGGGTCGGTCCACAGTCGATGCTATTCAGTGCATACGTGTTACGATGGAAAAGCATCGTGATGTACAGACGAACTTGCACTTTGTGTTCATCGATTTGGAAAAAGCCTTCGACAGAGTTCCTCGTGATCTGATGGGTGGCCCTAATAGCACTTAAGGTCGCCGAGGCATATGTCAAGATGATACAAGACATGTACAATATAATGGGGCAATTGCTCAAGTTAGATTCACAGCTGGTGAGTCTGAAGAATTTCCAGTTAAAGTCGGAGTTCACCAAGGCAGTGTATTGAGTCCTTTGCTCTTCAACATCATTGTTAAGTATCCTTCTTGAGAACTCTTAATGGTTTCTTGAAAAGCTGAACTTCATGAGAAAGAATGGAGATAATTTTATATTTCTTTTATTCTTCTATGATTTCTTGAAATAAATCAATTTTTAGAATATTTAATTCGTTCGAAGAAGAAAGATAATCATTTCAATGGTATTCCTTTTAATTAATAATATTCATTCGCAGAGGAGAGATGGTCATTTGATTTCAATAATATTCCTTTTAATTAATAATATTTATTTTTTTTGTTTTTGTAGTTTACAAAAATTAATGTTCTCGAAGGAAAGATAAACTTAATATCTTTATATTTTTTTAAAACATGTCAACTTTTTATAATTCATGACAACTTGATTTAAAATAATCAATTAAATAAGTAAGTGGATTTTAATTTATTTTTAACGATTCTAAAAATCCACAACATCATCATGCTCTATTTATTAACACTCATTTCTGACGGCCTGGAAATATCCCTTCTCTTCGCCGATGACATTGTCCTGGGTAGCAAAAACATCGTTGCTTTGCAGGCTGCACTGAATAAGTGGTGTAAGATACTGGAGGATCATGGATTGAGGATTAGCATACCAAAGACTGAGTATCTTTGCCGTCTTTTCTCAGATCCAGAGAGACCGATACCAGATATCTACATTAAAGGAGAGCAGCTCAAGTCCTGTACAAAGTTCAAATACCTGGGCTCGATGGTCAACAAGGAAGCTACCTGCGATGACGATATCAAACATCGCATCAGTGTCGGTTGGATGAAGTGGCGAGAAAACTCTGGAGTTTTCTGCGACAAGAAGATGCCACGAAAGCTTAAGGGCATGTTGTACAAAACGGTCGTACGACCCGCACTCCTGTATGCGTCTGAATGCTGGACTATGTATAAGACATACGAAAGTAAAATGACTGCGACTGAGATGATGTCGGATGTCAGCCGGTGTGACCAAAAAGGATCGTATCAAAAGTACCCACATCCGAGGCAGCTTGTTTGTTGAGCAACCGATCACTGAAAAGCTCGAAGATCGTCGTATGGATTAGTATTGCCACGTTCTAAGGTGTCCGCCAGAGAACCCTGTCATGAAAGCACTATCAATGAATGTTCCATTTTATGGACCCAAACGCCGAGGCAGACGGAAACACACGTAGATCGATCAGAAGAAAAAGCAACAACAACGCGTTAATCTTGGCGATGATACGATCCAAGACCAAGCTGCCTGCAGAAGGAAGCTGAGATTATACCGCCAGAATGGGCGAAGTGCCAACACCACATGGAGAGCAACGCGAAGCCGCAGAGTGGTATGAAAGGGCAAGGAAGAAGAAGACTATCCGGAAATAATGTAATCCCTTCTATAGATTCTGAATACATGGAAACTGTGTTTACACAGTCGCATAAGTTGAACGTAACTTTTGGCAGATGAAAATTTAAAAAATTTAAACCTTTTTTTAAATATTTTTCTTATAACTTCTAAACGGTGCCTCGGATTAAAAAATTTAACAGGATGTAAACTACAGAGCGTTGAATTCTGCGTATAATGCACTGCTCAAAGACGAATTTCGATTCAGCGATAGTCAAAATCGATAGTCACAAAATGATAATTTTTGAAGCATTAAGAGCTGCTGTTTCTTTCTGTTTTTTTTTAATAAATTTAAAATTAGGATTAGATGAAGTTATCACAATTTATTTACAATAAAACAGGGATTTTTTCTTTGTAATAAAATTAATATGATATCTAGGTGAAAACTTGAGAAAAGTAAGATAAAAAGCAAGATTTTGTCCACACATTTTGATTTTATTTTTCGGAGCTAAATCTAGTAAACAATTTATCTGATTTTGCACGGGTTATTTCCTAAATTAGTCTGTTAAAGAATTTAATAAAGCTTTTTTAAACTAGAATATTATTTATAATTCAAGACTAAAACGAAAATTCAAGCTGCTATAGTTACCGAGATATTAAACTATTAAGGCTGAAATCGCGAAACAGATATTTTTGCATTTCTTCTCACAGCCACACTAAAATTAGGTGAATTCAAAATAATTGATCACTTGAAATAAAATTATATTAATTATCAGTTTTTCATTTGGAGCATCTGTTGCAAAGATCTGTGAGCTTGAAAGTTTATAAAGTGATTTTTCTCGTATTACGTCCTAATATTTTACATTTTTCGATCTGAGGCAACGGTTTGAAGTTGTAAGGAAAATGATAAAAAAAAAGTTCAAATTTATCGGATTTTCATCCACCATCATTAAGCTTATTATTTCCAGATCTTTCATAATTATTCCCTCTAAGGCCAAAGAATTCACTTAATTTTACTGACCTAAATGCGCATGTGAAAATCCATTGCACTTATCCGTTGCAATTTGCTTGTGTTTATGATGGGCCTGTCATACATTTCCATTTCACTCAAGCGTGTTATGCACTTATACATATACATTATATGAAAAATAGGTAAAAAGTCACCGGGCTTTTATATATTTCGCACTTATGCGTTTTGCATTTATCCGTTCTATACTGTAATCAATTCTTTGCAATGATTTTTTTTATAACCCATTCCAGTTCTGAAACACCAGAAAACAATTCCCTAATTGCACAAACTTTTCGAAATACAAATTCCCAGAGCTTTTCAAATGGTTTAGTATCAGTACTACCTACTGACCAATCCAAAATAAAAATATCCTAGCCTTAAACGTATTCTTTAGCTACTCCGACTGCGTTATTTTGCTGGAAAACTCAGCCTTGACCAATGGAATTTTCACCTGCATTAACCAATATATTCTTTAGAAGTTCAGTGAATCCTGCAGCATTCATTCAGGTATTTAAATGAAACCGGAAAATAGAGGGCTACGCCCGCAATCCGAGGGTTTTGTAGTGTCCCATGCCAATAGGAGATGAACTGTCCTACTCTTGGAGATGCTTAACCATTCATGTTAAGACGATATTGCAAATTGCAAGCTTGCGTAAAAAATATTGAAAATAAATTGTTTGAATAGTTATAGAAAGTAGAGTCAGCGACCAGCATACTTCCCCTTCCCCTTCCCTCCTCCCTCCTCTCCCACCAATCTTTACCCTTTTGGAAATGGTTAACTCCAACTCGCTCTACGGAAAACAATATGCAAGTATGTTGTACTCGTAGTACAAGTATGTAGTACAAGAGGCCTGTTAAGTGCATTTTTTTGTATTTATGATATCAAAATGACCAAATCTAAATGAATGTACTACTATTAAATATTACGTGATTATTACGAAACTTGGAGATATTATTGCACATGGTGTTGATTATCGTTGGCCATCAATATTTTCGACCTCGGATGAGTTTGAGAAATGCAGGGGTGTTTTAACTGTAACTATAGAAATATACTATTATTAACCTATTTTGAGAAGATATCAAAATTCCATAATTTTTTTCTTTTCTGTGCTAGTTGAAACCCATCTTCCTGTATGTTTTCATGTTTCTAAGTGTAACGGTCTCGAAATGGTAAGGGGGTGGTACAAATTATGATCTCATATTTTCCCCTCTGCTTCTTTTCCCCTTACTTCAAATTTGATGAAGACGCCAAAAATTGAATGTACTCGATAGTACCTTTCTCATGATACCCCACTTGCCCATATCAGATGAAAAAATTTTTTACCTTAATTTCCCCTCCAAGGGGACCTCCCCTTAAAGTAGCAACCCACCTACCTCCCCCCTTAAACTTCTCTACCCTACCACTCCTATACCACCAATCTCCACCCTTTCAGAAATGGTTAACTCCAATTCACTTTACGAAAAACAGTAAACAATATTCAAGTATGCAGTACTAGTATGTAGCCGGTTATGTGCATTTTTTGTATGGATGGTATCAAAATGTCAAAATTTAAATGAATGTACTATTATTAAATATTATGTGATTGTAATGAAACTTGGAGGTATTATTGCCTATGATGTTGGTTATCATTGGCCATCAATATTTTTGACCTCGGGTATGCTTAAGGGGTGCAGGGGTGTGCTAACTGCAACTATAGAAATATACTATTATTAACCTTTTCTGATGAAATTTCAAAATTCTAGAAATTTACGTTTTCTACGCTAGTATAATGCCGCTTTTCTGTAAATTTTCATATTTCTAAGTATAACGGTCCCGAAATGCAAGGGGGGGGGGGGGACAAACTCGGATGACATATTTTCCCCTCTCCCTCTTTTCCCGTTTCTTCAAATTTGAAAAAAATGGAATGTACTCGACGGTACCTTTCTTATGATATCCCACTTGCCTGTACCAAACGAAAAAAAAATTCGACCTTCACTTCCCCTCTATGGGGACCTCCCCTTAAAGTTGATCTATTACGACGATTCGCTTTCTCCGGCGAATTATAGTAATTCTACGCATTCCTACAAAATTTCATGTATGTAGCTTCAGCCGTTTGTGAGATATTCCATGGACAGACGGACAGACATTTGACCGATTTCATAAGGGTTTTGTTTTTACTACAAAACCCTAAAAAGCATTGGTATCCTACCAGGTAGGAGAAGCCTCCGAAAACTATCACACTGTCACCCCCAGAATAACGACTTATTGCAACTGGCTTCTCTTCTCGAATATAATGCCAATGATACTGGCAACCCTCTTGACCATCCAGATTAAACTCTTTTCGTCACTGAATAAAACAGTACCCCATTCCATCGCCAAATTCAAAAAAAAATTAGCAAATTATTTGTGTTTTACTTATTTGGCACTTTTTTTTTTAATATCTACATGAACATTCTACATATCCCAAGTGTTCTACTACAACTACTTGAAATTGGACAGAAATTTAGTGCAGCCTTAATCTGGATTACATTGATACCATGGCTACTTATTTTTTGCTGAAAAGCTCGAATTGTTTTGTCGTTTAATTTGAGGTGTCATGCCATATTTCCCCATTTCCATAATTTTAAACGGAATTTGATAAATTTGTTTCCATTTTGAGGCCCATAAGGGTGAACCTACATTTCTACCACTGTAACACTTCATAGCTACAAATGTCCTTTTTTCCCGGCCAACGGAATTAAAATGCCTTCCAACAGAAGTCTAGTGCATGCGCCTCAAAACTCCAGTTATTATGATAACCATCTTGCCTAGATAACACTTAATTTGCAAGAATGTTCTTTTTTCTTCCCAAAGTACTAAAAATACCTTCAACAGTATTCTAGAGCTTACGCCTGAAAACCTCTAGTCACATCATACCCATCTTGCTTTTTGAGTCCTTTTTGCCTGACCAAAGTACTTAAAATCCCATCAACAGTAGTCTAGTGCATTCGCCTCGTCACCTTCAATCATGTGATACCCATCGTGGCTTCGTTACCAAGAAGGTCATGTTGTCCTGACGCGCACCTCCACCATCACTGCGCGGCGCTTAGAACCACCGAAAAATGCTATGTATCAAATTTGGTTGATGGTTGTTGATGGAGCCCACGCAGTGTGGAATTATCTCAATTTAAAACCCCCTATTGATCAAAGACGCTAACCGAGCAAAGAAAAAACGTATAATCATAGATGCCTAATAAGTGCCATCAAATCTCAGTTCTTGAATAATTTTCGAGATTGCTTAAGAAAGATTTGATCATGCTTTTCGCTGGGATGTATAATCTATATATTAATAGGCTAACAATTTTTGTATGGGAATTTTGTGACGGGAACTCCTCCCAAACTACTGAACCGATTTTAATGATTTATACACCATTAGAAAGGTATTCGAAGGTGTGCAAATTTTATATTTTATTAAAATTGGCAAAATACTTCAGCTATAATCAGCGAAAAACACTGCGAGCTTAGAATCCAAGCTGTACCAAGCTTGGGCAGATGTATTTGCTACAGCGTTGGGTCAGCAGTTCGTAACCAAGCTTGGGCAGATGTATTCGCTACAGCGTTGGGTCAGCAGTTCGTGACCAAGCTTGGGCAGATGTATTCGCTACAGCGTTGGACCAGCGATTCGTGGCTTTGCGGGGATTCGGTTCACGTATATAATGTCTTTTGCGGGGATTCGATTCAAGTATATAATGACCAAGCTTGGGTAGATGTATCAGCTAAGGATCTTTCATAAGACTGTGGGTGGAACAGCGTTCATTGGATTGTGAGTGGAGCCATCTAGAAAAGATACTCACGAAATAAATAAACCGTCGAATTGAAAATATGAATCAAGTATCCGAGGGTACTTAATTTTTATCATCACCATCATCATCGTGGCGCGACAGCCCGACGTCGGGCCTTGGCCGCCTGGATCATTGTCCTCCAATTATCTCGGTCACGTGACCGCGTCCTCCAATTTTGGGAGCCCAGAAGCTGCGCGGCGTCCACACCTACTGAGCTCTCCCAACGAGATCTCGGTCGTCTTCGCAGTCTCGCTCCGTCGACTCGTTCTGCATTCATTATTCTCTTAGGCATGCGATCATCGTCCATTCTTTGTACATGCCCTGCCCATTGAAGGCGTTGTAGTTTGACGATTTTCGAGACTTGCAGCTCATCGTACATTTCATACAACTCATGGTTGTACCGGATGCGCCATCCATCTCGATCGCAAACAGCCCCGAAAACTCGACGTAGAACCTTACGTTCAAAAGTGTCTAGCATGTTTTCGGAGGCTTGAGTTAGGGTCCATGCTTCGCAGCCATAGCATAGCACTGGTCGTATAATGGTTTTGTACACGCGGAGCTTCGTGTTTCTGTGCACATGCTTCGATTTCATTATGGGGAGAACCGAGAAAAAAGTCTTATTAGCTAAGTGTATCCGTCGCTTGATTTCGTCAGTTTCGTTGGCGTCCCTTGACAAGTTGCAACCCAGATAAATGAAGTTGTTCACGAACTCGATGTTGAGGTCCCCCACGTTGATGCTCGGTTGTGCAGGTGTCCTTGTCACCGATTGCATCATTATTTTAGTTTAATCCTCGTTAATACGTAATCCAACTTCCTTTGCAGCTGTATCGAGCGTATGCAGAAGTTCTTCTGCGTCCGCCAATCTTCGGGACATGATGTTGATGTCGTCGGCGTACGCTGCTAATTGTGTCGACTTGATGAGTAGTGTCTTGCTGTTGTCCATATTCATGGCCCGAATAACGTACTCCAGTGCTAGGTTGAAGAGCGTCGGTGCCAGTCCATCGCCCTGTTTCAAACCAGTGCGTGTTTCAAATAGATCAGTAAGTCTATTATGTATCCTGACTTGTGAGATGGAGTTGGTCATCGCCATCTTTGCTAATTTGGCCGGTATACCAAATTGCAGCATGATGTTGTACAGTACTCCACGTTCGATACAGTCGTATGCCTGCTTGAAGTCGACAAAGATTTGATATACATTTACGTTGTATTCCCAGCACCTCTGGAGTATCAGTTTGACTGAGAAGAGCTGGTCGGTTGTGGAGCGACCAGGTCTGAAACCGCTTTGATATTCGCCAATGACTCGTTCTGCGTACGGTTTTATTCTATTTTCCAGAATTTTCGTCAAAATTTTATAGGACGTACAAACTAGTGAGATGCCCCTGTAATTCTCACACCGCGGTTGTGAATTGGACAGATGATGCTTCTGCGCGCCAATCGTCTGGGATCTCCTCGTTCTCCCATACTCGCAGGAGTAATTGATGTATGGCATCAACTAGACTCATTCCGCCGAATTTTAGCAGTTCAGCTGGAATCTCGCCAGCGCCCGGCGCTTTATTTCGTTTTAGTGACCGCAACGTGAGATCAACTTCCTCTACTGTCGGGGGTTGAATGGGTGGGCCTCGATCAACAATATCGTCGAGAGCTTCTTGTGTGGGGATGTTAGATGGTCGGTTTAGAAGCTCTTCAAAATAAGAGGCCCATCGTTTGTTAATACCATCGGTGTCGCTGATGATGTTTCCATCCCTGTCCTTACAAATGCTAGTCCTGGGTTGGTAGCCGTTCTTAATTGTATTTATTAGTTTGTACGCTTGTCTGGTGTTCCTATTAGCTAAGTTTTCGTTTATGTTCAGCAACTGCTCGTCAAAGTATTTACGTTTCTTACGTCTAATTATTCTATTAAATATTCGCCGTAGCTTGTCATATTTTTCTCTTCTGGCTCTGGTTCCTCGTTGAATCCATTGTCTGTAGGCCTCGTTTTTCGCGTCAAGTGAATTTTTGCATTCTTCGTCGAACCAGTCATTTCGCGCTCGCCGGGCTTTATATCCCACGACTTTCTCTGCGACATCCTTGATGGTACCCTTGAGTTCTTCCCAGAACCCATGGACGCCTGTGTTGCTGATGTTGTGTAGCATAGGTGATAGTCTTTCCTCAAGGGCGCCACCGCTATAGCATCACTCAGAAAATTATCAACCGCAAAGATTTTGGGAGGGCTGATTCTCGATTGGTGCACTGAGGAAAATCTACATCTGTAGGTCGTCTTCATCAAGTGATGATCTGAGTCGCAGTTTGCTCCTCGATGGAGTGGACATCTATCACACTAGACGCCCATCTCCTGCAAATGAGGACGTGGTCAATTTGGTTAACGGTATGTGCGTCTGGAGACTTCCAGGTCTGCTTGTGAATGCGTCGATGCGGGAAACACGTAGAGCTTACGACTAGATTCCTGCTGCAGGCGAAGTCGATAAGTCGCTGGCCGTTGTCCTTACATTCTTCATGGAGACTGTGGCCTGATATACATTTACGTTGTATTCCCAGCACCTCTGGAGTATCAGTTTGACTGAGAAGAGCTGATCGGTTGTGGAGCGACCAGGTCTGAAACCGCTTTGATATTCGCCAATGACTCGTTCTGCGTACGGTTTTATTCTATTTTCCAGAATTTTCGTCAAAATTTTATAGGACGTACAAACTAGTGAGATGCCCCTGTAATTCTCACACCGCAGTTGTGAATTGGACAGATGATGCTTCTGCGCCAATCGTCTGGGATCTCCTCGTTCTCCCATACTCGCAGGAGTAATTGATGTATGGCATCAACTAGACTCATTCCGCCGAATTTTAGCAGTTCAGCTGGAATCTCGTCAGCGCCCGGCGCTTTATTTCGTTTTAGTGACCGCAACGTGAGATCAACTTCCTCTACTGTCGGGGGTTGAATGGGTGGGCCTCGATCAACAATATCGTCGAGAGCTTCTTGTGTGGGGATGTTAGATGGTCGGTTTAGAAGCTCTTCAAAATAAGAGGCCCATCGTTTGTTAATACCATCGGTGTCGCTGATGATGTTTCCATCCCTGTCCTTACAAAGGCTAGTCCTGGGTTGGTAGCCGTTCTTAATTGTATTTATTAGTTTGTACGCTTGTCTGGTGTTCCTATTAGCGAAGTTTTCGTTTATGTTCAGCAACTGCTCGTCAAAGTATTTACGTTTCTTACGTCTAATTATTCTATTAGATATTCGCCGTAGCTCGTCATATTTTTCTCTTCTGGCTCTGGTTCCTCGTTGAATCCATTGTCTGTAGGCCTCGTTTTTCGCGTCAAGTGAATTTTTGCATTCTTCGTCGAACCAGTCATTTCGCGCTCGCCGGGCTTTATATCCCACGACTTTCTCTGCGACATCCTTGATGGTACCCTTGAGTTCTTCCCAGAACCCATGGACGCCTGTGTTGCTGATGTTGTGTAGCATAGGTGATAGTCTTTCCTCAAGGGCGCCACCGCTATAGCATCACTCAGAAAATTATCAACCGCAAAGATTTTGGGAGGGCTGATTCTCGATTGGTGCACTGAGGAAAATCTACATCTGTAGGTCGTCTTCATCAAGTGATGATCTGAGTCGCAGTTTGCTCCTCGATAGGAGTGGACATCTATCACACTAGACGCCCATCTCCTGCAAATGAGGACGTGGTCAATTTGGTTAACGGTATGTGCGTCTGGAGACTTCCAGGTCTGCTTGTGAATGCGTCGATGCGGGAAACACGTAGAGCTTACGACTAGATTCCTGCTGCAGGCGAAGTCGATAAGTCGCTGGCCGTTGTCCTTACATTCTTCATGGAGACTGTGGCCTCCAGTGGTCCCCCGGTGCCAACTTTCATTTCCGACTTTCGCGTTAAAGTCTCCCAGCAGCAATTTGATGTCGTTTGTTGGAAGTGAGTCGAAGAGAGTTTCAAGGCGGGCGTAGAACTCGTCTTTTACCGCGTCTTCTTGAACTTCAGTGGGGGCGTGCACATTGATGAGCCAGAGATTGAAGAATCGAGTCTGGATGCGAATCGCACACAGCCGTTCATTTATGGGTTTGAAGTCAGTAATATGCGGTTTGAGGTGATTGTTCACTATAAATGCTACCCCAAACTCCTTGCGGCCCGATGGTTTGCCACTTGTGAAAATTGTGTGCGATTTCTTTTCATTAATCTCGCTGCCAAGCCAATTTGTTTCCTGGACTGCAGTAATGCTCAGTTTGTACTTTTCGACCTGTTGAAGGAGGGCCTTCTCGGCCCCCGGTTTGTTCAGGGAGCGTACATTCCAGGATCCGAAAGAATAATCCTTTAGTCGTTTGCGTGGTCGTCGTTGTTGATCCGTCCAATCCGAGGCTTTTGTTCCAGGTTTCTTGACATGGAGTGGTTTTTGCAAGGACGAGTTGTCAGCACGTCGCTTAATCCCATTCAGAGGATGGCCTCGGAGATAGCTGCTTCAGATGGTTTAATAAATGTGCTGGAGCTCACACAACTATGTTGCAGGTCCAACTACGCAAGTCATTCCATCCTACTAAACCTGAGACGCTGAGGTGTTCGTCAGCCATTCAGGCTACAGCTATCTGCCTTTTCCAAACTGTCTTATCGCTAAGGCATTGGCCGTCAGCGATTTGATACACTGCCGTTACCAGGGGGCGCCCACGCGGAGGAATATGGAAAAGGCCTTTGCCCCTTAATTTTTATGCTGCATGCTTATGAGCGTCGAATTGAAAAAATGATAAGCGTCGAGTTGAAAAAATAAAAGTATGCATAGTCCACTTAACAAGTGGCGTAGCGTAGTAATTATAAATGTGAAAAAAACCATCAAACAGGATTTAGTCTACAGGGGAAGCGACAATAAAAAAACACTACTCCACCACACTCAACATCCTAGGTGCGGGAAAGCGAATTCATGTTAATTGCCCTGTCCCCTCCAGTGGCATGGGCGCGTCAACATCTCTAGCATTTCTACGCCTTGTTGACGTTTCGATAGCATATCTACTTTTCGGAACTGCAGTTGCTAGCATGCACATCATATTCGCGCCGTATTTACCTATATACTGACAAGCTCGGAGCAATGTGGGAGTTCTATTAGTACCCACACCCACAGGCAGTTTTTGATCGCGCCGAGATTTGAACTCCGAGCTTTAGATAAGTACCGTAAAATAGAACGGTGACTGAACGACCACGGCCACCGAGCGCGACAATTTAGAGCTTGGATAATCGTTTCGAGTTAATTCTTCTTTTGGATTGAAGGAAATCCAATAAACTATGTATACATTTTTCTTGTTCATAGTTGGCTGAAATCCACCGTTATCGACTTATTTCTGTGAAACTGCTTCGAAAATCGTTATTTCCAACTTTGGCGCGTTTCGTATACAAATGAGCATTCGTACGCGCACGAACGCTTTGCGCGCACATGCTCATATGTGCACGGCAGGAGCATGCGTGCGCGCACAATTTGATCCCCACGAACACGATCCATCGCTAGTGGATCTTCGTGCGTGCAATTTGGTCTGGACGATATTCTGTGCGCGCAAAGCGTTCGTGCGCCCAAATACCATAGAGGAACATGAGAAAGTGGTGGAACTCAGTACAACTCAGACGATGGTTGTTTCTATTGGATTTGTTGCATATGTATTGAATTCCCCTGTCGGTACATAATGGAATTGCGGAAAGCAGATAGCAAAACCACCACGTCATATGTTTCCGTTTACCAGAAAGAGATAAGACTATCACAGCAGATCGATGGGGTAATACCAGAAGTGCGTTCAGTCTCTTGTTTTGCGATTCTGGCAATGCTGAATATCTGTCAAATCGCACGCAGACAGGGAAATCTAACCAAAACCATGCACGCAAACATACGCAACCTATCCAGCGTGTTACCTATACAATCGCAGCTAAAACTGATTGGACCCAATTTGACTTTTGAGCAGCTGTTCGGAATTGGTTTTATCCTTATCGCTCTAAAGGCCCATTTCCTTCTAATTGTACCCGTCGTTTTCAGCTCAACGGGGTAAGTCTGTGTGCGTTGGAGTAAGTGCGTCCCTGTCTAGAAAATTATTTGTACTGAGTTCCACCTCTTTCTCTTGTTCCTCTATGCAAATACCACATACATACATATGTACATAAGTATATGAGCATTTGTGCGCGCGATTGCTCATATGTATACGAAGCTTAAAATGTTACGTATTAGCAAATAGTACAGATTCCACAAGAGTTATCACTCCATAGAAGTTTCGCCTCTGCCAAGAGATTTGTATGTATTGACAAATTGTATAAACATAGTATAAACTACACAGTATAGATACACAAGAGAAGGTAGGTAGGTAGGTAGTGAGGGCTGCCGTATATAATACAGCACACTTAGACCAGATGAAGGTCCCTTGTGTTACCCTGGAATTAAATAATTCCTTCCGTCAATCAAAGTTAAACCATCCAGAGCTAATAGCAAGACGCAGGAGCTGATTCACATCCGCATTAGCTAATTCTTCTAGATCAGCATAGGCATATTCCCCCGAGAGTTGACCTTCTTCTAAAAGCCAATGCCGGGCAGGAGCAGAGCAGATGAAAGATACTTTACTCTTCATCCACGTCGTACACAAGAGAATCAATACATACAAATCTACCGCCGTAGGCGGAGTCAGCTTTCTTGTGAAGTCTATACAATTTGTCAATACATACAAATCTCCTGGCAGAGGGGAAAGTTATATGGAGTGATAACTCTTGTAGAATTATCAATCCTCTTTGGTATTAGTTTAAACTAAACAGTTTGTATACAAAAGCTGAAGATAATTTAATGACAAATAACTGGATATTTTACTTTTGATCGTGCGACTCACGTGGGCTGAGATAGACACCAAAAACTAAAACAAGACAAAACACCCCATAAGTTCCGTCCGAAATTTTTTCAAGTGGTCCAAATTTGAATTTAAGCTTTCTGACTACGCCTCCATCGCTTTCTAAGGTAATCTCAGAGAGTGCCTGGCATGCACTCTGATGCCAGTTTTCACGACGCACCGACTGGGGTAATTCTTCAACAACGGACATTTGACACAGAGTTCTTGAACCATACATTCCAAGAAAAGTGAATTCAGGAAATTATATGGACGAATTGCGAGTAACCGACTGGGGTAATAAAGTAGCACCCGTGCGACCCGAAAATGCTTAAGTAATTTGACTTCGGTGTGAACGTAATGTAAACGTAAATTGTAAACATAATTATAGACGTCGATTTCTAGAAGCCCTGAAACTGGAAGCTATTTTTATCTCAGATGCTATACATATGTATATGTACATCGCAATTCGATCATCAAGGGGAAGACGTTATGTTATTAGTCGCACACAAAACCAAATTCTTATCTAAACATTGTGATGACATAACGAAGTTAAATATTCGGAGGCATGACTACGGAATGGAGTAAAACACCAAACAAGCAAAAGAGAATATAAAACATACTCGTATATACATACTAGTGTGTCTTCCAAATTTAGATTGAAATGAAACCGTAGCATTTGCAGCTGTCCACAAGCTTGATATTCGCCGTACAAAATCCTAGTTCTTCAGCCCATAGATGTATCATATACAATATACAGAAATTATCATCATTTTCATTCACTGCCTTTCCCTATAAGCTCGTTTGGTCCTGACTGTCAATTGCATTGGGTCACGTATGACGTATGGACAACCAATGAGTAGTGCCGGGTTTCCACCAAAGAGACAGTTTTGAAAAACACGGACAAAAACTGTTTTTCTGAACAAAAACACCAATGTTTTGTAAAAACTGAACAGTTTTGATAACATTTGTGTCTCTAAAAACAGTTTTAGGAAACAAAACACGTTCCCATCGCGAATGGGAAAATGTTCCTGTTTTCTAAAACAGATTAAAGGAAAACACATTTGTTCTTGTTTTTTGTCTGGTTGGATGAAACACGCACTTTTATTTTCTGCGACAGCATCCAGGTATACAATCAGTTGTCATTTTAAGGGTACAAGTTATACAACTTTTAGTTTTGTTTTTTTTTTTTAGTTGAGAATTGACCAAATATCTCCGGTTTTTTGTTTTAGATGTCATTTATTAAAAAAAGCCACAGCTTATTATGAATTCCTCGTCGTCTGACATTTTTTTGAACACATGATGAACGAGATAAACAGAACTAGAGACAAAACCAGTCTGTTTAATTGGAACAGTCTGTTTACATAAAACAGAACTGTTTTCAAAAAACAAAACTTGTTTCTGTTTTTGTTTTTGAAAACAAAACTGTTTTTTAAAACTGTCTCTTTGGTGGGAACCCGGCATAATACTTAATGCTGTTTTTACACGCTAGACGGTCCATTAGACCGCGAATTAGACCGTCCATTATACCGCGCATTAGACCGTCTATTAGACCACGCATTAGGCCGTTCATTAGACCACGCATTAGACCGCCCGTTAGACCACGTATCAGAGCAGCTATTTGATTATAATGATTTATCATTTGATTTGGGGTGTCGTCATATGCTATAGTGTGTATCTGTTCGGATTCGAAATGAGAAGAAAGAGGGCAACCGATGCCCGACGCTTTCAGAAAAAGCTTCGATTGAAAGAGACTCTACGGTTGGATGACAATCAATGCGGCTTTGTGGAGTGTCGGTCCACAGTCGATACTATTCAGTGCATACGTGATACGATAGAAAAGCGTCGTGATGCACGGACGGACTTGCACGTTGTGTTCATCGATTCGGAAAAAGCCTTCGATAGAGTTCCTCGTGATCTGATATGGTGGCCCTAAGACCACTTAAGGTCCCCGAGGCATATGTCAAGATGATGTAACGGACGGTTTGGTGGACATCCGAAGATGCCCGTGAGGACGGAGCCTAAGGTAGCTTAATTGACCGTGAAGATCGGGCTGTGCCAGCTGGCGAAGAAAAAGGCTCCTCAACGGGCTAAGCAGCGGCCTATGCTTGCTGTAGCTCAGTTCGGGAGATGTGGGCGGGGTTTTCGCCGCTCGTTGCCCCTGTCCTTTACGTATTAACAAAAATTCATAGGCCTGGGGAAGACAACACAAACAGGGGAGGTAAAAAAAGGGGAATAAAAAAATAGTCGAAAAGGATGGAATGGTTGGCGGACGGATCAGACGCCCACGCGGTCGCACCTAGGTCCGGGTGTAATGGGACCTTCGGCCTCTGGTTTCTTACCACCAACAAATCACTACCCATCAGGTGCTGCTTCGATCTGCAGGTGGGAGCAGCACTACCAGACCATAATATGGTTCATTACAATGATACAAGACATGTATGATGGAGCAACCACCAAAGTTAAATGCACAGCTGGTGAATCTAAAGAATTTCCGATTAAAGTCGCAGTTCACCAAGGCAGTGTATTGAGTCCCTTGCTCTTCAACATCATCATGCTCTATCCCTTTTCTTCGCCGATGACATTGTCCTGAATAGCAAAGAAAATCGTTGCTTTGCAGGCTGTACTGACCAAGTGGTGTGAGATACTGGAGGATAATAGACTAAGGATTAGCATACCAAAGACATTTGCTGTCCTTTCTTAGATCCAGAGAGACCGGTATCAGATATCTACATTAAAAGCGAGCAGCTGAAGTCCTGTACAAGGTTCAAATACCTGAGCTCGATGGTCAACAAGGAAGCTACCTGCGATGACGACATCAAACATCGCATCAACAACGCGTTAATCTTGGCGATGATGCGATCCAAGACCGAGCTGCCTCCAGAAGGAAGCTGAGATTATACCGCCAGAATGGGCGAAGTGCCAACACCACAGGCACAGCAACGCCAAGCCGCAGAGTGCTATGAAAGGGCAAGGAAAAAGAATGAGGAGAATTTTTCCTGCACATTGCGAACTTTACGTCTAATAGGTTTGTCCACACTTGTTCAACATTCATTTCAATGTTCGTTTCAACTTTCCATCTTGAATTCAATAAAGCACTGAGAAAGAGGAATGCCTTTTCCTGTCTACATGTTTTCGTCAGTGTGCTTTCAACATTCCTCGCGAGGTGACTGAAGAAATGCTTAAAACATTGTTGATTTCAACGTAATTAATAAATCTGACGCTATCAAGCTAGCCGGTATAGGCACTGCAATGCTAGTGTTGAGCACAGTACTGAACCAAAGGGAAAAGTACTGAAGATCCATATGAACAAAGTCTTAATTAAGACTCAAAATGTCGAGTTAGTTACTAAGAGAGATCGATGATGGCGACGTGTTGCTCAAAAATTATACACGTACTGGTATGTCGAAAGCAAGCTTTTGCGATCTTCTTAAAATAGCTGGCGTCTACTTCATAGAACATGCGAAAAAAAATCTCATTTCCACTGTTCTATTGAAATTGACGTGGTTCGGTGGTGGTCGACGAGAACCAATTTGAAACAAGTTGAATCATTTGTCAAGTCTTGATTTATACGGTCCCGACCGTAGAAATCATAACGTTTGTCGCCGTACACGATCGCGCACAAACACGACAGAACTTCCATCGAACCATCAATTTCAAAGAACGGTGGAAATGAGAAGATTTTTTTTCAAACGTTCCATGTAATAGATTCGATGGATGTTCGGTTATGGTTCGCGATCATGTGTGGCGAACTTAAGGAAATAACGTTCAGAGCCGGCGAAAGGTGTTGATCCGTATTTTAATCTCTAAACAAGTTTAAACAAAAAATCATAATTACTTATTCTGATGTGGTCTGGAGGCGCTCATTGGATTGACCCCGCTGTATATTTTCATCACATTAAAGAAACAGTAGCGCTCGTTGCTCTTATGGTAAATCTAGTTTTTGATGTATGCAGAATGCAGCAGTGACTTTGGTCACATGAGTATTCTTAAACAAATTCCTGGCTTGCAGATCTGGCTGAGATCAGATTATTTGACCACGAAGTTATGCTTTGGCAATAAATTCCTAGCCCTCATCCCATATCGAACAGAATGGGAAAATGGCAGTCCCTGCCCAAACCCTAGGTGTATGGTGTATCATGTGGTACACCGATGGGTCTAAAGGTACATACGTTTACGATCTGGCACAACATGCCAGCCGGCTTGTTGGCCAACAAGTTGAGCCAGAACTTAAACGATCGTGTAAAATGTTGGCAATGTTGACCAACATGCTGGTGCCGGCTACAGAAGTAAATTCCGACGTGTAAGGTTGTGCATAATTTTTTCGATGTAGCACAATATGCCGGCCGGAATTTTGGCCAATTAGTTGAGCCAGAACATAAACGAGTAAAATGTTGGCGAACAAGCTGATGCCGGCTACAGATGTCAATGCAGGCTTTTATGTTGTAAATTTTGAGTTTCAGTGAAATCTCCAATCAAACAGAAGAAAATATAAAATATAGCTTAAATTAAGTGTAGCTGGTCAGTTTATCTATATCAATATAATAAGATGCAAAAATTAGTTTTAATTTTACGAAAGATGAAAATTCGTTTTGTTCTTTATTTGTGTACAAAATACTTATAAGTGAAATAAATTGAAACTTGAAACTCTCTTCGACTCACTTCCAACAAACGACGTCAAATTGCTGCTGGGAGACTTTAACGCGAAAGTCGGGAATGAAAGCTGGCATCGGGGGACCACTGGAGGCCACAGCCTCCATGAAGAATGTAACGATAACGGCCAGCGACTTTTAGACTTCGCCTGCAGCAGGAATCTAGTCGTAAGCCCTACGTCCCGCATCGACGCATTCACAAGCAGACCTGGAAGTCTCCAGACGCACATACCGTCAACCAAATTGACGACGTCCTCATTTGCAGGAGATGGGCGTCTAGTGTCATGGATGTCCGCTCCTATCGAGGAGCAAACTGCGACTCAGATCATCACTTGGTGAAGACGACCTACAGATGTAGAATTTCCTCAGTGCACCAGTCAAGAATCAGCCCTCCCAAAATCTTTGCGGTTGATAAGCTCTTGAGTGATGCTACAGCGGTGGCGTATACTACCGCCCTTGAGGAAAAACTATCACCTATGCTACATAACATCAGCAACACAGGCGTCCATGGGTTCTGGGAAGAATTCAAGGGTACCATCAAGGATGTCGCAGAGAAGGTCGTGGGATATAAAGCCCGGCGAGCGCGAAATGACTGGTTCGACGAAGAATGCAAAAATTCACTTGACGCGAAAAACGAGGCCTACAGACAATGGACTCAACGAGGAACCAGAGCCAGAAAAGAAAAATATGACGAGCTACGGCGAATATCGAATAGAATAATTAGACGTAAGAAACGTAAATACTTTGACGAGCAGTTGCTGAACATAAACGAAAACTTAGCTAATAGGAACACCAGACAAGCGTACAAACTAGTAAATACAATTAAGAACGGCTACCAACCCAGGACTAGCCTTTGTAAGGACAAGGATGGAAACATCATCAGCGACACCGATGGTATTAACAAACGATGGGCCTCTTATTTTGAAGAGCTTCTAAACCGACCATCTAACATCCCCACACAGGAAGCTCTCGACGACATTGTTGATCTAGGCCCACCCATTCAACCCCCGACAGTAGAGGAAGTTGATCTCGCGTTGCGGTCACTAAAACGAAATAAAGCGCCGGGCGCTGACGAGATTCCAGCTGAACTGCTAAGATTCGGTGGAACGAGTCTAGTTGATGCCATACATCAATTACTCCTGCGAGTATGGGAGAACGAGGAGATCCCAGACGATTGGCGCAGAAGCATCATCTGTCCAATTCACAACTGCGGTGTGAGAATTACAGGGGCATCTCACTAGTTTGTACGTCCTATAAAATTTTGACGAAAATTCTGGAAAATAGAATAAAACCGTACGCAGAACGAGTCATTGGCGAATATCAAAGCTGTTTCAGACCTGGTCGCTCCACAACCGATCAGCTCTTCTCAGTCAAACTGATACTCCAGAGGTGCTGGGAATACAACGTAAACGTATACCAAATCTTTGTCGACTTCAAGCAGGCATACGACAGTATCGATCGTGGAGTACTATACAACATCATGCTGCAATTTGGTATACCAGCAAAATTAGTGCGACTGACAAAGATGACGATGACCAACTCCGTCTCACAAGTCAGGATCCAGAATAGACTTACTGATCCATTTGAAACACGCACTGGTTTGAAACAGGGCGATGGACTGGCACCGACGCTCTTCAACCTAGCACTGGAATACGTTATTCGGGCCATGAATTTGGACAACAGCAAGACGCTACTCATCAAGTCGACACAATTAGCAGCGTACGCCGACGACATCAACATCATGTCCCGAAGATTGGCGGACGCAGAAGAACTTCTGCATACGCTCGATACCGCTGCAAAGGAAGTTGGATTACGTATTAACGAGGGTAAAACTAAAATAATGATGCAATCGGTGACAAGGACACCTGCACAACCAAGCATCAATGTGGGGGACCTCAACATCGAGTTCGTGAACAACTTCATTTACCTGGGTTGCAACCTGTCAAGGGACGCCAACGAAACTGACGAAATCAAGCGACGGATACAGTTAGCTAATAAGACTTTTTTCTCGGTTCTCCCCATAATGAAATCGAAACATGTGCACAGAAACACGAAGCTCCGCGTGTTCAAAACCATTATACGACCAGTGCTATGCTATGGCTGCGAAGCATGGACCCTAACTCAAGCCTCCGAAAACATGCTAGACACTTTTGAACGTAAGGTTCTACGGCGAATTTTCGGGGCTGTTTGCGATCGAGATGGATGGCGCATCCGGTACAACCATGAGTTGTATGAAATGTACGATGAGCTGCAAGTCTCGAAAATCGTCAAACTACAACGACTTCAATGGGCAGGGCATGTACAAAGAATGGACGATGATCGCATGCCTAAGAGAGTAATGAATGCAGAACGAGTCGACGGAGCGAGACTGCGAGGACGACCGAGATCTCGTTGGGAGAGCTCAGTAGGTGTGGACGCCGCGCAGCTGCTGGGCTCCCAAAATTGGAGGACGCGGTCACGTGACCGAGATAATTGGAGAACAATGATCCAGGCGGCCAAGGCCCGACGTCGGGCTGTCGCGCCACGATGATGATGATGAAATAAATTGGCTAAATAACCATGTATGACTCTATTTCTCTTGAATTCTTTATGAAGTACCCCCGGATTTCAAAATACATCAGACATACTTAAATGAACTCCCAACTGGTCGTCAACATTCGTCTAGACACAATTTTGTGCTTTGAGAGGAGCCGAATGTAGCCGGTAGTACATCTTCCATGTCGACTTTTGGCCCGTTCCATATACATATGTATGTATTCATATAATAAAAAGCATATAGTCTGATATGTTTGTTGGTCCGGGTACTTCTCATGGCCCGATATCAGCTAAAATTGGTATGTAACTTCCGTTGTAACAACCCATTGACTGGTTTTTGCAATCAGACTGTTTTGGTGCTGCAACACCAAAAGGACCTTCTTGGTAGTCCGAAATTAGAAAATATGACCACTATCGAAATCGATCTTGATATAACAGCGCTTAATAAACACAATGGACCAGAAAAAAAAACATAATAGAAAGAACAGAAAGGCAAATTTGGTACGCAGCTTCCTTGGGTGACCATAAGCGCCATACGGTGATATCGACCGGAGCTAAAAGGTAAAGATGTGACGTACATGTTTCGAAATAGAACGTCTTTTATAAGTCTTTTGTTTCTTATTGAATAAAACTGAGTCATGTCGGATTATACAATATACAAACATATTTAGAGAAAAATATGACGAGCTACGCGCGAATATCGAATAGAATAATTAGACGAAAGAAACGTAAATACTTTGACGAGCAGTTGCTGAACATAAACGAAAACTTAGCTAATAGGAACACAAGACAAGCGTACAAATTAGTAAATACAGTTAAGAACGCCTACCAACCCAGGACTAGCCTTTATAAGGACAAGGATGGAAACATCATCAGCGACACCGATGACATTAACAAACGATGGGCCTCTTATTTTGGGGCGACCGGTAGCGCAGTGTGTTGAGGCATCAGTCTCATGTTTGACTACCGGCGTTTCGGGTTCGAATCCCGTCCACGACAACGTTCGTGGCCATGGATGTGCAGGAGGTGCATGCTGGCAACTGCATTCTCTGAAAACCAATTTATGCCAACGAAACGTCAACTGGGCCAGATGGAACAGTTGACGCGCTATGCCCCACAAGGGGTTAGGGCAATTGAGTTATTTTGAAGAGCTTCTAAACCGACCATCTAACATCCCCACACAAGAAGCTCTCGACGATATTGTTGATCTAGGCCCACCCATTCAACCCCCGACAGTAGAGGAAGTTGATCTCGCGTTGCGGTCACTAAAAAGAAATAAAGCGCTGGGCTGACGAGATTTCCGCTGAACTGCTAAAACTCGGTGGAACGAGTCTAGTTGATGCCATACATCAATTACTCTTGCGAGTATGAGAGGACGAGGAGATCCCAGACGATTGGCGCAGAAGCATCATCTGTCCAATTCATAAAAAGGGAGATAAACTGCGGTGTGAGAATTACAGAGGCATCTCACTAGTTTGTACGTCCTATAAAATTTTGACGAAAATTCTGGAAAATAGAATAAAACCGTATACGCAGAACGAATCATTGGCGAATATCAAAGCGGTTTCAGACCTGGTCGCTACACAACCGATCAGCTCTTCTCAGTCAAACTAATACTCCAGAAGTGCTGGGAATACAACGTAAATGTATACCAAATCTTTGTCGACTTCAAGCAGGCATACGACAGTATCGATCGTGGAGTACTGTACAACATCATGCGACTGACTAAGATGACGATGACCAACTCCGTCTCACAAGTCAGGATACATAATAGACTTACTGATCTAAACACGCACTGGTTTGAAACAGGGCGATGGACTGGCACCGACGCTCTTCAATCTAGCACTGGAATACGCTATTCGGGCTATGAATATGGACAACAGTAAGACACTACTTATGAAGTCGACACAATTAACAGCGTACGCCGACGACATCAACATCATGTCCCGAAGATTGGCGGACGCAGAAGAACTTCTGCATACGCTCGATACAGCTGCAAAGGAAGTTGGATTACGTATTAACGAGGATAAAACTAAAATAATGATGCAATCGGTGACAAGGACACCTGCACAACCGAGCATCAACGTGGGGGACCTCAACATCGAGTTCGTGAACAACTTCATTTACCTGGGTTGCAACTTGTCAGGGGACGCCAACGAAACTGACGAAATCAAGCGACGGATACAGTTAGCTAATAAGACTTTTTTCTCGGTTCTCCCCATAATGAAATCGAAGCATGTGCATAGAAACACGAAGCTCCGCGTGTACAAAACCATTATACGACCAGTGCTATGCTATGGCTGCGAAGCATGGACCCTAACTCAAGCCTCCGAAAACATGCTAGACACTTTTGAACGTAAGGTTCTACGTCGAGTTTTCGGGGCTGTTTGCGATTGAGATGGATGGCGCATCCAGTACAACAATTAGTTGAATGAAATGTACGATGAGCTGCAAGTCTCGAAAATCGTCAAACTACAACGACTTCAATGGGCAGGGCATGTACAAAGAATGGACGATGATCGCATGCCTAAGAGAATAATGAATGCAGAACGAGTCGACGGAGCGAGACTGCGAAGACGACCGAGATCTCGTTGGGAGAGCTCTTTAGGCGTGGACGCCGCGCAGCTGCTGGGCTTCCAAAATTGGAGGACGCGGTCACGTGACCGAGATAATTGGAGGACAATGATCCAGGCGGCCAGGGCCCGACGCCGGGCTGTCGCGCCACGATGATGATGATTTAAAATATTACTTTGAAACCATCGATCCTTTAGAAAATTTCGGTTTCTTTCGACTTTCGGGCCGACGTGCGAAATCTTTGTTTTTAAAATAGACTACCGACCTAGTTATCTAGCGCGCGTCAAATCTGGTCATAGCTGAGAATGTTTCGAACCTCCGTCCTCATTTGAGATTTATCTCAACCCGAGAAACACCACAAACACCACACTGTCTAAATATGTGGGACATTCGTTTCAATTACGTTATCTCGTCAAGCTAGGATCAAATGAAAGCGCGGCAATCTTCTAGGTTTCGGGGCCCGAGGAAAAGTAATCACTTTTCAATCGGTTTTTTCTCACATTTCACTCGCGTCACTCTGAAAGCCTAGAATTTGCAAAAACAAAAAAAAAAAAAACATATTTTTTTATTTAAGTTTCTATTTTTATTTTATATTTTTTTTAAGATTTATACTGTATGTTTGGTATATTGGAGGCATGGAAAATTACAACCCTCCGTATCGCACAAACATGAACGCTCGCTTCGCTCGCTCTGCGTACAACAGCATTTTGATCAGTTTTAAACATACCAAACATTCATTATAAAACATAA
The DNA here is from genome assembly GCA_964017055.1 of Chloromyia formosa. NCBI lineage: Eukaryota > Metazoa > Arthropoda > Insecta > Diptera > Stratiomyidae > Chloromyia > Chloromyia formosa. The sequence continues at coordinate 63,760,896 of OZ024814.1, read as the reverse complement.
GAAAATAACAAAAGATAAATTAAAAATAAAAATAAAAAAAAAAAATAAAAAAAGAAAAAAAAAGAAAAAAAAAAAAAAAAAAAAAGAAAATAAAAAGAATAAAAAGAAAAAGAAAAGCAAAAAAAAAGAAAAAAAAAGAAAAAAAAAAAAAGAAAAAAAAAGAAAAAAAAAAGAAAAAAAAGAAAAAAAAAAAGAAAACCAGGCCGAAGCGTATATACCCTAGACTTGTACAGACCTAGTGGTGATACCAAAAGTACCAATTGGCAACGACCATATGCATTAAGAATGGGTCTCCTATATGGCCAGTTCATAGGAGAGGTTGGCACTCATTCATTAGGATCTTGACCATTCTCAAAATCAATGAACTAACCCATTCTACAAATATTTGTTGAATTTTTCAAGTGGCTAGCTTCATTCTATCGAAAGTTATTGCTTATTTGAAGTTTCACTTCTAGAGGAGGTAAGGGCTCCTTAGGTCGGATCTTGCTCATCATTGCCACTAACCAATTAGATCACCCTACAACCATTTAAACAAAATTTCAAGTCTCTAACTTCACTCTATCGAGAGCTTATTTAAAGTTTCGTTTGTAGGGGAAGTAGGGGTTTCGTTGGTCGGATGTTACCCAGCTTTAATGCCAACTAACTCAATCTCACTTCGAACATTTGACCAAAATTTCAAGTCACTGGCTTCATTCCATCAAAAGTTATCGCTTATTTGAAGTTTCATATGTAGGGGAGGTGGGTGTTCCTTGGGTTGGATCTTGCCCATATTCAACACCAACTACGTAGGTCTTACTAGCATCATTCCACCAAATTTTTAACTCGGTAGTATCATTCTATCAAAAGTTATCGCTTATTTGAAGTTTCATTTGTAGGGGAGGTAGGGGTTGCTTGAGTCGGATCTTACCCATTTTCAATACCAACCAAGTAGATCCTACTAACAACATTTTGTCAAATTTTCAACTCGCTAGTGTCATTCTATCGAAAGTTATCGTAATTAAAGGAATATTGAATTTTTTTAAATTTGTAGGGGAGGTAGGCGTTCCTTTGATCCGATTATGCCCAACTTACTAGAACTCAAGCATCTTCTTACCCCAGGGTTACATGCCAAAAATCAGGCGTCTACGTCAATTGGTTCAAGAGTTATAGACAAAAAACTAGGGTAGTACGGGGCTCTTTGTAAGAAAATTACCGTTAGTTTTCAACTAATCGATTTTATTTTCCCAGGAGTTTATAAGATTACCCTCACGAGTAATCTGCCAAAGCTAGAGCTTTTCATATTTATTTAATCGGGAGTTACAGATACATTTAAGTATTTTACATATGTAGGGGAGGTAGGCGTTCTCTTGGCTTGATCATGCCCATTTTCAATACCATCCAACTAGATTACACTACCAACATTTGACCAAAATTTCAAGGCTCTAGCTTCATTCTATCGAAAGTTATCGTGCGAACGGACAGACAGACAGACAGACAGACAGACATGGCTTAATCGAATCAGGAGGTGACCCTGATCATTTATATATATACATTGCTATACCTCCGGAGCCTCCTTTAAGGTGTTACATATTTCCGTCGTGACAAAAACAATATACCCTATACTAAAAGTCTAGGGTATAAAAAAAAGAAAAAAAAAAAGAAAAAAAAAAAGAAAAAAAAAGAAAAAAAAGGAACAAAAAAGAAAAAAAAGAAAAAAAAAGAAAAAAAAAGAAAAAAAAAAGAAAAAAAAAAGAAAAAAAAAAAGAAAAAAAAAAAAAAAAAGAAAAAAAAAAAAATTTGAGTTTTAGGGTGACGCGAGCAAGAAGTGACAAAAAATTTGAGTGAAAAGTAATTTTTTCACCCCGGAGACGAGAAACTAAGAATATCCCGAAAAGTAACGAAAAATCCGAGTGAAAAGTGACTTTCAAACAGGGCTAAAAAACTAAAAATATTCCCATTTCTCTAAATTTCAAGGAATAAACGTAAAACCTGCTGCAGACAATCGCCCATACCCGGCCATTTGAAGCCATGACCATTGTGTGGACGGGCGGATGGTGTTCAGTGGCCAATGGCGCGTAACCGTCATTACTGTCAACAGCGATGGGCCATGGGATGGCCGCCGATGGTTTCAAGAGCCATTCTCCTCCACACGATGGCTCATCGAGTACGCAGCTATAACAACTTTGAACAGCTGATTTAAGTTGACAGGCTACTGCACAATTATCGCAATGCTTCTATCACCGACCTTCTGTCGTCTGCGATCCGTTTGATCATAACTGCCGTGACGTACAGAACGACAGCTTTCAATTTCAATGGCCCACTATGCGCATTTAGTTTTTCCTGATGGCCCATCGTGTAGTCAAACAATATTTGAATTGACAGTCGGTGTAATGGCGGCCATCAAAGTCACCATCGGGATGCGCCATTGGCTGTAGCAAGCATAAAACAATCAATAGAGCAAAATATTAGCCGCAATTAACCAATTATTTAATCACAGTTAGGCACTACTCACACGGGGATACTCAAAATCCTCGAGCGACTGGGCAAACCGGTCACTGCGAGATCTGACATGTGTAATCACACGGTCGCACTCACACGGAGATATTCCAGCCACGGATACTCGCCACCTGCGCGACCGGTGGCTAGGAGATTCGACACGCTAGTCTTCAAGCCACGTAGTCGCCCAGTCATCTGGTTGTGCATGTCGTTTGAGTGAAGTGGTCATTGTGCATGGCTGTTGCTTGTAGATCCGCGCGGGCAGCGCACTTGCGGGGATCTTGTGTGCATGTTGAGATGTTAATAGCGATAAAGGTTGACTTTGTGGACGGCAAGAAAAATATGGTTTTCGTATTGCTTACGGATGTGCGGGGTCGACTTGCTTGGGGTACTACGAGTATCGTTGTGCATGTCACTGTCGTATGTTAGTCCAGGCTATGAACGAAACCGATCCATAAGCAATCCGAAAACCATCTTTTTCTCGCCGTCCACAACGTTAACCTTTATCGCTATCAACATCTCAACATGTACACAAAATCCCCGGAAGCCCCCCCCCCCTGCAGATCCACAAGCAACAGCCATGTACAATGACCACTATATAATTCAGCCAGCCGACATGCACAACTCGCGACTTTAGTAGCGGCCGTTTGACGATGACGGACGACTACAGTCTCAAGACTCGAAGTCTCCGTCATCCGCCGAGTATTGCGAACTTGAGTATCCCCGTGTAAGCAGTGCCTTACTGTGTCTTTTTCACTCAATACTGACGATTGCTTGACAAGCTTGCATAGTATTCCAACACGCGCTTAGTTTTACACAGATCAAGCACGCATTATCGAAATTCGAGCAATCTTATAACCACTTGAACACTGACAATAATTAAACAAAATTCTCATATACACATATACGCTCAAGTATGATTGACCACGAGCTCCACGATTGATCGATCAAGCAGAGAACATGATCGATATTTTTGGCACATTGGAATTTTAAATCTTTAATTTAGAACATTGACAACGGATTGCCAACCACTGTAGTTAGAGTCAATACACAACAATTAAATTAACACATATGTACATATTCCGAGTTTACAATGAGATCAGTTTACTTACTTGGCCAAAGTCGATGGTGAGATTCACTTCGTTATATTTCATGCCTCTTGAAAGTGGAGGACTCTGCCACCAGGTTTCCTTGCCATCAATCGCATATTCGGGAGGATGGCTTTTATCGACACGAGATGGATCACATACATCACATACCTAATGTGCACGTAAATGCATAATCAATTACATAGTTCATCTTGATTCGTCACAGACAATAAGATGCTACCTGTCCCTGGATAACAGAAAAATATTGGTTATCATGTTCTGTATTTGCTCCAACTAATTTGCAGTAAAGCTCAGGTCCATCGGAATCCACACCACAGGTCGCGGTTGAATAAATTTTACGTCCTGTGGCCAAGTTGAAATATGGGGGAGTCAACTCCGCTTCGACGAAATTCGCGAGAAATATGCATAGCAAAACACTTCCGAGAGAGTAATGCACAACGCTCAAGAAATTTGGAAGAACACAGAACTTCATGACGAATATAAGGCCCTTAAGGGCGAATTCACTGTTTTATCTTCTTCTAAATTAAAAATAAAACTTTTAAAGTGAGAAACCAATGAAACCGTCCTTACTACACCGGGCACAAAAATAAACTGGTCTTTCGATGGACTCCAGATCCAGACGAAAGACCGAAATCTGAAATGGTGTTATCGCTGTCCGAGAAGCGTTCAATTGAGTACATTATGTATATGCATTCTTATATGGAGTATAGCACAGCATTCAGCGGAAATGGATGGCAAGACGAAAGGACCGGGGTATGATTTCAGCATCTGGAATGTATGTATACAGACAGACATACACCACACATCTGTGTACAAAATACAGAACGGAACGGACACTATTTCCTCTGTTTTGTTGGTCCAAATTTGAAGGAAAAAATAGTGCCCACAACACCATGAGAAATCCTTAACCGGTTATCTTTGAGCGGTCATCCAGGTCGACTATGGCACGATCGGTTATTGTCCTTCAATACATAGATCAAATGCTGACGCACATGATAGTGCAATCAAATTAGATTTAAGCCAGAAAAATTTTACCTAAGGCCAATTTTTGGTTTGTTTTTGTAATCTGTAGTGGTCGAAGAGTAAGCTGTGTTTTGCTAGGCAGCAACTGGGCGATTTGCGATTGCGACTCGAGAGCAATTGATTCATTATTCAATGTCGGGGTTTTGTATGAAAATAGTACTATGTACAATAGTATGTTGCGCAGGTCGTCTATGCAATCAAGGATTTTTATATGTACGTGAGGAGAATGGATGGAATGAGACGAACGTACTCTAGATGTAGAGTCCTTCGGTGGCAGCAAGGACATTCGAAAAAGAATATTTTTGGCAGTGAAGCGAAATATGGGGAATATGGGTTTCATATGAATCGGGGTGAAAAGGCGAATGTGCAGGAGTGGTGTAGATGGCATTTCGAGTCCTTCGGTGGCGAAAAGGACATTCACGAAAGTCAAGTGAGAAATGGGCAATATGGGTGTCATGTGAACCGGGGTGAAGACGCGAATGTCCAGGAGTACTGTAGATGGCATTCCGGATCCTTCGGTGGCGACAAGGACATTCGAAAAGGGATATTTTTGACAGTGACGCGAAATATGGGGAATATGGGTGTCATATGAATCGGGGTGGACATCCGAATATCCAGGAGTAGTGCGGATGATATTTCGAGTCCTTCGGTGGCGAAAAGGACATTCAAGAAAGTCAATTGAAATATGGGCAATATGGGTGTCATATCAATCGGAGTGATGAGGCGAATGCCTAGGAGTACTATGGATGGTATTTCGAGTCCTTCGGTGGCAACAAGGATATTCAAAAAAGGATATTTTTGGCAGTGAAGCGAAATATGGTCAATATGGGAATCATATAAATCAGGGTGGACACCCGAAAATCCAGGAGTAGTGCAGATGGCATTTCGAGTCCTTCGGAGCGAATAGGACATTCACGAAAGTCGAGTGAAAAATGGGCAATATGTCATATGAACCGGTGTGAAGAGGCGAATATCCAGGAGTACTGTAGATGGAATTCCGGATCCTTCGGTGGCGACAAGGATATCCGAAAAGCCTGAGATAACTGCTTTGCTAGATTTTGGACAACATGCCGTATGCGCTGTCGACGAATGCAGAGAGACAAATACAGCGGCAACGGAAACTGACATGTACATATTTGACATTGACATATTTTCTCTACCATTATGTCAGTCGAGTTGTAGACGCCATTAAGACTAGAGCACTAGAAAGAAAGCACATTCAAAATAAAGACAGTTCAAAATGATCTTAGTGTTTTCATTTCATGTATTTTATTCCGGCAAAGTGAATTTTCCATGTTCCGTCGAGCCGGATCGCATCAGCTCGTGGAAAAACTCTCTACAAAGCGATCGTGGAATTCATGAGAATTGTAAAAACAAAATGCCGTCGTTCTGTGAAATAGATGGTTTCGAAAGGAAACTAGCGGAGTGCGCGAAAGAAGTGGTGCAAAACCTCCATTTTGTTCTATTCGCGAAATTCGCAAAACAGAATTTTGCAAAAAGAAATGTCCGAAAGTTTTCGGGTTTGATTTCGTTTGCGATAGTGACGCGGCAGTGGCCCACGTGAAAATGATTAGCGAACAGCTAAGCAAAGTGGCTGATTTTTTGGACACGGAATATTACCCCGAAGCGAATGTTGTTGTCCTCACAACAAATGTAGTTGCGAAATTAGATACATAGTGTTTTTCCCTACAAAGCGAAAAGTGACAATTCATGTCGAAAGGAAGACCACGGTTTCTCCAATCCACCTTTGGAAAAATCCATCGCGAAAAGTGAAATGTCCGTCGCGTCCAGTAAAATGTCCGTCGCGTCCAGTAAAAAGTCCGTCGCAAATAAAATGTCCGCCGTGTCAAACAAATCATACCAGATCAAACTCGATATTATCGAATTAAAAGACAAAATCTTATGTAGACAATGTGAATTAAGTAATTGAAATTGAGGACAAACCGGAAAATAAAGAAGAAATCGAGAAACTTAAAAAATATATAAACATTCTAAAGAGTAGAGTGCAAAATAAAGAACAATTATTTGCCATTACGAGTGAAGTTCATTCCAAAGTCCAGAGCGTCGGCAATACCGAAGTAAGCGGAAAGCAGACACACGTTCCATCGTATAAATGTGACAACACAACAGTCAATCAAGTCGGAGACGTCGCGCATCTGTCAAACTCAATCGAAAAGGTGCTTTCACGACAAGTCGTCGGCAGTAATTTAAAATCGTTTGACGGATCATCCCATTTAAAGTGGCCTTCGTCCCTATCCGAGTATCGAACATCAACGAGATTATGTGGACTCTCAGCTGCTGAAAACGTATTGAGGCTGGAGAAAAGCCTAACTGGTGAAGCGAGAGAAGCTGTGGATTTACTTCTTCTTAATGTGCAAGATCCGGAAATCATTATTGAAATTTTGAGCCAGAAATACGGCAATCAAGATGATTTAATCACTGAATTGTTGGAAAAGGCGAAAAGGGCACCCAACGCTGCAAATAGTCAACAGTTTCTGCAGTTTAATATAATAGTCCGAAACATTGCTGCTGCCATCGGTAATTTGGACGAATTCAATCAAAACACAGTGATTATTAAAGAGCTTTGCAATAAGCTGCCACCCCATTTGTTAATATTGTACAATGGGGCGAATATCTAATTAGTAACCAAATTGATCGGAACAAAGAAACGTTACATGATTTTTCAATCTGGACGCAAAGAATGACAAGTATAACAAGCCGAATAACGCTGACATCTCCTTCAAATGAAGCTTCTCATCTTATGGACTCTTCGCAGTCTCGGGTGAAATACACAACAGCCGAAAAGCCAATGAAAACTTGTATTTTGTGCAAAATGGCCCTGCATAGACTAGACAGATGTCAAAAAATCCGAAGTGCTGATGTCAAAGGCAGATGGAAGCTTGCTCAAAAAGTCAACGCTTATTGTTGTTGTCTGGATTATCACAAGGGCAATTGTAACAATAGAAAACAGTTTGAAATCGATAAGTGCGAACGATTTCATCATCATATGTTACATAAAAACGTATCCGGACAATCCGCGGAAATACAGCTCGCCGTCAACGATCATCCCAGCATTAAAGCCATGCTGGAAATGGTTCACGTTTTGCTGAAAGGACCACAGAGACAAATGAAAGTGAAGGCGATCTTCGACGAGGGCAGCACCGCAACGCTAATAGATTCGGAGCTAGATGCAGCGCTCGGATAGAAAGGCCCAAATACTCCTCTCTGTTGTCGCTGGACGGGAGATATGTACAATACAAAACCGATGACACATCTGAAACAGTCGAGGTTCAAATCGGAGCTGAAAATCATCAAAAGGATTTCTTCCACTTAAGAAGTGTTTGTACTGTGAACGGCCTAAAACTACCATCGCAAAGCTGTGATATCCAGAAATTAAAGGAAGCATTTCCATACATCAACGCTGTCAATTGCTCTGCATGGGAGGATGACGTCGAACCGCTATTGTTAAACCTTGAGAAATGTGAGTTTTTCCAAGACAGAATTTCATATTTAGGACATTGCATCGATAAAGATGGTCTTAGCAAAAGCATTAGCAATATGGAAAGCGTGCGGAATGCACCAATTCCGGAGAATTTGTCTGAAGTCCGTGCATTCATAGGAATGGTAAACCATTATTCTAAGTTTATTCCAAAATTTGCGCAGAAAATGGAACCATTATATAATTTACTTCGAAAGGGTATGCAATTTAATTGGAATAAAGAGGCAAACGAAGCTTTCGAGTTATTAAAAAAAGAGATAACTTCCGATCAGGTTTTAGTTCACTTTGATCCTAACAAGCCTATAGTTCTAACAACAGATGCTTGTGATACAGCGGTCGCAGGAATTCTTTCTCACAGATTTCCAAACGGCTCGCTGCGACCTATTGCATTCGTGTCTCGTTCACTAACTTCAGCTGAGAGGAAGTACAGTACCATCCAAAAAGAAGCATTAGCTATCGTTTTCAGTCTAACTAATATTACGTTCACACTATCCCCAGATTACTTCATCTGCAGCGTAATCTGGGTGTGGTGAGTTCAAAATTGTAAAATATGTATTTGACAGTCGCAGATTATCTCAGCTGGCGCAGATGAAGTAATCTGGGGATAGTGTAAACGTAATATAAGTTAAAATATATCAATTTTTAATTGGTATCAAGTTCCAATTACAAACAGATCACAAACCGTTGATCGCGATTTTTGGCGAAAATAAAGGCATTCCTTTAATGGCCGCAGCACGTATGCAACGTTGGGCATTTTTGTTATCTGCATACAATTTCACAATTAGTTATATAAAAGGTTCATTGAACCCCGCCGACGCATTATCGCGTATACCACAACTTAAATCGCAAATATTTAAAAATAACGACACGACGTACGTTAACCTAATTGAGTCAAACAATGCCTTGCAATTAAATTTTCAGGATATCGAAAAAGAAACCCGGCGAGATAAAATTTTATCTAAGTTGGTTGACGCAGTTCAAAAAGGCATCGTACATGAATTGAAAGATCCCGATTGTAGTGCCTTTCAAAACAAGCGAGACGAAATATCTGTGGAATCTGGTTGCTTGTTATGGGGATACCGTACCATTGTTCCAACAAAACTTCGCAAACAAATTTTAATTGATTTGCATAAATCACATTTGGGCATTGTCAAGACAAAGGCATTGGCCAGGTCATATGTTTGGTGGCCAAAAATTGACGATGACATTGAAAACCTGATTAAAAGCTGTCACCCCTGTCAATTGACACAACCAAATGCTAGATCTAGTGCCCTCATTCCATGGCAACCGACCGATCATGCATGGTCTCGTATCCACATCGACTACGCTGGTCCCATCAAAGGATTCTATTTGTTAGTGATCGTCGATTCGTTTTCGAAGTGGATCGAGGTTTTTAAAACAAGAACAATCACGTCTCAATTTACTATTAGGAAACTGAGAGAAACCTTCAGCAGATATGGATTAGTCGATACTATAGTCAGCGATAATGGTACTCAGTTTACTTCGAGTGAATTTTCATTTTTCTTAAAATCGAATCATATTAAACACATACTGACAGCACCGGGACACCCAGCAACCAATGGTCAAGCTGAAAATTTTGTAAAAACCATAAAAAAATCCATCTTCGCAAATTTAAGCGACCCACTTAATGAATGTATTGATGTAGTATTAGCAAGATTTTTAATCAATTATCGAAATACGAAACATATGTCGACTTTGAGTTCGCCAGCAGAGATTATGTTCGGCAAGCAACTGAAAACTAGATTTAGTCTTTTAAAACCACCTCTAGTAAAACATAAAATAATTAGAAGGCAGGAACAGCATATTAAAAACGATTTAGGACGTAGAGATACAGAATTTGAAATAGGCAGTGAGGTTTATATACGTGACTATACCGATTCCAATAAGCCGAGCTGGACACCGGCAAAAATTAAAACCAAATTTGGCCCGCGTAATTATGGTTGTGTAATTTCTCATAACGGAAGGTATATTAAAAGACATCTAGATCAAATTCGTACAGCAAATTACAATCCGAACGACCAACAAATATAATCAAAATCAATGGAAGCTGACAACGTAGCCGAATATGCTTCAAGTTTAAAATCGGTTCATCATTCTGATCACTTAAATACATTTTCTCTACGGAGGGATGAAAGCGTTACACAAAAGACCTCGATGGAAAAACAACAGGAGTCAACACCTGATGAAGGTATTCGCCCATCACGAGAATGTGCGCGTCATGCGTCAGAGAAAATATCATCTCAGTACAAGCAAAACTTAGTCTGAAATAGAAATGTATGACTTTTGAATTTAATTTTGAACATCATAAGACATTATTGTACTTTAAATATCAAACCTAAATGGGGAGTTGTAGAGTATTCACAATTATAGAATTAATTAGTTACCAACTTCACTCCCATATAATGTAAGGTTATGTATAAATGAAGATGACAAATAAACTTTCTATTGTAATTCAGACTCCAAGCAGTATACATCACAGACAAAATTATGCAAATCTCATCGTGTCACGACTAATCATACAAACATCTCATGAGTCACCAATTCTTTCTAAAACGTCATTTGGATGGGTTGTCCATCAGCCTGTATCAAAGCTAAATCTTGTAAACAACTATGTATGTCGAATACATTCTGTCGTGTGACATTTGCAGCGATCAAATGCATGAGGAAGTCAAGCGGTATTTTACTTTGGAGAATTTCGGAGTTACTCAAACTACGGTAGGGAGGATCCCCGCGTGTGGCAAACGAGCTCTGGAGATAGCAGAGGAAAGCATTCGAAAGGTAAACGGAAAATATGAGGTAGCTTTGCCTTGGAAGGAGAAACCACCTATACGCCCAGAAACGAGGAATGCTGCTATGCAACGTTTTAATTTCTTGGAAAAACGACTAGGATGAGATGACCAACTTGCTGCCACCTACTGCAGTGAAATTCAAAAAGGGTATGTGACTCCAACAAATGATGACGAGATCTCGAGAGCAAAAAGTGTTTGATTTTTGCCACATTTTGCCGTGAAAAACCCGAATAAACCCAACAAAGTTTGTCGTATTCGATGCCGCCGCCAGAGTTGAAGGTAAATGTTTGAACGATTTTCTTCTATCAGGACCCGATTATGTAACATCACTCTTTGGAGTCTTAAATATGTTTCGCCAAAATTATTATTATTTGGATGGAGTAAGCAAGGTTTCAGAGGCCATAAAGAAAATTAAAGAAGTAATTTGGGTTCATAGTCAAGGAGGTTTCGAATTGACAAACTTCGTAAGTAACTCATCGGAGGTATTGCAGCAGATCCCAGAACAACTTGTGGCGAAAACTCACAGGTCAGAGTTTGGCATTAAGACGACGGAGATTCAACGAGTATTGGGAATGACATGGAATGCAAACAGTGGCACTTTTATGTTCACCTTAAAATTTCATAAAATCGACAAAGAAATTATTAATGGAACGAAAGAACCGACAAAACGACAAGTTTTGAAGATGTCAGTATTGGATCCAATCGGAAACGCAAATATTTCATTCCAAAGTTACACAGTATCGTCAAAAATACGATAAGAGGCTGTTTGCAGTGCAAAGAACGATCATCCGAAGCTGTCCAACCCAAAATGGGACTATTACCGAGTGAGCGCTTCTGCATATACGAGAAACCATTTACGACAACAGGAGTTGACTACTTTGGGCCATTTTACGTTAAAAATGGTCGGAAGTTGGAGAAACGATATGGAGTACTATAGGTATTTTGTTGCATGGCGATTCGAGCAGTGCACGTCGGAATTGCCCATTCATTAAGCACCGATTCCTGCATAATGGCTATAAATGATTTACAGCCAGAAGAGGTAAAATCAAAACACTTTGGTAGGACAACGGGTCGAATCTTCGAGGAGCGAATCGAGAATTACTGATGGCATTCGAGGAAATAGACGAGCAGCAAATCGAAAACGAGTGCACCAAACAGGGCATAAATTGGAAGTTTATTCCACCTCTCGCGCCACATATGGGAGGAGCTTGGGAGAGACTCATAGGCTGTTTTAAACGAGCTCTCTATGCCATAATGAAGGATAGACATCAGACTGACGAAGTCCTAACGACCGTTTTTGCTGAAGCAGAATATATCATCAATAGTCGGCCATTAACATACGTATCGAATCATCCACAGGATTTGTGTAGCATCACGCCTAACGATCTTCTACAAGTTGGGGCTAGCAATATTGCGATACCAGGGAAATTTACAGAACGAAATACATTATTGAAACGACAGTGGCGTGCCGCACAATATCTCGCAAACTTATTTTGGGAAAGATGGCTACGAGAATATGTCCCGACATTGATTAACAGGTCCAAATGGCAGGAAAGTGACCTCAATCTTCAGACTGGTGAAATAGTAGTTCTAAATGAACATGACCTCCCGAGGGGACAGTGGCCGATCGGGATAATAACACAAACCTATCCAGGTCAAGACAACGTTGTTCGAGTGGTGGATATCAAAACCTCAAATGGAGTGTACCGAAGAGCAGCGAATAAGATTCATCGACTTGATCTTCGTACTGACGATGGAGTCAGTAGGTTGCCTTACCAGTCAGATGCCAATCGACGAATTATACGAATAATACGAAGGCGAAAATGGCAGTGGATAGGTCAGACATTGCGGATGACAACTGCATTGCCTTACATGCTATAAAAGGGAGCCAATGAAATTCACCAACATGGCAAGTAAAATTGAAAAATGAGTTAAAGGTGTTTTAATAAATTTTATTCATCACCCATTGAAGAAGACACAGTTTTATTTCTTATATTGGAGGAGGAATAAAATACTAGGTAAGTTCTTAATTTAATAACGTTTACTAAAACTTTTATAAAAAGTTTTTAAAGGAAAAAAGAATGTGGGTTTATCAAGGAAATGATAACGGAGGGGTAGTTTGGTACTGTTACAATGGAGGGGTAGTTTGATACTGCTTAAAAATACAAAAAAAGTAGTTACTTACCTCAATGTCATCATAGTGGCGCGACAGCCCGACGTCGGGCCTTGGCCGCCTGGAAATGTAACTCCGAGTTTTTCATCTGGTGTTATAGGACGCTGGTTTCTGTTGCATGACCCTTTCTGAATAAAGTCTTTTATTAGCTCTAATAAGAAATCAAACTGTTCCACAGAGACACGGACAAATTCAAGAAACTTGTTATTGTCTTTACGAACAACAATAAGTTGGCCAAAGAAACCCTCCTCGTTTCTTCTCTGGAAAATGAGATGTGTTGTTTTTCGTTTTCAGATAAGAATCTGCCTCATAAAATAATCGTCTTCCATTTCCAATTCATGTGACACCCATTTCGCTTCACTGCTAGAAACATCCTTGTTCGAATGTCCTTGTCGCCACCGAAGGATCCAGAATGCCATCTACAGTACTCCTGTACATTCGCCTCTTCACCCCAGTTCGCATGACACCCATATTGCACATTTTTCACTTGATTTTCGTGAATGTCCTCTTCGCCACCAAAGGACTTGAAATGCTATCTACGCTACTCCTGGACATTCGCCTTTTTACCCCGATCATATGACACCCATAATACCCATATTTCGATTCACTGCCAAAAACATCCTTTTTCGAATGTCCTTGTCGCCACCGAAGGATCCGGAATGCCATCTACAGTACTCTTGGACATTCGCCTATTCACTCCGGTTCATATGACACCCATATTGAACATTTTTCACTTGATTGAATGTCGTGAATGTCCTTTTCGCCACCGAATGAGTTGAAATGCCATCCGCACTACTCCTGGACATTCGTCTTTTCACCCCGATTCATACGACACACATATTGCCCATATTTCGCTTTACCAGCAAAAATATCTGTTCTATACCGAACGAACATTGGACTTCAATCATTTCACAATAACTGTAAAAATTCCGACCTAGTTAAATATTCGACACCACGCATTTTTTTCTTCTTCTGTTTTCATTTCTTGTAAATTTTGCCGTGGTGTACTGACCTAAAGTAACATTGTTTCATTTCATTCAATTATTTGTAACGTAGCATTTTTAAGGTTTTGTAGTAAAACATAACCCTTATGAAATCGGTCAAATGTCTGTCTGTCCGTCTGTCCGTCTGTCCATGGAATATCTCACGAACGGCTGAAGCTACATACATGAAATTTTGTAGAAATGTGTAGAATTACTATAATTCGCCGGAGAAAGCGAATCGTCGTAATAGGTCAACTTTAAGGGGAGGTCCCCATAGAGGGGAAATGAAGGTCGAAATTTTTTGCTCGTTTAGTACAGGCAAGTGGGTTATCATAAGAAAGGTACCGTCGAGTACATTCCATTTTTGAAATTTTTTTTAAATTTGAAGAAACGGGAAAAGAGGGAGAGGGGAAAATATGTCATCCGAGTTTGTCCCCCCCCCCTTGCATTTCGAGACCGTTATACTTAGAAATATGAAAATTTACAGAAAAGCGCCATTTTACTAGTGTAAAAAACTTAGATTTCTAGAATTTTGAAATTTCATCAGAAAAGATTAATAATAGTACATTTCTATAGTTTCAGTTAGCACAACCCTGCACCCCTTACACGTACCCGAGGTCAAAAATATTGATGGCGAATGATAACCAACATCATAGGCAATAATATCTCTAAGTTTCGTTATAATCACATAATATTTAATAATAGTACATTCATTTAAATTTCGGCATTTTGACACTATCCACACAAAAAATACACCTACCGGCCTCATAGGTGTGAGGACTACTATAGGTATACTTTCATGTGGTTTTTCGTAGTGCCAATTGCAGTTATTTAATTAATCATTTTTGAAAGGGTAAAGATTTGTTGGGGGCGCTGTGTCTTAATTGGCCAACTTTACCGGGTGGAAGGGTCCACATAGAGGCGAAATTAAGGTCAAATTTTTTTATCGACTGGTATAAGCAAATGAGGTGTCGTGAGAAAGGTAATGATGAGTACATTCCATTTTTTCGCATTTTCTCGAAATTTATAGAAAGGGGAAATGTGGGGGAGGAGAAAATATTAGTTCGTAATTTGACCCCCCCTTGCCTGCATTTTGAGACCGTTATACTTAGAATTATGAAAACTTACAGGAAGTGGGTTTCGAAAAATACATAAAATGGAAAATAGTGGAATTTGTACATATATCTTCTCAGAATAGGTCAATAATAGTTTATTTGTATAGTTACAGTTAGCACACCCTTGCATGCCTTAAACACGTTCGAGGTCAAAAGTACTGATGGCCAACCATAACCAACACCTTAAGCAATAATATGTTCTAAGTTTCGTTACAATCACGTAATATGAATTAGCATGTAAAATGTAAGTGGGTAAGACATTTTAATTACGTTTTTTCTATCCATCTGAGTGATATCAAGAAGAGCAAGGAGCCGATATTTATATACCAAAATAAGCGCTTGCTACAAAACCCTCGGATTGCAGGCGTAGCCCTTCTATATTCCGGTTTCATTTCATTTGTGTTCAAATTATTGTTAGCTTAGCATTTTTTCATTTGTATATAAAGTCAATCAATATTAATAAAATTGGTCAGTCGTTCATCAACTACTACGGTCTTGTCATTTAACCATTGACTGACTATCCTCTACCCATTGACCATCATCTACACATTGACCATCCTTCACCCAGAACCTTGGTTCTCAGCGTACTACTACCATTGGACACTGAGAATTTCCCTTGCCTGGTACTTATCATCGTCTGGTGTGGACGATCTTAAGGACGGCATCCTATCAACTGAGGCAAAGGACTTAGCCGTAGGCACAGTCCATTACAAAGGTCCGCCGAGCCGGATTTCTTGATCCGCCCAGCTAAAAGATAACTCAAAACCAGGCCGAAGCTTCGCTTCGGCCCGGAGTCCGAAGCGTATATACCCTAGACTTGTACAGACCTAGTGGTGATACCCAAAGTACCAATTGGCAACGACCATTTGCATTAAAAGTGAGTTTCCTATACGGCCAGTTTATAGGGGAGGTTGACACCCATTCAGGAGGACCTTGACCATTCTCAAACTCAATGAACTAACACATTCTACAAATATTTGTCGAATTTTTCAAGTCTCTAGCTTCACCCTATCGAAAGTTATCGCTTATTTGAAGTTCATTTATAGGGGAAGTAGGGGTTTCGTTAGTCGAATTTTACGTATTTTCAATATCAGCCAACTGGATCCCGCTGCAAACATTTGGCCAAAATTTCAAGTCGCTAGCTTTATTTTGTCGTTAGTTATCGCTTATTTTAAGTTTCATTTCTAGGGGAGGTAGGGGTTCCTTGGGTCGGATCTTACACATTTTCAATAACAACTAACTAGATCTTACTACCAACATTCTGCCAAATTTTCAACTCGCTAGTGTCATTCTATCGAAAGTTATCGTAATTAAAATAATATTTAATTTTTGGAATTTTGTAGGGGAGGTAGGCGTTCCTTTGATGTGATTATGCCCAACTTACTAAAACTCAAGCAGCTTCTTTCCTCAGGGTTACATGCCAAAAATCAGGTGTCTACGTCAATTGGTTCAAGAGTTATAGACAAAAAACCAGAAAAGTAGGGTAGTACGGGGCTCTTTGTAAGAAAATTACCGTTAGTTTTCAACTGATCGATTTTATTTTCCCAGGAGAGTATAAGAATACCCTCACTAGTAATATACCAAAGCTAGAGCTTTTCATGATTTTTTAATCGGGAGTTATAGATACATTTAAATATTTTACATATGTAGGGGAGGTAGGCGTTCTCTTGGCCAGATTATGCCCAATTTCAATACCATCCAACTAGATCATACTACCAACATTTGACCAAAATTTCATGGCCCTAGCTTCATTCTATCGAAAGTTGTCGTGCGAACGGACAGACAGACGGACAGACAGACAGACAGACAGACAGACAGACAGACAGACAGACGGACAGACAGACAGACAGACAGACAGACATGGCTAAATCGAATCAGGAGGTGACCCTGATCATTTTTATATATATATACATTGCTATACCTCCGGAGCCTCCTTTAAGGTGTTACATATTTCCGTCGTGACAAAAACAATATACCCTATACTAAAAGTCTAGGGTATAAACACGTTTTGCTCTTCACTGACTGCAGTTGTGTTATTTTACGCACAAGCACGCACTCATTCCGTTCGTTCGACTGTTGTTGTATGAAGCAAAAACTAGCACTCATTCTTGACTGTTATTGTGTGGAACACAAGCTAACACTCAAGCATCTAAGACTGTTGTTGAAATATCTTTAGCATCAAAATTTTCTAACACCAACCTTCGGCTGACTGCCTTTCCCAAGTTACCAAAATCTCCCAAGTCTCCTAAAGTTTCCCAAGTCTCCCAAAGTCTCCAAACGTCCTGAAACATTTTAAGACCATCACCATGGAGGCCCTCCTAGCGGAACAGAAGACCCTAGCTGAAACCTTGGAAAGGCTGGAGAGAAACTTTCAGAAGGATTCCAGTCACAGGAAGACGGGGGACTACTACCGGAACAAGCTGTCCCAAATTGAAGATACGTTTGCGACATTCAAAACAAATCACGAGGAGATCCTTGCCGCAATCGAATCAGATCATCCTTACATAGAAGAAAAATTCTTTGAGGCGACACTGGGCATCTACAAAAAGGTGCAACAGTTATATCTACAAGGGCAACAACGCTTGCTGCATCCACCGGTGCATCAACCAACCAGTGTTGATGAGCGAATTTCACCTTTGCTGACGCAACAAGTGGTTCAACTACCTATTTTAAGTTACCGACGATCACCATTCCTACATTCAGAGGGGATTACAAAGAATGGAGGAATTTCTTTGGTCTATTTAAAAGCATTATTGACGAGAACAATGCTTTAACGCCAATCCACAAAATGCAATATTTGCTTGCTTCATTAGCAGGCGAAGCAAAAGATGCAGTGGACCTCCTTCAACTATCACCGTATAAATACGAAACGGCGAGCGATTTGCGAACGAGAGAGGAGCTATAATGGATCTGATCGACTCCATCCTGGATGTCAGGAGGGTGGAACATCGATCAGCCGAGGGCATTATCACTCTTCATAACACACTTCGGAACTGTCTCACCGCGATTTCCAACATGGGCTATTCTACGCGTTCTTGGGATCCAATTATCGTTCGAATTATTACCAGAAAGTTGGATAGCGAAAGTGCTCGTCTTTTTAAAGACGGGCTAGATAATAATCAATCGGTTCTCACAGTTGAGCAATTACAAAACTTTCTGTTAAAGCGCCATCGTATTTTGAACATTACAAGTTCTCAGATACAAGTCCGCAAGAACGCACCAAAGCAGCAACCGCACAAATCTTTCGTCACGACCAACAATTCACACTGTCCGTGCTGCAACGAACAACACATCATTTATCGCTGCAGTAAATTCAGGTCTATGACCAGCACTGACCGAAATAATTTTGTCACTAAGTCCAAGTTATGTAAAAACTGCTTAGTTCACGGCAACGACGAAACCTATCGAAGCAAAAATCGATGCTTCGAATGTAAACAGAAGCACCACACAATGCTTCATATTGCACAATCCGGGAATGTGCAATCCACGGCAGTTTCACATGTAGCTGCTAAATCAGCCGAACAAGAGTCCATCAATACGGAAACAGTTTTGCTTGCTATTGCGCAAATTGTCGCAATAAACAA
Source organism: Chloromyia formosa (assembly GCA_964017055.1). Lineage (NCBI taxonomy): Eukaryota > Metazoa > Arthropoda > Insecta > Diptera > Stratiomyidae > Chloromyia > Chloromyia formosa. Next base: position 63,742,125 of record OZ024814.1, on the reverse strand, counting down.
GAACGGCCAGAGGGTCGTCTTGAGGGCATTGATCGATCCTGGGTCGCAGGTGACCTTTATGACCTCAAGGGCCTTGAAGCTGCTTGATATACCAGCAGAATGCGTTATAACCGACATAACTGGCATTGGTGGGGGCAAACCAAAGACAATTACCAAACGGGCAAAGGTAATGATAGCTCCTAGATTCCATTTCCTCTAGATTCGGAGTTTCTGCTTCATTTGGAAGCATTCATAATGCCCAATCTGACTACCAAGTTGCCCAATGTTGCAGTTAACATCAATATGCTAAAGCAGTTTCAGAAACTCAAGGTCGCAGATCCAGATTTCCACAAAATGAAATCCATCGACATCATCGTTGGAGCTGATTTTTATGGAGATATAATTGAAGAGGGCATAAAACGATATGGCAAATTGCTGGCACAAAAAACGAAGATGGGCTGGATTCTATCAGGGAAGCTTGAAAGCAAATCTTTGCATAATCATCAAAAGAACCATGTCACCTCCTTTATTACAACCGCAGAATTTCATCGCAAAATCGAAAAATTCTTTGAGGTTGAGGCCGAGCCTCAAGAAAGACTACTTTCACCGAACGTTAGTTAGTTTAGTTATCCAGTTATTAAGGAGGAAAGCACCACCACAAAGCCGCGTGTCGTTTTTGATGCTTCGGCATAAACATCGACTGGTGTGAGTGTAAACGACAATTTGTATACGGGTCCCAAATTACAACAGGATCTTACCCAAATTGTCCTCAGATGGCGGAAACACAAACTCGTCTATACAGCCGACATCGAAAAAATGTTTAGGCAGATGCAGGTAGCTGTGGAGCACCAGGATTATCAGCGCATACTTTGGCGGCGATGTTCTGACGGTCCAGTCGAAGAATATCGGTTGAACACTGTGACATACGGCACAGCTTGTGCGTCACACCTCGCTATTCGATCTCTGGTGCAGTTAGCGGCGGACGAGAAGCATAACCATCCAGTGGGAGCGTCAATCCTACTCTCGGATTTTTATGTGGACGACCTGATGACGGGCGCGAGCACCAAGGATGAGGCGATGCATTTACAAGCGGACATCGTGGAACTTTTGAAAAAAGGAGGACTCAATCTGCGCAAGTGGTGCAGCAATGATGCTGAACTTCTTGAAAAGATTCCAAAGCAAGAGCGAGAAAGTGAATTTTTGGACATTGTCGAAGACACATCCATCAAGACGCTAGGTTTAAGATGGTTCGCATCCAGAGACGAATTTCGGTTTCGAGTCCCAGCCTTCGAGAGCAAAACACTCACCAAACGACAATTACTATCCAACATTGCGACAATATTCGACCCTCTTCAGTGGCTGGCTCCAGTAATGGTAAGAGCTAAACATATGATGCAAGAAGTTTGGAAGGAGGGAGCAAATTGGGACGACTGTCCATCCAGTAAGATAGCAGACGCCTGGGCTGAGCTCGAGACAGAGATCCACGTACTAGAAGACATCCGCATTCCTCGATGGATCCACTATATGCCAGATTCGAAAGTTGAGTTGCACGGATTCTGTGATGGATCCAGAAAAGCTTATGCCGCCGTCGTTTATTCCAAATGTATTTCTCCAGAAGGCACTGTTACCGTAACTCTCCTATGTGCCAAAACCAAAGTCACACCACTGAAAGCTAAACTAACAACGCCGGAATTCGAATTGAATGCTGCCTTATTGCTGGCCAACCTACTAGACCAGGTCATTTCTTCAATAAATATTAAAGATGTCCAAATCTTTGCATGGTTCGATTCAACAACAACAATTAATCGAATAAAATTGGACCCCACTACTCTTGAAACATATGCGGCCAACAGAGTGACTAAAATTCAACGGATTAGCAACGAAAACTGGAATTGGCAGCATGTTGATCGGGCACAGAATCCAGCTGACTGCGCGTCTAGAGGACTTTCGCCCCTGGAACTCCTCAACTTTAAGCTATGGTGGAACGGCCCACAATTCTTACGAAGCCAGGCAAGTCATACCATCACATGCTTAACTATAGCAACACAACAGCCAAGCTTGTTTGAACGATATTTGAATTTCAGAACGCTGGTAAGAGCCACTGCATACTGTCTCAGATTCTTCCATAATATCAGGAGAACCAAAGATCAACGGCATGTTGGTCATTTGAAAGCAAGCGAGTTAACGAATGCCGAAATGAAGATACTCAAGGCCATTCAACGAACAGAGTTTCGCAAGGAGATAGCGGAATTAAACAGCCCAAGGAGCAGACTGCGCAATCTGTCACCGTTTCTTGACCCCGAAGGAATTCTTCGGGTAGGTGGCAGGCTTCGCAACGCAGACATTCCAGAAGATGCGAAATATCCAATCTTATTACCGAGGCACCATGTAACCTACCTACTTGTTAGGGACGCTCATAAAACAACAATGCATGGTAGCATAGGACTCGTAAGAAACTATCTACGAATGAAATATTGGATCATAGATGATCAAAAGGTGATTCGGTACGAGATTCACCGCTGTATTGTATGCCACAGAAATACAAATACTGAAAGCTCCCAAGTCATGGGTAACTTACCAGCCGTTCGCATAAATCCATCTAACACATTCGCCTATTGTGGAGTGGATTATGCCGGTCCGTTTTACACTCGGATGTCGAAAGGTCGCGGTGCAACAACTCTCAAGGGTTATATCGCAGTTTTTGTTTGCATGGTCACAGGCCATACACCGCGAACTCGTGAGCGATCTAACAACAGAAGCCTTCCTAGCGGCGTTCAAGCGGTTCATAAGCAGAAGAGGTCTATGCCGAGAGATATATAGCGACAACGGAACCAACTTTGTGGGAGCAAGCAGAACTTTGGACAACGACATAAAACAAGCCATCCTCAAATTTTCTGACGACGTTCCCAGAATAACGGCAAAGGACGGGATCGTCTGGAAATTCATCCCAGTAGCCACACCCCATTTTGGGGGTCTCTGGGAAGCCGGAGTTAAATCCGTGAAGTATCACATTAAACGAATCTTCGATGAAGCGAACATCACACCAGCCTTCGAAGAATTCGCTACGGTGCTAACTCAAATTGAAGCATGCCTCAACTCTAGACCCATTACGCCACAGTATAGTGATCCAAGAGACTATCAGGCGATTACACCGGCACATTTTCTCGTTGGTCGACCTTTACTTTCTGTGCCAGAACCTGATCTTACAGATCATACCCTGCACGATCGTTGGAAGCAGCTAACCGCACTTCATCAAACCTTTTGGCAAAGATGGTCCACTGAATACTTGCATACACTTCAGCGCAAAACAAAGTGGACGAAGGACAATGAGAATCTGCGTGTTGGTCAACTCGTTCTAATGAAACAACCAAATCTCCCACCACGCAAATGGGCTCTAGCACGAATTCACGAGCTTAAACCTGGTTCTGACAACAAGGTACGAGTAATCATCGTAAGACACGACGGAGATAAATTGAAAGAGGTTTCAATTCGCAACGTCTGTCCTCTACCCATAGATGTGCCACCGGAAGATATCCCAACTGAGGTACCAGCCGATTCAGCAACAAACACCACCAACAAGCCTACAACCAACTCTCGAGCAACTCAAAAAATAAAAACTAAACCAGTAGACGATCGTCGGAAGCGACAAATCACTGAGCCACAAACATCAACAGTAAAGCGTCGAAACAAGAAACGACGAATAGCTCCTTGCCTATGGGCAAGAGCTTTACTCTCCACGATATTAACATTTCACATGTTCGCCAGTACATTGGTCACCAATCGATCACAAAACACCTACAATATAATAAGACCTAAATCCGGCTATTACATCGAGAATCTAGGAAAAACACAAGTTCATTGTGGAAACCTTCGAATGGAAATAAACTACCTCTTCGATGATATTACAATACAACCGATCAATCCAACGTACTCCAGATCTTCGAGCGGGCAAATAGAATGTGCCAGAACACACGAGCCTTGACAGAAATCACTCATTGCGACACGCTTATTCAACATCTCTCGATTCGAAAAAGCGCCATCATTCGTCAGATTAGTCAAGTCATGGAAACAACACCAACAAGAGTAAAGAGAGGATTATTCGGGAAGCTTCTTACAACTGTTTTCGGAGTCAACGATGAAGTCTACGAAAACATTGACAATTTGGACAAAAACCAGCGGATGCTGCTTCACCTCACAAGTCAGCGATCAACTTTAATCAACAGCTATATTTTGAATTACATAGATGATAACCAGTTTCGTTCCTGCACATTTCAAGTTGACGTATACCTCTGTTCTCTTAATGTCATCCTTAACATGAACAAAAAACCAAATTGCGTGATAAATGAGATTTACCACCGATATAACAAATCTTCCTGTCCCATTGCAGCCCTAAAAGGTTCTCAGCTACGATGGAAGCAACTCATGATGCCGAACACTTGGTTTTTTTGCAACAAGTAGCCCGGCTTTAGCATCAATCACCTGCGACGGAGAACGCGAAGAAGTTCTGCTGACTGAAGTCGGAATTATGCAACTTCTCGGTAATTGCGTCATCCAGACTGAGCATCACATACTGCGCACAACCTTCGACGAGCAGAGAAGGGTTATCAGTTCATTCACCAAGAGCATATCACCACCCAAGCTAGATGAAGTAGACTACCATCCCGAACAACGTATATCAGAGGTATCCAAGGTTTCGATCTACCACCACCGGACCAGCAGAATACCGAGATGCCTCATCTTCGTCCTCTGATGATCCACGCTATAGCTTCATAATCGATACTTGCAGCTGTTATCGTTTCTCTTGCGATTTTCTTTATGATAAGAAGATGCAAGGCAGGAGCCGACAGTATAACTATGGACCCACCCGAGGAGAACTCTGTTTGAGAGATTCAACCGAATCTGCTCAATCCGATCGCCGAAGCTAGCATGCGAAGGATAACCAAAGTTCATCTGCGTTTCCGTGGCATACACCCAATCTGTTCTGGGCAGAACATTGGACCCACGGCCTATACCCAATCTGTTCTGTACAGAACATTGGACTTCAATCATTTCACAATAACTGTAAAAATTCCGACCTAGTTAAATATTCGACACCACGCATTTTTTTCTTCTTATGTTTTCATTTCTTGTAAATTTTGCCGTGATGTACTGACCTTAAGTAACATTGTTTCATTTCATTCAATTATTTGTAACGTAGCATTTTTTCATTTGTGTTCAAATTATTGTTAGCTTAGCATTTTTTCATTTGTATATTTTGTATATAAAGTCAATCAATATTAATAAAATTGGTTAGTCATTCATCAACTACTACGGTCTTGTCATTTAACCATTGACTGACTATCCTCTACCCATTGACCATCATCTACACATTGACCATCCTTCACCCAGAACCTTGGTTCTCAGCGTAGTACTACCATTGGACACTGAGAATTTCCCTTGCCTGGTACTTATCATCGTCTGGTGGGGACAATCTTAAGGACGGCATCCTATCAACTGAGGCAAAGGACATAGCCGTAGGCACAGTCCATTACAATATCCTTCTTCGAATGTCCTTGTCGCCACCGAAGGACTCGAAGTGCCATTTATAGAGTTCCCGGGCATTCGCCTCTTCACCCCGGTTCATATGGCACCCATATTGCCCATTTTTCACTCGACTTTCGTGAATGTCCTTTTCGCTCCGAAGGACTCGAAATGCCACCTGCACTACTCCTGGATATTCGGGTGTCCACTCCGATTCATATGACACCCATATTGCCCGTATTTCGCTTCACTGCCAAAAACATCCTTTTTCGAATGTCCTTGTCGCCACTGAAGGATCCGGAATGCCATCTACAGTACTCTTGAATATTCGCCTCTTGACTCCGGTTCGTATGACACCCATATTGCCCATTTTTCACTTGAATTAATGTCGTGAATGTCCTTTTCGCCACCGAAGGAGTTGAAATGCCATCCGCACTACTCCTGAACATTCGTCTTTTTACCCCGATTCAAACGACACCCATATTGCCCATATTTCGCTTTACCAGCAAAAATAGCCTTTTTCGAATGTCCTTGTCGCCACCGAAGGACTCTAAGTGCCATTTATAGTGCCCCCGGACATTCGCCTCTTCACCCCGGTTCATATGACACCCATATTGCCCATTTTTCACTTGACTTTCGTGAATGTCCTTTTCGTCACCGAAAGAATTGAAATGCTATCTACACTACTCCTGGACACTCGCCTCTTCATCCCGTTTCATATGACACCCATATTCCCCATATTTCGCTTCACTGCCAAAAATATCCTTTTTCGAATGTCCTTGCTGCCACCGAAGGACTCTACATCTACAGTACATTCGTCTCTTTCCATACATTCTCCTCACGTACATATAAAAATCCTTGATTGCATAGACAACCTGCGCAACATACTACATAGTACTATTTTCATACAAAACCCCGACATTGAATAATGAATCAATGAGTGCATTCTCGACACTCGTTTCATCCGGAGCGCTACGGAACGCTCCGTAGCGCTACTACCCCTCCCGCTCGTGATTGCAATCGCTCCTTACATCCGCTCCGGAGCGAATCACCATTGAGTGCGTTCAGAAGGTGGCAAAAGAACAGAAACCGCTCGCTCGGTTTGGAGTCTGCACCTGCTGAACGCTACTTCACCAGCTGACAAATTGACCAGCTGAAAGCTGACGATGACAATTTTAGACGTCAAGTGCCGAAAAGTGGAAAATACATGAATCCCACGCTGTCCATTACAAAAATCACGAACAACGAGAAAACAAACTCAAAAGCACCCGAAAACCGAAGAACTACATAGAAGCCGAAAACGGCGAAAACACAACAACCAATTTGATAACTGTCAAAACTCGAAACTCGCAACATGAGCGTGAGGTTGAAAAAGAAGAAGAAAAACCTGAGGACTGAGCACTGATCAGTGAGCAGAAATATTTCTTGCTCGGTGAAATTTGATCATGCTCACCCGAGCAGAAGTTGCTCAGTCACTTCTGAACCCGCTCGTTCTGAACATGTTCGCTGAGCGGAAGTTGCTCAGTTCCTTCTGAACGCACACATTGTAGCGGTTCAATCACGAAAGAAATGTTGACAGGTAGCGTCTCCTCAAACGTGTAGTGGAGAGGATGTAGCGTTCCGTTGCGAAAATTGTTCACGTGAATGCAGCCAATTGCTCTCGAGTCGCAACCAGAGAGGAAGTAGATAAGAGATGGAACTCAGCACAAATAATTTTGTAGACAGGGACGCACTTACTCCAACACACACAAACTTACCCCGTTGAGCTGAAAACGACAGCTACAATTAGGTTGGTGCATGGTTTTGGTTAGATTCCCCTGTCTGCGTGCGATTTGACAGATATTTAGTATTGCCAGAATCGAAAAACAAGAGACCGAACGCACTTTTGGTATTACCCGATCGATCTGCTGTGATAGTCTTATCTCTTTCTGGTAAACGGAAACATATAACGCGGTGGTTTTTGCTAGCTGCTTTCCGCAACTCCATTGTGTACTGACAGTGGAATTCATTACATATGCAACAAATCCAATAGGAACAACCATCGTCTCAGTTGTACTGAGTTCCACCTCTTATCTAGTTCCTCTATGTCGCAACAACGCCATCTAGATAGACAGGCCTGCGCTCAGCTGGTTTTGACGGCTAAATTACGCAATTATTTCTTTTAATAACGCCATTGTATCCACAATCCAGTTGTCGGCGACTGATGGCGGTGAGTCCCCGGTATTTTTGCGTTCCGTGTTTAGTTTTCGTTTTCCCCGTTCAGTGTTTATTTGTTAGTAAAATTTCATCTAGTGATCCGGGAAAACAAACACGTTCGCGATGAAAGTGTGTCGTGCGGTCAAAAGATGTATTTTGTCAAGTGTGAAGTGTTCCACGATGCTCTGCGACTGATCCCCGGGGCTGCGACTTCGACCAAATTTGGTGCAATTGTCCAGAAAGTGTGTTTTTAAAGGACTAAAATGCCGTCCGGCGCAATTCCACTTGTAAACTTATGTCGTGCCGGGGACATCGTCGTGTGCAGTCACTGACTTGGCGAAGGAAATAATGACGTACGCGATCAGCTGAGCGCAGGCCTGTTTATCTTGATGGCGTTGGTCGCAATCGCAAATCGCCCAGTCGCTGCCTAGCAAAACAGGTTTAGACGGCTATTACACTATAAAAGTTAATTTACAAATATCGTTTAAAAAAGATAAAAAGAAACTAAAAGAACTTTTATAGTGTAATAGGCGCCTAAAAGCACGTTGACATGATCAAACTACGGTTTGACAAACCACCTACTTGAAAGTGTGAACCCCTTGTCAAACTGGTTTGATGTCTTGTGCTTCTGTCAAACCGTAGTTGGACGGTGCTCAACTTTTCATCAAATTCTAGTTTGACAAACCGTAGTTTGATCATGTCTACGCGCTTTAGAGCGCGTTGACACGATCAAACTACGATTTGACAAACCACCTACTTGAACGTGTCAACCCCTTGTCAAACTGGTTTGATGTCTTGTGCTTCTGCCAAACCGTAGTTAGACGGTGCTCAACTTTTCATCAAATGCTAGTTTGTCAAATCGTAGTTTGATCATGTCAACGCGCTTTTAACTTCGGAATTATACTGTGCGCGAATTACGTCCAGAAGTCGCAGTCAACGAAAATCAGCTTTTCAGCCTGTTATAGTCAAATCTCTTGTTCGCGTTTTTTTTGACACATTTGAGATGTGAAAAACTGGCTTTCTAACAAACTTGAAACACTTTTTTGAATCAAGAATAGAAACATGCGCTTCCAAGTGGATAACAGTAACTTAAGGTCGCCATTGACGAGCACAACCACGACCAAACTTCCATCGAACCATCAAATATCATAGAACGGTGGAAATAGGGGTAATTTTTTTTTCCACACGACCTATGAAATTGATGGTTCGATGGAAGCTTGGTCGTGGTTGTGCTCGTCAATGGGTGGCGACTTTTACAACAAAACAAATGATCACCCACAGTTTTAAAACACATGCATATTGTGAATTGACACTTCGCGGCTCGTTGATTGCGACAAAGTTGAACTCTTCTCACCTCGGACAACGAACATGGATCACATTGAAGGAGCACTCAGTACAAGTTGCCCAAAGGTTGTTTCCTATTCCTGTAATTATCTATGTGTTAAATTCCACTATCCGTACACAATCGCTTTGCGAGAGGATTGCGAAAAATAAAATAGAAATATGTCTATTCATATGATCTCGCAAATCGGAAAGAGATCGCGATAGGGAGATAGCACAACACACCATTGCAATTGTGGGAAAAAACTACCAATACATTCAAAAACATGGGAAGCTGTTATTTGAGCAGCTGACTATGAAGTGGTGCTGTCCTTATCTATCCAATGCAATTTCCCGTTTAGATTTCTGTCAAAAATGGGTAAACATGTGTGTGGCTGACTATTTGTATCCCGCTTCACAAAAATTAATGTATTAAGTGCCCCTTCTATGTGAATCCATGTTCGTTGCCTCGGAATTATACTGTGCGCGAATTACGTCCACAAGTCGCAGTCAACGAAAATCAGCTGTTCAGCCAGTTATAGTCAAATCTCTTGTTCGCGTTCTTTTGACACATTTGAGCTATGAAAAACTGGCTTCCTAACAAACTTGAAACACTTTTTTGAATTAAAAACAGAAACATGCACTTCCAAGCGCATAACAGTAATATTACGTTTACACTACCCCCAGATTACTTCATCTGCGCCGGCTGATTTAATCTGGAAGTGTCAAATACATACAATTTTAAACTCACCACACCCAGATTACGCCACAGATGAAGTAATCAGTGTATAGTGTAAACGTAATATAACTTACAACAAAACAAATGATCACCCACAGTTTTAAACCACATGCCTATTGTGAATTGATATTTCGCGGCTCGTTGATTGCGACAAAGTTGAACTCGTTTCAACTTTTGTGACGTGAGCGACGTGTTGTTCGCGCACAGTATACTTATAGCCATCTGATAGCCGCCATACATTATCCGATCCGTCGCCCGATCGATCGGCCGATGGATCGCCACAAAATATCTGCCGATCTGCACTGCACACACACTGTACGATTTTCGTGCGATGCGATAACGAATGACAATTAAAAAAATAGGTTATGATTCACTCCCAATCCAACCTAGATTAATTTTTGTTAACTATTTGGATGTGTGTGTGTTCAATCTTCGAGATTCAACTCGACGGACCATCCAATTGGAAATTAGTCAAATTCCACTCGACTGGCTATCCAAATTAATACACTTCACCTTCAACGTTATAATACGTATATTATGCTATTAAATGAAGTATTCAGTTCAAAAAAATCAACTAATTAAATTCAATTTACGGTTCTAGTTTCAAACGTACTACTGTCCTAGTCAACGACTCAAGATCAAGAAGCCAACAAATGCATGCGAACAATCCTACAAAGAATATTACAGTAGTTTTCCAATTTCGGTAATATTCCCGGAGAACTATCCGCTCAATTCAAATACGAATAATATTAACTAATACATAAGTAGCATAATCAACTAAGATAAATACAGGCTGATACATACAATCCAGAAATCAGCTGCTCTAATCTATTACAATTTCAAGCTACAATTCTACTCTTCTAGTACTATCAAATATTGGTTGAAATGTCAATCCAAAACATAAACAAAGTTTATGTATCTGGCGGTGGCGATGTTGTTGTCGTCTGTTGGTGTTGTTTTGCCTTCGACTCAGTTCAGATAAGTATTTGATTTTTCAATATTTGTTGATTTGTTGATCCTTTGTGGTATCTTTTTTCCATTCCAGGTAGACGACGATTGCGCCGCAACAAATAACTCCAACATTCTCCCCCCGCTGAAATGTAGTTTCAGAAGTGTCGTAATGACGGTCGTATCTGCAAGTATAATTATTATTAAATGTTTGCCAAATGTAATTAATTATTTTTTCGCTCGGGTTTCCTTGTAGGTTCGATCTTCCAATTCGCCAAAGTTTACTAAAAAGTCATCGACGGTATTTCCACCATGTCGACAACTTAATAGTGCCGGAACATAGGACGTTATAGCGCGTCCCACTCGCTTTCGAAGGATTCACATATGTGATCAAAATTCTGGGTTTAGGTGTGTGTTCTAATGTGTGGCTTTATGTATGTTCTAATGTGGTTCTATGTGTATTCTAATGTGGTTCTATGTGTATTCTAATGTGGTTCTATGTGTATTCTAATGTGGTTCTATGTGTATTCTAATTTCAATTCACAATTTGCATTTGCGAGAAAAGTTAGGTCTATTCTATGGGCAGGGGGGCTACCTTGGTGATAGGGCGCTTCAGATAGGACGATTTGGTGCGAATGGTTACGATGCGTACTAGTCCATCTTTTCCAGGATGTGTTTCCGTGATTCGTCCTAATGGCCATTTATATGGTGGAAGTCTTTCATCCTTTACCAGCACCATTGTTCCATCTTTGAGGTTTGGTTGTTGTGTTAACCATTTTGGCCTTTCTTGTAAGCGTGAAAGATACTCCGTGCTCCAATTGGTCCAGAAAGCTTGAGTTACACGTTGAGTTAATTGCCACCGATCAAGTCGTGATATATTTATGTCCATTAGATTATCTTCTGGTGCTGCAAGCAACACGTCACCGATTAAAAAATGGCCTGGAGTCAAAGCGTTCAAATCAGAGGGATCATTGTTGATTGGGCACAGTGGGCGTGAGTTTAAGCAAGCTTCGATTTTTGTTAGGACCGTGTTCAATTCCTCGTATGTAAGGCATACATTTCCAGCTACTCGTCGGAGGTGGTATTTAGTGGACTTCACTCCAGCCTCCCAGAGACCTCCGAAATGTGGTGCTGATGGAGGGTTAAAATGCCATTTAATTCCATTGTTGCTTAATTCCTCAGCAAGTTCGCGATTTCTCTTAAACATATTTTCGAATTCCGAGCTGGCTCCGACAAAGTTTGTCCCGCAGTCACTATATATATGGGAGCATAATCCTCTTCGGCTTACAAAACGACGAAATGCTGCTAAGAACGTCTGCGTCGATTGATCGCTAACCAACTCCAAATGTATCGCTTTAACAGTCAAGCAAACGAAAATGACGATATATCCTTTATACGTCTTTTGTCCTCGACCGTTTTTCATTTTCAAACTAATAGGACCACAATAATCTACCCCGGTGTGGGTAAATGGTCGTGAGGGATTTACTCTAGCGCTGGGAAGGTTCCCCATCAACTGTTCGTAAGTTTTCGCCTTTTGTTTATAGCAGGTTACACAGCGATGCACAAACTGACTAATCGCTCTTCTTGCATCTATAATCCAATACTTAGTTCTTATGACATTTGTTGTTAGCCGGATCCCACCATGCATTGTTGTCATATGATACTTCCTTATAATTAGTGTTGTCAATGTGTGTTTCTTAGGAAGAATTATAGGATGTTTGCATTCAAATGGTGCATTTGCGTTTTCCAAGCGTCCTCCCACTCTTAAGATTCCATCCTCGTCTAAAATAGGAGCCAACTTTCTTATTCTGCTTTTCTTGTCCAATGGGATCTCTTGTTCCAAGTTATTAATTTCTTCCAAAAATGTAGTGCGCTGAACGTGTTTAATCCAAAACGTTAAGGCTGTTTCCAATTCATTTGCATTCAAGTATTGAGTCTCTGGTTTCCCCCCCTTCAACGATGAATAGAACCGGAGGCAGTATGCAGTTACTCGTATCAGACGTGAAAGAGATGAATACTTTTCCAAAAGTATATCCCTTGCTTCGGCATCATTGTTGATGTTTGTACATGTAATCAGGGCTAATTTTCTCATTTCCAATTTAGTAGATGGAATAGATTCTAATTGAGGCCAGTTCACACTAGATTCTCTCAGCCATATTGGACCTGTCCACCATAAATCCTTTTTCAATATTTCTTGCGGCCGCATTCCTCTCGATGCAAGGTCTGCAGGGTTTTGCTTTGATGGGACATAACGCCACGTAGTGTCCTTTGTGATTTAATTGATTTGAGTTGTTCGGTTCGCGACGAATATTGTCCAGCGCGACGCGTGTCCCTTTAACCAAGCTAAAACTGTTGTCGAATCGCACCACAGATATGTTTTGACATTCTCCATTTTGAGGGTATGCTTCACTTTCTTTATTGTTTTGGCTAACAACAATGCGCCACATAGTTCCAGTCGTGGTATAGTGGTTTCTTTTACTGGTTTTACTTTGGTTTTTGACATTACCAGTGAAGATTTAAAGGAGCTGTCGGTTCGAGTGACTATATATATAGCCGCTGCATAGGCTTCTTTGGACGCGTCTGAAAATCCATGGAGTTCGAGATCCTGAAGGTCACCTGTTGTGTGAAACCATCGCTTAATCCGAATAGATTCGAGCACTTGTAAATCAATTTTAAATTGGTGCCATTTTGATTCGATTTTCTTTATTAGAGGTTCGTCCCAATTCACTCCAGACGACCATAATGTTTGCATTAACCCTTTCGCGACGACAATTATAGGTGCTAGCCATCCCATCGGATCGTATAAGCGGGCTATATCAGAAAGGACCTTGCGTTTGGTTGTGGTCAATTCATCCAAGTTCAATTTGATGTTGTAGCTAAATTCATCCGCTTGTGGATACCAAATTATTCCTAATGTTTTGTGTCCCAGTTCTAAGTTCATATCGATTTTCGAATCCATTTCGCAATCCTCCTTGGGGATACCATCTAGTACTGTTGGGCAGTTGGACAACCACTTCCTAAGTTTGAATCCTCCTGATTTTAATAGATTATCGACTTGCATTCGTTTCGTACACGCTTCTTCTAACGTATCGCCACCTGTAAGCAAGTCGTCAACGTACGTTTCCTCCATAATTGCGCGGTAGGCGAGTGGAAATGTTGATTTTTCGTCTTCCGCCAATTTTCTCAGCGTTCGTATTGCAAGATATGGAGCACAGGTGGTCCCAAATGTTACTGTGTTTAGACAGTAGTCTTGTACTGGCGCAAATGGATTGCTTCTCCAAACTATTCTTTGCAGTTGTGTGTCATCTGGATGTAGAAATATTTGGAGAAACATTTTTTCGATGTCTGCCACCACTACTGTTCTATAACATCTCCATCGCAGAAATATCGCTATCATTTCATCTTGAATTATCGGTCCAGCCATCAGCAAGTCGTTCAATGAATATCCAGAGCTAGTTTTGTGCGATGCGTTGAATACGACACGTACCTTGGTGGTGGTGCTGTCCTTATACACTCCATGGTGCGGAAGATAATTTCCAGTACAGCACGATTCTCCGCCAGCATCAGTCTCAACGTCTATTTTCTGATTGGTTGGTTGCATGTACCCGAGATGAAGGTAACTATTCAAGCATTTTGTGTACTCTGATTGTAAGTAAGAGTCCTTTGCGAATCGTCGTTCTAATGAAAATAGATTGCCAACTGCTCGACTTCGAGATGCTCCCAACATATTCTTATGCATTCCGTCCTTGAATGGCAACCGCGTAGTATAACGACCATCTGCTCCACGTGTGGTATTAGCTAGGTAAAAAGCTTCACATGACTCTTCTTCTGGTGATTGGGATCTTTCACTTCCAACATCTTCCAGCTCCCAAAATTTTGTTAGGATTTTCGATAAGTCTTCCACTTCCACTTTATAACTGTGATAGGGTTGACTGCTGTTCGAGTTGAGTGCCCCAGAAATAATCCATCCGATTCGTGTCTTTTGCACGACTGGGCCAGCTTCTAGTTTTAAGATTTCGCCGAGAATAAGTTGTGCATATACCTCGGCGCCGAGAAGGAGATCAATTTTTCCAGGGTGGTCGAAATGTGGATCTGCAAGTTTCAAATTTTCTAATTGGGTCCAGGTCGATGTTACTAACTTTCGCGGCGGAATTAACTCGGTCAAATTCTTCAATACTAAGGCGTCAAATCGTATAATCTCATTGCCATGGGTTAATAATGTTGTTTTCACTGCTCCCTTCGAAACAATTGCGTTTGATTGGCCTATGCCTATGACATTAGCCGTGGCACTATTCTTACTTAATCCCAGCAGCTGCGTTGCGGACTCCGTAATGAATGAGGCTTGTGAGCCCTGGTCGAGTAAGGCTCTTAGAATGAACCTTCCATGAGGAGCTTGTACCGTAACTAAGGCCGTAGCTAATAATACCTCCTTTCGAGAAGTTGTGTGAAAAGCGTTGTTGTCGTAACCTAGTGATGTATTCGCCAACACTTGTTGATCTTGAGGGGAGGTGTTTGGAGTCTCACGGTGTAGCGTAGTATGATGGGATTTCCCGCATTTCAGACATTTTGTCTTGCTTGGGCATTTCGATACCAAGTGACCCTTCGCAAGGCAATTTAAACATAACCCATTGCGCTTGACAACCTCAAACTTAGTTTTGTGGTCAGACGATGTAAATTGGGCGCATTGACGGAGCAGATGCGGTTCTCGACACATAGCACATGGTTGTGGAGACCCAGTATGGAATGATTGCGTTGACTGTCGACTTGGAGTGGACGCAGAGGGTTTCGAGTTTTTTAGACGTTCTCCACCAGTAGCTTCTAAAGCCCTAAATCTATTTTGCAAGAACGTTTTTAATTCTTCGTAGGAAGGTGGTTCAGATGTGGATGCTTGGTTTTGCTCCCACAATTGTCTAGTTTCTCTTGGCATTCTCTGGGTTGTTACAAAAATCACAACCGCATGCCATAAGTTGGGAACTTGCAGATTTTCAATAGCTTGCACACACTCCACAGTTCGGTCTAAAAGTCCTTTGACGGACGAAGCTACTTCACTTGCGTTGTTAGATGTGAAAAGTTTGATCAACTGTGCGTTTAATAGAGCGCCTTTGTTGTCATACCTATCATTAAGAACTTTCCACGCTATATCGTAATTTGAATCGGTTATAGGAAACTGTCTCAATAAACCCTCAGCTTCATCGCAAAGACTTCCCTTCAAATAATGAAGTTTCTCTACATTCGAAAGTGTTTCTCGATTGTGAATTAAAGAAACATATAAATCTCTGAAAGAGATCCAGTTTTCGTAGCTTCCAGAAAATTTCGGCAACGTAATTCTTGGAAGTTTCAAGGAATCTTCTTTTCTCTTGTGCTGACCAGATTCTTCTAATTCGAATTCACTACCTATTTTAATTTCCCCTGCCCGATCAATCAGTTCTTCGATTTCGGATTTAAAACCTATGTATTCGTCATCGAAATCTCCAAAATAATCATCCGCGAAATATGATTCTTGTAATTGATCGCCACTTGTAATGCCGTTCACGATCTTTGCGTGCCGTTCGAGAAATGTACTATTTATTTCCCGTACACGTGTCAGTGTATTATTTAAATATCTTGGGGTTCTACGATCTAGCGGAGCTTTTCTATAATTCCGTATAACCCGAGATAATTCTCCGGCAATGGCTTTTTGTTGGGCTACAAGTGCCTCCATTATAACCACAAAAAAGACACACAAAACACACGCTAAGAACGATCACAACTATTAATTTCAGGCTCACCAACTTTCCTTGAGCATCCGGCTCGACGGACCAAAAAATGTTCAATCTTCGAGATTCAACTCGACGGACCATCCAATTGGAAATTAGTCAAATTCCACTCGACTGGCTATCCAAATTAATACACTTCACCTTCAACGTTATAATACGTATATTATGCTATTAAATGAAGTATTCAGTTCAAAAAAATCAACTAATTAAATTCAATTTACGGTTCTAGTTTCAAACGTACTACTGTCCTAGTCAACGACTCAAGATCAAGAAGCCAACAAATGCATGCGAACAATCCTACAAAGAATATTACAGTAGTTTTCCAATTTCGGTAATATTCCCGGAGAACTATCCGCTCAATTCAAATACGAATAATATTAACTAATACATAAGTAGCATAATCAACTAAGATAAATACAGGCTGATACATACAATCCAGAAATCAGCTGCTCTAATCTATTACAATTTCAAGCTACAATTCTACTCTTCTAGTACTATCAAATATTGGTTGAAATGTCAATTCAAAACATAAACAAAGTTTATGTATCTGGCGGTGGCGATGTTGTTGTCGTCTGTTGGTGTTGTTTTGCCTTCGACTCAGTTCAGATAAGTATTTGATTTTTCAATATTTGTTGATTTGTTGATCCTTTGTGGTATCTTTTTTCCATTCCAGGTAGACGACGATTGCGCCGCAACAAATAACTCCAACAGTGTGGTATTTTCGTATACCACATATTTGATATTTCAATTGCAGTGCCATTTAAATCATAAGAATCCTTGAAATTTCATAATTTAATAATTTGGTAATTTGACATTCACTTGCGATAATCACATACACTATCCAATCGATCGTCACCGATCGATCGCACGAAAATCGCACAAAAATATTGGCAGATCAAAATTGATCGGCCGATCGTTGCGATTTCCACATGTAATCAGATCTCTGCTGGCTGCTTTACAAAAGCACCACCGGTACCTTGCACCTGCTTGCAAGCAGCTCAGTTCGGTGAGATGCGGGTCGGGGTCGAATAACGTAAGGTCCGGGACAGACGGTCACACAGCTCATCACTTTGTATCAGGTGCTTTAATAGCCCGATCTACGAAAAAGACAACAAAAAAAGGACCGAACCACCCTGGCCCGGATAAGACCCGCCTCTTACCCCCAAAGCGGATGTGACAGGGGTGGTCGGAAATAGGTACGACGGCTCCACGTCCCTAGAGGCCCCATTGAGCCCAGACACCCCCTTCAGAACTTACTAATCACAACACATAATAGACATTGATACAATTATTTTTATTACAACAACAAAAAAATACATATAAAAAAAATACATATTAAATATTTTGTTAAATTGAATTTGAATAAAAAGAATACTACATTGTATTATCTATTTTTTTTTTCTCTTTGTTTTTTTCTTTTTCAGCTAACTTTACGGATACGAATTAACGATTGCTACTTCCGGTGGCGGCCACTACAGGACAAGCACAATGCACAACACAATTCCCAATAACGTACGCGGTCAAATAAATATTATTTTTTTTTTCCTACAATTATTACTTTGATCTTTTTGTTCGTTTTCTATGACATCACTCTATTATGGATATAAATTATATTTTTTTTTCTACACTAATAAACATACACAAATTACTACCGTTCTACGGACATTCACACAATACCTCGGTCTATTTTGCTTTTCTTTTCTTTTCTTTCCTTTTGGACGGGTCTCCATTCCGGACGGCAAGCCTCGTGTCGGGCGCAGCCCCGGTGACGTTTGGTGGCGAAGCCCCGGCACGGCAGGTTTCCTGACGCGCGCACTGTTGCCTCGTGTTGACGTTTGGTGGCGAAGCCCCGGCACAGACTTTTCGTCAAATGCGCACTCTGACACTCGTGGCGGCGCACAACAGAAAAACTTGCCGATTCCGAGAAGCGTTGCTCTAATTTCGTCCTCGAGTAGAGAGTATAGAGACGTCCGTCTCGTTAGAAATCTGTCAGCAGAAGCTCCGGCACAGAATTTTCGTCAAATGCGCACTCTGACACTCGTGGCTGCGCACAACAGAAAAACCTAAAAACAGTAAAGGATTAGCAGCATCATCCCGAAACTACCCCGTATCTACTTATTTTTACTGTTTGCCACTTACTTGCTGATTCCGAGAAGCGTTGCTCTAATTTCGTCCTCGAGTAGAGAGTATAGAGACGTCCGTCTCGTTAGAAATCTGTCAGCAGAAGAGCCCATGTGGACGAAAGAATTTCCCTCTGAGACCCTCTACCGGGAAAATCCCAAAGCTCAGTCGCGAGGGAAATTGTTGGGAATTTCCCTTTTAACTTGGCCACCGCCACCTGGCGGATATTACTTTCATTCCGCTGTAGACGTTTTGACAGTTCTCGGTGGGTTGCTGCAATGTTATTATTGGAAGCTCAGAGGAACTTCTGGAGTGGCCCATAGGCTCAATTTATGGGACGAGAGAAGAGCGCGTCTAATTTTTCATGGGAGAGAGAAATAACGGGACTATTAATGCCAACCACCAATAGGACGCGGATATTTGACAGCTATATATACAGCGGGGAGTCAGAAACGAAAACAAACATTTTAATATCGGTTTTCTGACAGAAAACTCACAAAAACAAGTAACGCGCACATCACATCTAAATATTTAATGTTTTACCTATAAACAGACACCCCCGTCTTAGGGATACGCAGGTTATTTTTGCAGTCACCGACGAGGCATTTCAATTTACCACAACTCACTACCGCACCAATTTGTCCCACCGGAAATTTCACTAGTGTCTTCTCTACATAATCCGCGGCTCTTTACACACAAAAACCGGCTCCGAACTTTCGCGAATTCAACCGTATTTAGTTTTTGCCACTTTTTGCACAAAGCGTTTGACAGCCATATGCACAACACGTGAAAATGACAATCTTAAAACCGTTAACTTTACTCTCCCAGCTCTCGTCTTTTTCAAGAAGAAGATCGTCCCATTTTCAAGCTGTCAATTTGTATGGTTTGAAAGGCATATACCCACTCCTTTGTTAGTTATATATTCAAATATTGGAGGTGGGTAATGTCTTTTTGGGCATGGTTTCGTGTAAATTTTCCCCAATTGCCTCTAACTGCCGCTTCCTTCCCTTTTCAGCCAGTTGGAAATTGCCTTCAAGGCCGTCCAAACGCCTGCGAAGAGCAGGAGAATGTTGCGGAGAACGTTTGACAGGTAACATTTTGTATTTCGTTTTCGTAAATTTTTAAGCCTGTGGGTGTATCCGTTTTCAAATTTGGAGAACTGTCACAACCCAATGAATCCAGTTCTTCAATTTGAAAACAGACAAGATACCTACAGGCCGTATCATTATTTGCCAAGAAATATGTCAACCTGACACTAGTTATTACAGGGCAGCAACTTTTGCGAGGTTGCACGAACCAAAAGATGCTGAAGTTCAACGACGAATGTCCTTAGCTTGATACGTACCGATCACCTTACCCGACAGGTCGGATAATAGGTAACATGAGTTCCCAATTCTTTTTTCCACTCTCGCAGGCAGGAATTTATGATCCAATTTGGCATTATAATGCTCTGTCACTTTGCTTTGTCGAAAATTTCGTCTATAGACTATATCGCCCTGTTTATAAACAACAGGCTGGGCTCTTAAGTTGTAGCTCGCGGTGTTAATGTCGTACGCTCGACGAATGTTTTCTTGGATTTTCACTCGGACTAATTCTTTTCTTTCTGTTTCGGTACTTGCTGTTGGCTCGTTAAGGAGATCTAAGTTTCTAAGCAGGGAATAAGTTTGCCCATGTGACACCATGTTCTGACCAAACACTGCAAAGTACGGCGAGAAACCAGTGGAAGTATGGGTTGCCGATCGCAACGCGCTATTGATGGATGACAATCGCCCATCCCAATCCTTCTGATCTGGGTCGACGTAACTGCGGATGGCAGCCACTAATGTCCGATTTACTCGTTCGGAGGCATTAGCCTGGGGAGAATATAGCGCAGTTAGTATGTGATTGACTCCATATTTCTCAAGGAGACTTTTAAATAGAGCCGATTTAAATTGGACGCCGTTGTCTGATATTATTGACTCTGGGACTCCAAAGGTGTGAAAGACTCTCTTTTCGAGAAAGTTGACTAAATTGGCTGCCGACATCTTACGGATAGGTTCCAGAAAAGTAAATTTAGATAGGTGATCCAGAACGACAATAATACCGATGTTTCCTAAACGTGACCGGGGGAAAGGTCCAACGAAGTCCACATATAAGCGCTGGAAAATGCGGTCGGGGACTGTCAGTTTACCCATAGGGGGTCGTAGGACTTGGTGTGGGGCTTTTGCACCCTTGCACTTAACACTCGCATTAACAAAATTTTTGACATCTGTAGTCATTCTGGGCCAGATATAAAACATTTTTAGCCGTCTCAATGTTTTCCCAATTCCACCATGGGCGCATAGGGGATGTTCATGCGCGCGTGTTAACAAGGCCGAAGTTAACTCATGTGGAACCCACAATTTTCACGAGCTTTCCTCTTGAGTTTCGTCACCGGTTGCATATTCCGAACGCCGATATATGAAGCCGTCAATGAGTTTTAAGTCAGGGAGCAGAGATTGCTTCTGGGCGATCTTATTTATTAAGGCAATATAGGATTCGGATTTAAAATGAACAGAATTCAAGTCCACTTCCATAGTTGAGTCGTACAGGTCAACTGATTCTATGGCGTGGGCGGAGTGCACACGCGACAATGTGTCAGGGACAACATGTTGGTTACCCTTGCGGTGCTTGATCTTAAACGTGAAGCCCTCGAGTTTCAGAGCCCACCTGGCGAGTCTCCCATTCAAATCGGCCTGTGACATCAGCCATTTCAACGAGGCGTGATTCGTGACAACTTCGAACTCGTGGCCTTCGACGTAGGCACGAAATTTCTTTATTGCCAACACCTTCGCCAGACACTCCTGTTCAGAAACCATGTAATTGCGCTGGGCCTGGTTCAATTTTTTCGACATGTAAGCGACCGGGGCCTCGGCACCATCTTCTGTCGTTTGCACCAACACTGCACCAATACCGGATTGGCTGGCATCGCAGTGGATTGCAAACGGTCGTTTAAAATCAGGACTTTGTAGAACGGGCGCGGAAGTTAGACTTTCCTTTAAAGCATTGAAAGCTTTGAGCCCATCATCAGTCCAGGCAAATATACGTTTTCTGGACAACATGTCTGTCAGCGGGGCTGACAATGTTGCGAAGTTGCTCACGAATCGGCGGTACCAACCGCACATGCCTAAAAATCGCCGGAGTTGTTTGATGGACTTGGGCACCGGAAACTCGGCAATTCCCTGCACTTTATCGGGGTCTGTGCGAATGGTCCCATTCCCAATCAAATGTCCAAGGTAACGTACCTCTTTCATAAGGAACTTACTTTTTTCGACATTGATTGTGAGTCCAGCATTTCTAATGCATAGGGCAACTTCTTGCAGTAAGAGGAGATGGTCAGCAAACGTTTCTGTTATCAGTAACAAATCGTCCAAATAGACGAACACCTGGTGTCGTAGGTGTGCCGGGATCACCCGATCCATCAGTCGCTGCATTGTTTGAGGCGCGTTGCACAGTCCGAACGGCATGGTAACGAACTGATACAACGGCCTCCCCGGTACAGTAAAGGCTGTCTTATCCCTTGAACACTCATCGAGAGGAATTTGCCAGAAGGCGTCTTTTAGGTCTAGGCTCGTTATCCATTGGGCCTTGGGAAGTCGACCTAGTATTCCCTCAATGAGTGGTAAGGGATAAGCGTCCTTTACTGTGACTGAATTAACTTTTCGGGCGTCCAGACAGAGTCGAACTTTTCCTGGTTTCACCACCAGCGTCACTGGTGATGACCAGGAGCTTTGTGACTCCTCGATTACTCCCAAAGCCAGCATCCGGTCAATTTCTGCGTAAAGTGGTTTTTCGACTGCCGGCGAAACCGCGAAATGGCGTTGTTTGATGGGTTTGTTATCACCAACATCAATAACATGTTTGACCATATTGGTTCGACCGAGGCCTTCTACAGAAAAAGAAGGAAACATAGCAATGGTGGCTTGGAGTTTGACTTGCTCCGTAGGTGTTAAGAGATGTTGCTTTGTATTTGAAGAGAGAGGTGAAGGGGAAGCTGAACTCAAGGAGGAGATAAATAGATCCGTCGCCAGATCAAAGAGACGCACAAAATCTACTCCCAGATATAAAATAAATTTTGTGATAGTGAGGGAATTATCAGGAAAGTCATGGAGTGTGTTCGTCCCTTAAAAGTGACATTAGCAGTCACGCTTCCAACGGTCGACTGTGAGGTTCCATCTGCCGTTTTGACAGACACGGGAAAGCGTTCCCATGGGAAGTTATTTTCCCTGAGAAACTTGTCTGCGAACTTGGAGGCTAAACAGCTCACAGAAGCTCCTGTGTCCACCAGTCCCGAAACTTTCTCCCCTAGCAGTAAAACTTCCGCGTAAGGTCTGATATCACGACTCTCTGCACCGGAACAAATTGCCGAACAATAGAGTCTACGGTTTTGTCTGACTTTGTTCCAAAACCTTCGCAGACGCAGAGTAGAACGTGTAGGCGGCCTGAATGGCTGTGAGTTTTCAAAGATTCGGCGCCGAGCTTCATGATAAGCTTGCCACCTCACATGTAGGAGAAGGAAGCTATGATGAACAGTCTCATGGCCGCGCGGAGACTCTGAAAGGGTCTTAGGGGATGAAGGCGTTAGTGGTTCTGAGTCGAGGGGCGCGCTGGAAGATTCGCCCCCGTCTCCTTCGAGTTTTTTGGATTTTTCTTGCACTTGTCACAATTCGGTTTGTAAGTGTCGGGAGCACCGCAGCCAAAACAAAAGACTGTAACATGAGCCAGACAGTCTTCAAAACGATGACCACTTTCGCGACAATTCCAACATATTGTAGTGTTGGTACGGCTAATCGCCTCCACTGCATCCGGAGCAATACTCAACGAAGGTTCCATACTTGACAACTCGGAAATATTTCTTCTGACAAAAGGCATTCGGTTTTGTGAACTAGCGTGGGTCTCTGCTTCTAAGTTTTCGGCACTATAAACCAAATGACGAAGCTGGCGAACGGAGTGTATGGGGAGATATACCAGTCCACGGCGAAGCTCTAGTCGGAGATTTCTTTTGAGGATCTCAACCAATTCCCATTCGGGAAGAGGTCGAGCAAGTCGATCGACCAACTCCATCACACTTTCGTGGTACGAGTCAAAACTTTCGGAACGACCCTGTTTTCTACCTCGGATCAACTCCAAGAGGTCGTAATCCGACAACCTTTCCTGGAACTGCTCGCACAGTGCTTCGCAGAAAGAACTCCACTCTACCTGGCCTGCCAAGCGGTGAAAGCGCCAGTACCCATTAGCTGCTTTGCCTGTGAGCAGGACATGCAAATGCCTGGTAACCAATTCGAGGTCCCCGTTTAAGGTGAAAGATGCCAGGGTTCGAATTTGGTACAGAAATTTAGCTACGGGCATACTGGGATCTTCTCCACTGAACCGGAGGTTCCAACCAGCAATTATTTTACTCCCGCGATCGTCTGGATAGCGGTTAGCGGCCGAATAACGAGGGTGACGAGGGCCCATATCTTGATCAGCCCAGGCCTCTCGTCGATCTGGGTAATTAGGTGCAAGACGATAAGGATCACCGTTACTCTCTACGAATTCGTTTTGGAATGTTTCCGAACGAACTTGTCTTCGCGTTTCTTCTGCCCGATATTGCGGCGGAATATAATTCTGCGGAGGTGGATTTAGTCGGTTACTGCGGGGACGGTAGTTGGCGGGTGGTTGACCAGTCGAAGATGCTCGTTCTTGACTAAAACCAGTGCTTTGGCTGTCTGAAGGCAAAGGAGGAACGGAAGAATGGGGTCGGCTATTAACTGCAGGCAACGCAGCTAACTGTTGGGCTATAGCTTCTGCAACCAACGTATGGATTTGTGTACGCAAATTTTCCAAAGAAAGGGGATAGGAGGACACCAAGGTAGGGGCAGAAGGAACAGGTAACTTGTCCCTGTTCAAAAGCGGAGGCGCTCTCGGAGGCGATGTAAGAGACTTTTCTCTAGTTTGAGACCTAGTCACAGGTCTCGGTTTGGGCACAGCGCCTTGGTTGGCCAGAGCATTCGCCCCTCGTCTCCCCACGTGATCATCCTTTTCAATAATAAAAGGATCTAAGCTTTCTGGTTGGACCGAACGTCGGCATAATGGACAGGAGGAGTTTTTTACTAACCAGTTGTTCAGACAGTCCTTATGAAAAGCGTGTGCGCAAATTGTCAGCACCGCTTGGTCTCCTAACCGAAAGTCCGAGCTACATATGGCACAACGCGTAGGATCATCCTCTACCATGACGGTCAGATCCTCAGTACTGCGTCTTACCGCCATAGTCGACCAAACAGGGGTAATGTTATGATGACAAATGAAAGAACAAAAAATACGGACGTCAGTTTGCGATTTAAAGTTACTGACAATCACAAGTAGAGCTACAACAAAACAAATAATAACTACGCACGTATAATATTATAAATACTCTAATATACAAGTTGAATCAATAAACCAAGGAAATAATTAGGGGTGTCTTCGCATACCATGGGGGAGCTACTAGGGTCTTGGTAAACAGTCTTGAGAAAAAAAAATATATACGACTGACAAGTATAAGCCACTTAAGATTTCTTCGTCGCGCGAAAAGGGTTAGAAGAGAACGAGTACACCGCCCAAATTCTACAATTCCTCAGATCTTACTAGAAAGAAATCCAGCTACTTAACTATGCGTATAGGTTGTTTAGGATTCCACTTGCCAGATCCAACGATGATCCGTCTGGGGTTGACTCCGCTGATAATGGCGAGACGCTCTGCCGAAGCTCCTGCTGTTTTCGTCCAATGTTTCGGATGCCGCAACGCTGAAAGATAAAGGAGACACCAAGAATCATCTCTATCAAATAGGAATAATTTATTTCTTACCTGAAGACCACAGCCGCAACGACAATATGTCAGCACAACACGCACTTTGGATTTGCAACTTTAATTCAAATATACCCTTTGACATTTCGATGTAAACAGCAGAGCTTTCTTATCATATTGTTACGATATTTAGCTTAGACACATAACTGCGTTAGTCTAGACTCACACCTACATTATTTGAAAAGTTCTTTTATATGTACTGTTGTTATAAGTGGAATAATGAAAATGAATCCATACCGCTTGTGCGGTACCTTTTGCACGTATAAAAGCCGGATCAGCTGTTCTTTGTGACTCTTTTTTTTGTCTTCTGTGGTCCAGAAAGTATCGCGCCTATTATATTGTATCGATTTTGAATTTGAAGTATCGAATAAAGTGTAATAATTTAAAATTGCGAAGTTATTTAAATCAGACAATTGGAAAAAGGAATCTCCTACATAAAATTGGTCCGTCGAGCCGGATCATCGAGTTATTGGATTATTGGATGAATCCGGATAGTTTTCGTATTGGTAATTGGTGAGTCCTATTCCTTTGTCCTTTGTTTAAATATAGTCAGTGCAAATTCGGTGAGATTCCATTGGGGAAACTTATCTCTTGGCAACAGATATCGTGGTTACAATTTAAATTTTCCTCCGATCGCGGGAGAAAATTGATTTAACAGTGATTTACGATTTATACAAATAGTACAAGTGAAAATTAATTTCAAATTTAAATCGGCAATTTGGGTTCGGTCTTGTGGTCATTTGTATGAAGGTTGTATAGTGTCCTGTATCTTATTCGTCGAAGGCAGGCATTTCGAACAAACAACTTTCTGTTTTTCTTTCAACTCATATTTTGCATCCATAATTCTTTCAACTCAGATTTGAATTGGAGTTGAAAAAATTATTTGGACCAGGACATTTGTGGTAGTGTGGCCTTATTGGAAAGGAAATTGTTCTTCTTCGCGTTTAACGGTTCCGTATTCGCTTTGTGCAAAAATTGTATCTTGGTTAGCAACGTCCGTCCAACGGTGTTTAACAAAGTGTTAGTGGTTATTTACGGGTTTTTAAAAATTAATAGAATGGACGGAATTTTCCAAGCTCAGCAGCTTTTAATTGCCGAATTATCGCGGCTGCGATTAAATTTCAGCACGAAAGGCCGAAAGACGGCAAGTTATTTGAAACGCCTTACGGCTAATTTAGATACAATGTGGGAGCAATTCGCTTCTTCTCATACAAAAATTGTAGAGTTCTTGACTGGAGAAGAGAAGGAGTTGAACCACACGTATTTCAAAGACTTTCAGCATAGTAACTTCCGGGAATCGTGTTTGGAGTTCCAGGCAGAGATAGAAGAGTTGATAGTGCAGCTAGAAGCTCCTGCAGCTCAGGAAAATTATTTGGTAAATCGTGAAGTGGAGGTTAAATTACCGCGAATAGAATTACCACAATTTAATGGCGACTATAGTGGCTGGGTATCATTTAAAGATCTATTTTGTTCTTTGATTCTGAACAAGGAATCATTAAGCAAGGTAGAAAAACTTCACTATTTGAAGTGTAGTTTAAAGGGTGAGCCAGCCAATCTGTTAAACTCCTTCAAAATTACTGACCAAAATTTAGAGATTGCATGGAAAACTTTGATCGATCGTTACGACAACAAGTCCGCCATGTTGAATAATCAGTTTAGAAAACTGATTAATCCAGTGAATATTTCTGAAACGGCCGTATGCATTAAGGGGTTGTTGGACACGACAATGGAGTCGGTGCAACTCTTGGAAAACATGGGTGTTAAAAATCTGTGGCACGCTGTGGTCGTATTTCTTACTGTCCAGCGATTGCCTTCTGCAACTCGTGCTCTATGGGAACAAGAGCAAGCCTCAAAAAAGGAGGTTTTGCTGCTTGCTGATTTGCGTAGTTTTCTAAACACTCGGTTTAGAACCTTAGAAGCTACTTCCATTAGAGCGACTGGTAGCTCGGTACGGAAAATACAGGCGCATCACGTCGAATCGCGACTTGAATGTTGCGTTTGTAAGCAACAACACAAATTGCAAAGTTGTCCGAAGTTCGTAAACTCCAACCAAAGCCAACGTTTTGACATTGTGAAAAAGAACCAATTGTGCTTGAATTGTCTGTCGAAAGGGCACTTGGCGTCAAAGTGTCACAGTTCGGTTAGGTGTTTTAAATGCAAAAAATTACACCACACAATGCTACACAAAGAAATTAGTTCGACAGCTAGCAATAGGTCGTCATTTCCATCAACTTCGGCTGAACCATTCGTACCAAACAGCGTCAATTCCTTAAATAGTGTAACACTAAAAAACGTCCTTTTGGCGACTGCGATGGTCAATGTAATTGGGTCAAATGGTGGTGTAAGGTTGAGAGCTCTATTGGACCAAGGGTCCCAAGCATCATTCATCAGTGAAGATGCGGTTCAGCGTTCGGGATTGAAAAAAAAGGAATGTGACGCAGTCGTATCTGGTATTGGTGATTCAAAGTCAATGCGGTCAAGGGGAATCGTCACAGCTCACATCATAACGTTGAACAATGAAAAACTTTCGTTTGAGGCTTTTGTGTTGACTAAATTTACCAACAGTCTACCAACTCGTCACGTAAAACTTCTTGAACATCCGGATTTGATCGGAATTCAGCTTGCTGATCCAAAATACAACATTCCGGGTCGTATCGACATGGTATTAGGAGCCGACATGTACGGAAAATTGTTGTTGGACGGTTCAAGATTGATCTTTAAAGAAGTTTTGCTCCAGCAAACAAAACTTGGTTGGATATTGTCGGGTAATATAAACCAAAAACGGTGTCATGAAATCCAATCTTTTGTGGTGGAAAGGACAGAGCAGGAAGCGCTAAGTGAGCAGCTGCGTAAATTTTGGGAATTGGAAGAGCCCGTAAGGGAAACGCCTGTTCTACCTGAGGACCTGTTATGTGAAAATATATTCAAAGAAAGTACCACTCGGGATGGCGATGGACGATTTGTAGTCCGTTTGCCATTCAAGAGTGAAGCTGTAAAGAACCAACTGGGAGGGTCTCGACGATCCGCTGAGTTGAGTTTGAAATCACTTGAACGAAGATTCGAACGAGATTCTTCTTTACGAGCAGAATACATAAGCAGCATGGAGGATTATATTCGTAAGGGATACTTGAGTCCAGTTGACAGAATGGACGAACTGACAACTAGTCATGGTGAGACAATGTGTCAGGCGCATTACCTCCCACATCATGCCGTTCGTAAGGATAGCTCTACTACGAAGACTAGAATTGTGTTCGACGCTTCACGCAAAACGACATCAGGGCTATCGTTAAACGACGTCTTACTGACTGGACCCTCCATACAAAATGATATGATTTCTGTAATCATAAGATGGAGGTTGTTCAATTATGCATTTGTGGCAGATATTGCGAAAATGTTCCTGCAAATTCAAATGTACTCAGCTGATAGGGATTTTCAACGAGTTGTGTGGCGATTTCGAGCTGAAGACGATATTCGGGATTACCGGCTGAACACAGTTACATTCGGTGTAACTTGTGCTCCATTTTTGGCAATCCGAAGCTTGAAACAATTAGCTGAGGATGGCAAATCGACTTATCCTAAGGCAGCCAAGGCAATTTTAGAGGACTTTTATGTTGATGATGTGCTTTCTGGTGGCAATAATTGGGAAGAAGCAAAAGCTAAGATCGATGAGTTGATTAAATTGCTAAAATCGGGTGGGTTTCATTTAAGAAAATGGATTTCCAATGATGTTTCGCTTTTACAAGACATTCCAGTCGAAGATGTTGAATCTGATAACACACTAAATTTGAATTTTGATGTAGGGCATAAATCACTGGGAATTATGTGGCATCCAAGAACAGATAGTATTGCATATCGTTACAATTTATCTAATGATGATGGTCCTCCAACAAAGCGATCGGTTTTGTCGGACATTTCTCGTTTGTATGATCCCTTGGGTTGGTTATCTCCAATAATAATTCAAGCAAAGTGCCTAATCCAACACATGTGGATTGACGGTGTCGATTGGGACGAGCAATTGCCTACGAAGATAGAAAAACGTTGGAGAGAATTTAAAAACAATCTAGCATCGGTGGAAACAATTCGGATACCTCGTTGTAATCTGATAAAGGATGTTACGGAGGTGTGTATCCATGGGTTCTGCGATGCTTCAGAAGACGCTTATGGAGCTGTCATCTATTGCGTTTCACGCGGGGCTACTGACGCAAGGTCCCAACTTGTCATGTCGAAGGCGAAGGTAACTCCCATTAAGCCTGTGACAATTCCACGTCTAGAGCTGTGCGGCGCCGTGTTATTGGCTAAAATAATGAAACAATTTTTAAATTCGGTACGTGGACATTTAAACATAAGGCGTATTCAATTGTGGTGTGATTCGGAAATCGTACTGTCGTGGTTACGTGGCCATCCCAGTAAATGGACGGTTTTCATTTCTAATCGGGTTTGTCAGATAATGGAGCTAGTACCCAATATTCCATGGAGACATGTACCTTCCGAATCGAATCCTGCTGATATAGCCTCTCGAGGATTGGATCCTGATCAGCTTCAAAGACAACAATTATGGTGGAATGGCCCTGATTGGTTACTTCTTCCAGAAAGTCAGTGGCCCATTAACCGACATATCGAAGATACATCTGAGGAAGTGAATCGAAAATTTCGGCTTAACTGTCTTAGCATGTTAACTAGTGAATCTGATTTCAATATTCTGCTTAACAGATTTTCATCTCTAACTCGTTTAATTCGTACCACTGCGTATTGTCGACGTTTTGTTCAAATCGGTTTGAAACGTATTTCGAAACCCGGATATTTAACCTCAGAAGAATTGAAAGCATCTTTGAATTTTTGGTTAGCTTACGTTCAAAAAATTGAGTTCTCGCAAGAAATCTCTTTATTAAAGCAGGAGAAGCCTATTAACACGGATAGTACGTTGGTTAACCTCAACCCATTCTTAGATGGAAACGGTATTCTTCGTGTGAGTGGTCGCCTAGCATATGCTAACATGAGCTATAGTGAAAAATTTCCGATAATCCTTCCCAAGAATGGTAAGTTGACCGATCTCATTATAGACCAAATGCACAAAGCAACTATGCACGGCGAAGTACAATTAGTATTAGCTTCTCTAAGAAAAAGATATTGGATTTTGAATTCGCGAAATTCTGTAAAGAAGTGTATACATAATTGCGCAATATGTTATCGACTCAAGGCCAAGACATCTGCACAATTAATGGGAAGTCTACCTTCTCCGCGTGTCAATATTTCTCGCCCATTTACCCATGTGGGAATTGACTATTGTGGTCCGGTTAGCATCAAAGATAGGAAGGGGAGAGGTGGTCGTATCCACAAGGGATACTTTGCCATATTCGTTTGTCTTGCCGTCAAAGCTATACATATTGAGGTTGTAAACGATCTGTCGACCGAATCGTTTTTGGCTGCTTTCAGACGTTTCGTTTCGCGACGCGGCTTGTGTAGCGATGTCTATAGTGACTGCGGATCGAATTTTGTCGGAGCTAACGCCGAACTCAAGAGAGTCATGAATGCTAATGAACGTATTTCAGAGGATGCTGCTAACCACGGTATAACGTGGCATTTCAATCCACCAGCTTCTCCCCACTTCGGCGGCTTGTGGGAAGCTGGTGTAAAGTCAATGAAATTACATTTACGTAAAACTCTCGGTAACGTAATATTAACATATGAAGAATTGTGCACAACGGTAGCGCAAATCGAAGCTTGTCTTAATTCAAGGCCTTTGTGCCCATTGAGTGACGATCCTACCGACGCTTCAGCATTAACGCCGGGACATTTCCTTATTGGCGATGCTTTGCTAAGCGTTCCTGAAACCAATTTATTGGACGTTAACGTAAACTATCTAACACGGTGGCAACTCACTCAAAGGCTTGCACAAATGTTCTGGTCTAGATGGTCTAATGAATATCTGACAAGGCTACAACAGCGTCCGAAATGGTTGTCTCGCGAAGTGAACCCGCAAGTTGGAGATTTATGCTTATTGAAAGACGAGAGACTACCTTCATACAAATGGCCATTGGCAAGAATAACCGAATTGCATCCGGGTAAAGATTCGCTTGTTCGTGTAGTGACGGTGATAAAGAACGGAAGCTCATTCAAACGAAATATCACCAAAATCGCTTTATTGCCTGTTTCCAAGTGTTGAGGGATCTGGATGGGCTCACTCGTATCTCATTTGCTATATTTTGTTCCTTTGTGCAAGTTAAACCTTATTGTTCCTATAGAAGAATTTTCCACAACTCTTGCTTTAACACACATTCCAAGTTGTACCCACGTTATTCCTTCTATCACCAAAATTGATTAACATCGAAGTTGCAAGGAGCTTAGTAGAGGTGAACTGGCAACATAGTTGTCAGAACTTCACCCTGCTGAAGGACTTGCTATTACACAACTTGAATTATTAATGAATCAAGATTTGAAGAAACGCAACATGAAGTTCAACATAAAGTATACACCAGAACCAAGAAGAAGGCGAACGAACACTGGACAAACGTTATTAACACTGAGACAAAGGTACATATTCTACAATATGTCTTAACTATATTTGGTCTATTCTAGAGTTCAGGGATGTGCATCCCAGCGGGGGGAGAATGTTTAGGATTCCACTTGCCAGATCCAACGATGATCCGTCTGGGGTTGACTCCGCTGATAATGGCGAGACGCTCTGCCGAAGCTCCTGCTGTTTTCGTCCAATGTTTCGGATGCCGCAACGCTGAAAGATAAAGGAGACACCAAGAATCATCTCTATCAAATAGGAATAATTTATTTCTTACCTGAAGACCACAGCCGCAACGACAATATGTCAGCACAACACGCACTTTGGATTTGCAACTTTAATTCAAATATACCCTTTGACATTTCGATGTAAACAGCAGAGCTTTCTTATCATATTGTTACGATATTTAGCTTAGACACATAACTGCGTTAGTCTAGACTCACACCTACATTATTTGAAAAGTTCTTTTATATGTACTGTTGTTATAAGTGGAATAATGAAAATGAATCCATACCGCTTGTGCGCTACCTTTTGCACGTATAAAAGCCGGATCAGCTGTTCTTTGTGACTCTTTTTTTTGTCTTCAGTGGTCCAGAAAGTATCGCGCCTATTATATTGTATCGATTTTGAATTTGAAGTATCGAATAAAGTGTAATAATTTAAAATTGCGAAGTTATTTAAATCAGACAATTGGAAAAAGGAATCTCCTACATAGGTATAAGCCGACATTGTGAGACATTCAAGACAAAAAGGCAAGGAGGAACTTGGAACACACTCTCGGTCAGCACAAGGAAATGATTCCCAAGTACCGCATTCACGAGCGGTTTGTCCAGCTTCCGTTGCGTGGTCTCAAACCACTAAAGGACAACACAAAAGAATGTCTCAATCGGAGTTGAGAAAGAAAACAAAATGCTGGGGGAACTTGTGTGAAGGGCTTGGTGTCAGACTCCAAGAAAAGAAGTCTGGTATTCGGACCAAGTACCCGTAACACACGTCGATGGGACTT
The DNA here is from genome assembly GCA_964017055.1 of Chloromyia formosa. NCBI lineage: Eukaryota > Metazoa > Arthropoda > Insecta > Diptera > Stratiomyidae > Chloromyia > Chloromyia formosa. Next base: position 63,709,183 of record OZ024814.1, on the reverse strand, counting down.
AACGAGAGGGTTAAACTCTCGGGCCCCACGTTGGGCGCCATTTATGTAATGAAATCTGTGCTGGCTGCTTTACAAAAGCACCACCGGTACCTTGCACCTGCTTGCAAGCAGCTCAGTTCGGTGAGATGCTGGTCGGGGTCGAATAACGTAAGGTCCGAGACAGACGGTCACACAGCTCATCACTTTGTATCAGGTGCTTTAATAGCCCGATCAACGAAAAAGACAACAAAAAAAGGACCGAACCACCCTGGCCCGGATAAGACCAGCCTCTTACCCCCAAAGCGGATGTGACAGGGGTGGTCGGAAATAGGTACGACGGCTCCACGTCCCTTGAGGCCCCATTGAGCCCAGACACCCCCTTCAGAACTTACTAATCACAACACATAATAGACATTGATACAATTATTTTTATTACAACAAAAAAAAAAAATACATATAAAAAAAATACATATTAAATATTTTGTTAAATTGAATTTGAATAAAAAGAATACTACATTGTATTATCTTTTTTTTTTTCTCTTTGTTTTTTTCTTTTTCAGCTAACTTTACGGATACGAATTAACGATTGCTACTTCCGGTGGCGGCCACTACAGGACAAGCACAATGCACAGCACAATTGCCAATAACGTACGCAGTCAAATAAATATTATTTTTTTTTCTTACAATTATTACTTTGATCTTTTTGTTCGTTTTCTATGACATCACTCTATTATGGATATAAATTATATTTTTTTTTTCTACACTAATAAACATACACAAATTACTACCGTTCTACGGACATTCACACAATACCTCGGTCTATTTTGCTTTTTTTTTCTTTTCTTTCCTTTTGGACGGGTCTCCAATCCGGATGGCAAGCCTCGTGTCGGGCGCAGCCCCGGTGACGTTTGGTGGCGAAGCCCCGGCACGGGAGGTTTCCTGCCGCACGCACTGTTGCCTCATGTCGGGCGCAGCCCCGGTGACGTTTGGTGGCGAAGCCCCGGCACGGGAGGTTTCCTGCCGCACGCACTGTTGCCTCGTGTTGACGTTTGGTGGCGAAGCCCCGGCACGGGAGGTTTCCTGCCGCACGCACTGTTGCCTCGTGTCGGGCGCAGCCCCGGTGACGTTTGGTGGCGAAGCCCCGGCACAGACTTTTCGTCAAATGCGCACTCTGACACTCGTGGCGGCGCACAACAGAAAAACTTGCCGATTCCGAGAAGCGTTGCTCTAATTTCGTCCTCGAGTAGAGAGTATAGAGACGTCCGTCTCGTTAGAAATCTGTCAGCAGAAGCTCCGGCACAGAATTTTCGTCAAATGCGCACTCTGACACTCGTGGCGGCGCACAACAGAAAAACCTAAAAACAGTAAAGGATTAGCAGCATCATCCCGAAACTACCCCGTATCTACTTATTTTTACTGTTTGCCACTTACTTGCTGATTCCGAGAAGCGTTGCTCTAATTTCGTCCTCGAGTAGAGAGTATAGAGACGTCCGTCTCGTTAGAAATCTGTCAGCAGAAGAGCCCATGTGGACGAAAGAATTTCCCTCTGAGACCCTCTACCGGGAAAATCCCAAAGCTCAGTCGCGAGGGAAATTGTTGGGAATTTCCCTTTTAACTTGGCCACCGCCACCTGGCGGATATTACTTTCCTTCCGCTGTAGACGTTTTGACAGTTCTCGGTGGTCAGCTGCAATGTTATTATTGGAGGTGGGTAATGTCTTTTTGGGCATGGTTTCGTGTAAATTTTCCCCAATTGCCTCTAACTGCCGCTTCCTTCCCTTTTCAGCCAGCTGGAAATTGCCTTCAAGGCCGTCCAAACGCCTGCGAAGAGCAGGAGAATGTTGCGGAGAACGTTTGACAGGTAACATTTTGTATTTCGTTTTCGTAAATTTTTAAGCCTGTGGGTGTATCCGTTTTCAAATTTGGAGAACTGTCACAACCCAATGAATCCAGTTCTTCAATTTGAAAACAGACAAGATACCTACAGGCCGTATCATCATTTGCCAAGAAATATGTCAACCTGACACTAGTTATTACACACATACACAGGCCGATCCATCGGCCGATATCAATTTCGAGCGACGGATCGGCCGATCGATCGGTGTGTGTATGGCACGTTTGAAATACATTGGTTCAACTTTATTTGACAGCAGAAGCCGCGTTATTCGTGCATACTACAAGTATTTTATAATTCAGCTATCAACTTTTGCGACGTGAGCGACGTGTTGTTCGCGCACAGCATACTTATCGCCATCTGAAATTCATTGGTTCAACTTTATTTGACAGCAGAAGCCGCGTTGTTCGTGCATACTATAATTCAGTCATAAGAAAAGATTTGCGACATGAACATTGCTTGTTTCAAGAACTTTTCTTACTAGCTTTCGCACCTTCCCCCTTAGGCGGCTAATATCATTCATAAAAGTTCTTTTAAAATATCGTTCATAAAAGATATTTGTAAAAGAACTTTTATGAATGATATTAGCCGCCTAAGGGGGAAGGTGCGAAAGCTAGTAAGAAAAGTTCTTGAAACAAGCAATGTTCATGTCGCAAATCTTTTCTTATGACTGAATTATAGTATGCACGAACAACGCGGCTTCTGCTGTCAAATAAAGTTGAACCAATGAATTTCAGATGGCGATAAGTATGCTGTGCGCGAACAACACGTCGGTCACGTCGCAAAAGTTGATGGCTGAATTATACTTGTAGTATGCACGAATAACGCGGCTTCTGCTGTCAAATAAAGTTGAACCAATGTATTTCAAACGTGCCATACACACACCGATCGATCGGCCGATCCGTCGCTCGAAATTGATATCGGCCGATGGATCGGCCTGTGTATGTGTGTAATAACTAGTGTCAGGTTGACATATTTCTTGGCAAATGATGATACGGCCTGTAGGTATCTTGTCTGTTTTCAAATTGAAGAACTGGATTCATTGGGTTGTGACAGTTCTCCAAATTTGAAAACGGATACACCCACAGGCTTAAAAATTTACGAAAACGAAATACAAAATGTTACCTGTCAAACGTTCTCCGCAACATTCTCCTGCTCTTCGCAGGCGTTTGGACGGCCTTGAAGGCAATTTCCAGCTGGCTGAAAAGGGAAGGAAGCGGCAGTTAGAGGCAATTGGGGAAAATTTACACGAAACCATGCCCAAAAAGACATTACCCACCTCCAATAATAACATTGCAGCTGACCACCGAGAACTGTCAAAACGTCTACAGCGGAAGGAAAGTAATATCCGCCAGGTGGCGGTGGCCAAGTTAAAAGGGAAATTCCCAACAATTTCCCTCGCGACTGAGCTTTGGGATTTTCCCGGTAGAGGGTCTCAGAGGGAAATTCTTTCGTCCACATGGGCTCTTCTGCTGACAGATTTCTAACGAGACGGACGTCTCTATACTCTCTACTCGAGGACGAAATTAGAGCAACGCTTCTCGGAATCAGCAAGTAAGTGGCAAACAGTAAAAATAAGTTGATACGGGGTAGTTTCGGGATGATGCTGCTAATCCTTTACTGTTTTTAGGTTTTTCTGTTGTGCGCCGCCACGAGTGTCAGAGTGCGCATTTGACGAAAATTCTGTGCCGGAGCTTCTGCTGACAGATTTCTAACGAGACGGACGTCTCTATACTCTCTACTCAGGACGAAATTAGAGCAACGCTTCTCGGAATCGGCAAGTTTTTCTGTTGTGCGCCGCCACGAGTGTCAGAGTGCGCATTTGACGAAAAGTCTGTGCCGGGGCTTCGCCACCAAACGTCACCGGGGCTGCGCCCGACACGAGGCAACAGTGCGTGCGGCAGGAAACCTCCCGTGCCGGGGCTTCGCCACCAAACGTCAACACGAGGCAACAGTGCGTGCGGCAGGAAACCTCCCGTGCCGGGGCTTCGCCACCAAACGTCACCGGGGCTGCGCCCGACATGAGGCAACAGTGCGTGCGGCAGGAAACCTCCCGTGCCGGGGCTTCGCCACCAAACGTCACCGGGGCTGCGCCCGACACGAGGCTTGCCATCCGGATTGGAGACCCGTCCAAAAGGAAAGAAAAGAAAAAAAAAGCAAAATAGACCGAGGTATTGTGTGAATGTCCGTAGAACGGTAATAGAGTGATGTCATAGAAAACGAACAAAAAGATCAAAGTAATATTTGTAAGAAAAAAAAATAATATTTATTTGACTGCGTACGTTATTGGCAATTGTGCTGTGCATTGTGCTTGTCCTGTAGTGGCCGCCACCGGAAGTAGCAATCGTTAATTCGTATCCGTAAAGTTAGCTGAAAAAGAAAAAAACAAAGAGAAAAAAAAAATAGATAATACAATGTAGTATTCTTTTTATTCAAATTCAATTTAACAAAATATTTAATATGTATTTTTTTATATGTATTTTTTTTTTTGTTGTAATAAAAATAATTGTATCAATGTCTATTATGTGTTGTGATTAGTAAGTTCTGAAGGGGGTGTCTGGGCTCAATGGGGCCTCAAGGGACGTGGAGCCGTCGTACCTATTTCCGACCACCCCTGTCACATCCGCTTTGGGGGTAAGAGGCTGGTCTTATCCGGGCCAGGGTGGTTCGGTCCTTTTTTTGTTGTCTTTTTCGTTGATCGGGCTATTAAAGCACCTGATACAAAGTGATGAGCTGTGTGACCGTCTGTCTCGGACCTTACGTTATTCGACCCCGACCAGCATCTCACCGAACTGAGCTGCTTGCAAGCAGGTGCAAGGTACCGGTGGTGCTTTTGTAAAGCAGCCAGCACAAATTTCATTACATAAATGGCGCCCAACGTGGGGCCCGAGAGTTTAACCCTCTCGTTAAGTCCCATCGACGTGTGTTACGGGTACTTGGTCCGAATACCAGACTTCTTTTCTTGGAGTCTGACACCAAGCCCTTCACACAAGTTCCCCCAGCATTTTGTTTTCTTTCTCAACTCCGATTGAGACATTCTTTTGTGTTGTCCTTTAGTGGTTTGAGACCACGCAACGGAAGCTGGACAAACCGCTCGTGAATGCGGTACTTGGGAATCATTTCCTTGTGCTGACCGAGAGTGTGTTCCAAGTTCCTCCTTGCCTTTTTGTCTTGAATGTCTCACAATGTCGGCTTATACCTATACGCATAGTTAAGTAGCTGGATTTCTTTCTAGTAAGATCTGAGGAATTGTAGAATTTGGGCGGTGTACTCGTTCTCTTCTAACCCTTTTCGCGCGACGAAGAAATCTTAAGTGGCTTATACTTGTCAGTCGTATATATTTTTTTTTCTCAAGACTGTTTACCAAGACCCTAGTAGCTCCCCCATGGTATGCGAAGACACCCCTAATTATTTCCTTGGTTTATTGATTCAACTTGTATATTAGAGTATTTATAATATTATACGTGCGTAGTTATTATTTGTTTTGTTGTAGCTCTACTTGTGATTGTCAGTAACTTTAAATCGCAAACTGACGTCCGTATTTTTTGTTCTTTCATTTGTCATCATAACATTACCCCTGTTTGGTCGACTATGGCGGTAAGACGCAGTACTGAGGATCTGACCGTCATGGTAGAGGATGATCCTACGCGTTGTGCCATATGTAGCTCGGACTTTCGGTTAGGAGACCAAGCGGTGCTGACAATTTGCGCACACGCTTTTCATAAGGACTGTCTGAACAACTGGTTAGTAAAAAACTCCTCCTGTCCATTATGCCGACGTTCGGTCCAACCAGAAAGCTTAGATCCTTTTATTATTGAAAAGGATGATCACGTGGGGAGACGAGGGGCGAATGCTCTGGCCAACCAAGGCGCTGTGCCCAAACCGAGACCTGTGACTAGGTCTCAAACTAGAGAAAAGTCTCTTACATCGCCTCCGAGAGCGCCTCCGCTTTTGAACAGGGACAAGTTACCTGTTCCTTCTGCCCCTACCTTGGTGTCCTCCGATCCCCTTTCTTTGGAAAATTTGCGTACACAAATCCATACGTTGGTTGCAGAAGCTATAGCCCAACAGTTAGCTGCGTTGCCTGCAGTTAATAGCCGACCCCATTCTTCCGTTCCTCCTTTGCCTTCAGACAGCCTAAGCACTGGTTTTAGTCAAGAACGAGCATCTTCGACTGGTCAACCACCCGCCAACTACCGTCCCCGCAGTAACCGACTAAATCCACCTCCGCAGAATTATATTCCGCCGCAATATCGGGCAGAAGAAACGCGAAGACAAGTTCGTTCGGAAACATTCCAAAACGAATTCGTAGAGAGTAACGGTGATCCTTATCGTCTTGCACCTAATTACCCAGATCGACGAGAGGCCTGGGCTGATCAAGATATGGGCCCTCGTCACCCTCGTTATTCGGCCGCTAACCGCTATCCAGACGATCGCGGGAGTAAAATAATTGCTGGTTGGAACCTCCGGTTCAGTGGAGAAGATCCCAGTATGCCCGTAGCTAAATTTCTGTACCAAATTCGAACCCTGGCATCTTTCACCTTAAACGGGGACCTCGAATTGGTTACCAGGCATTTGCATGTCCTGCTCACAGGCAAAGCAGCTAATGGGTACTGGCGCTTTCACCGCTTGGCAGGCCAGGTAGAGTGGAGTTCTTTCTGCGAAGCACTGTGCGAGCAGTTCCAGGAAAGGTTGTCGGATTACGACCTCTTGGAGTTGATCCGAGGTAGAAAACAGGGTCGTTCCGAAAGTTTTGACTCGTACCACGAAAGTGTGATGGAGTTGGTCGATCGACTTGCTCGACCTCTTCCCGAATGGGAATTGGTTGAGATCCTCAAAAGAAATCTCCGACTAGAGCTTCGCCGTGGACTGGTATATCTCCCCATACACTCCGTTCGCCAGCTTCGTCATTTGGTTTATAGTGCCGAAAACTTAGAAGCAGAGACCCACGCTAGTTCACAAAACCGAATGCCTTTTGTCAGAAGAAATATTTCCGAGTTGTCAAGTATGGAACCTTCGTTGAGTATTGCTCCGGATGCAGTGGAGGCGATTAGCCGTACCAACACTACAATATGTTGGAATTGTCGCGAAAGTGGTCATCGTTTTGAAGACTGTCTGGCTCATGTTACAGTCTTTTGTTTTGGCTGCGGTGCTCCCGACACTTACAAACCGAATTGTGACAAGTGCAAGAAAAATCCAAAAAACTCGAAGGAGACGGGGGCGAATCTTCCAGCGCGCCCCTCGACTCAGAACCACTAACGCCTTCATCCCCTAAGACCCTTTCAGAGTCTCCGCGCGGCCATGAGACTGTTCATCATAGCTTCCTTCTCCTACATGTGAGGTGGCAAGCTTATCATGAAGCTCGGCGCCGAATCTTTGAAAACTCACAGCCATTCAGGCCGCCTACACGTTCTACTCTGCGTCTGCGAAGGTTTTGGAACAAAGTCAGACAAAACCGTAGACTCTATTGTTCGGCAATTTGTTCCGGTGCAGAGAGTCGTGATATCAGACCTTACGCGGAAGTTTTACTGCTAGGGGAGAAAGTTTCGGGACTGGTGGACACAGGAGCTTCTGTGAGCTGTTTAGCCTCCAAGTTCGCAGACAAGTTTCTCAGGGAAAATAACTTCCCATGGGAACGCTTTCCCGTGTCTGTCAAAACGGCAGATGGAACCTCACAGTCGACCGTTGGAAGCGTGACTGCTAATGTCACTTTTAAGGGACGAACACACTCCATGACTTTCCTGATAATTCCCTCACTATCACAAAATTTATTTTATATCTGGGAGTAGATTTTGTGCGTCTCTTTGATCTGGCGACGGATCTATTTATCTCCTCCTTGAGTTCAGCTTCCCCTTCACCTCTCTCTTCAAATACAAAGCAACATCTCTTAACACCTACGGAGCAAGTCAAACTCCAAGCCACCATTGCTATGTTTCCTTCTTTTTCTGTAGAAGGCCTCGGTCGAACCAATATGGTCAAACATGTTATTGATGTGGTGTTGCTTGTTTCAAGAACTTTTCTTACTAGCTTTCGCACCTTCCCCCTTAGGCGGCTAATATCATTCATAAAAGTTCTTTTAAAATATCGTTCATAAAAGATATTTGTAAAAGAACTTTAGGCTGAGCGCACGTTGGCTCACGTTCGCGTATGGCGCTCACGTGTTTTATGTCAAACGGCTTGAGTCTATGGTTTGCAACCATAACGACGCGAATCTGTCAATTTAACAAATGCTCGGCTGTTGTCGTATCACCAAATTGGGTTCATTATTGTGTGTTAACGCTAATAAATTGGAATGCAATGTGTGCTTATATACATCCTACTACTCTCCAGTCGTTTGTTTTGTCACTCAATTCTTACCTAATTATCCGTTTTAAAACACAATAAACTAAATTTTTTTGATACGACAACAGTCGAGTATTTGCAGCGCTATCTAGATATACAGGCCTGCTCTCAGCTGATTTTGAAGGCTAAATTACACAATTATTTCGTTTGATGACGCCATCGTATCGTATCCACAATCCAGTGGTCGGCGACTGATAGCGGCGAGTCCCCGGTATTTGTGCATTCCGTATTTAGTTTTCGTTTTCCGCGTTCAGTGTTTATTTGATAGTAGAATTTCATCTAGTGATCCAAGAAAACAAACACGTGCGCGATGAAAGTGTGTCGTGCAGTCAAAAGATGTATTTTGTCAAGTGTGAACTGTTCCACGATACTCTGCGACTGCGGCTTCGACCAAATTGCTGCAAGTGTCCAGAAAGTGTGTTTTTTAGAGGAATAAAATGCCGTCTGACGCAATTCCAATTGTAAAAGTTTGTCGTGCCAGGGACATCGTCCTCTAAAAACATACTTTCTGGACACTTTGGTCGAAGCCGCAGCCCCGGGGATCAGTCGCAGAGCATCGTGGAACAGTTCACACTTGACAAAATACATCTTTTGACCGCACGACACACTTTCATCGCGCACGTGTTTGTTTTCCCGGATCACTACCTATAGTTGAAATTTTACTAAAAAAATAAACACTGAACGCGGAAAACGAAAACTAAACACGGAACGCACAAATACCGGGGACTCGCCGCCATCAGTCGCCGACCACTGGATTGTGGATACGATGGTGTCATCAAAGAAAATAATTTTTCATTTTAACACCGCCATCTTTATTCTCAGGCCGGAGTGTCAAAGTAATGACGTCATGACAAGCAGTGCACCATATGCAAACAAAGTGAAGAACGCGTGCAGTCGACCTCTTGAAATCTTGCGATTTTCGTGCGTAAAAGTGATTTTAGTGTCGCGATTTTAAGTGCAATTGAAAGTAGTGCTTATCACTGATATTTAAAAGTGAAAAAAACACAAGGTGCCACGAACTTCCGACCAAATTGAACTGCTCGAAAGTGCGTGAGACATGAGTGTGGTTATGAAAGTGCGACACGGAAAATTTCGCATTTTTCGTTAATTTTCCGCCAATTTGGCTAGTGTGAATGGTGCAGCACTACCATGGGACGAATCCTTGGGCCGGTGAGTTCAGCGAAAACTCCCGGAAGTGCTCCAAAAAGTGAATTCAAAGTGGTTGTCAAATGACAACATTACAGGCGATTTCCGGCCTTTTCATCGGAATTCGTAGGGTAAGTATACATTTTTTATTGTGCTAAAATTTTAGTGGATTGATGCGCCCCAAAATACTGGTCTTGCACGCGTTTTTGACGAGCCAGACGAAAGTTTCACTGCAGCTGACAGGACTAGATGCCTGGCGGTGAAACTTTCGTCCGGTTCGTCAACATCGTCGTCAAAATCCGCATTTTGGGGCGCATCAATCCACTAAAATTTTAGCACAACAAAAAATGTATACTTACCCTATGAACTCCGATGAAAAGGCCGGAAATCACCTGTAATGTTGTCATTTGACAACCACTTTGAATTCACTTTTTGGGGCACTTCCGGAAGTTTCCGCTGAACTCACCGGCCCGAGGATTCGACCCAAGGTAGTGCTGCACCATTCACACTAGCCAAATTGCCGGAAAATTAACGAAAAATCCGAAATTTCCCGTGTCGCACTTTCCTAACCTCGCACTTTTCAATATACCATTTTACTCGATATTTTCCGGCACTTCACATTTTTTTTCACTTTCACACGGCACTGATAGCCACTTCTTTTATTTTCACTTAAAATCCCGACACTAAACTCACTTTTACGCACAAATATCGCGAAATTTTACCGGGCGACCGCGCGAGTTCACACTTGGTTGACTGCTTGTTATGTCGTTGGTGCTTTGACAATCAGCTGACACTCCGGCCTGAGAGTAAAGATGGCAGTGAATTTAGCCGTCAAAACCAGCTGAGCGCAGGCCTGTCTATCTAGATGGCGTTGCTCAAACCAACGCCATCTAGATATACAGGCCTGCGCTCAGCTGATCGTGTACGTCATTAATTGCACTTGCAGCAATTTGCTCAAAGCTGCAGCCCAGGCCGGAGTGTCAAAGTAATAACGTCATGACAAGCAGTGAACCATATGTAGACAAAGTGAAGAACGCGTGCAGTCGACCTCTTGGAATCTGGCGATTTTCATGCGTAAAAGTGATTTTAGTGTCGCGATTTTAAGTGCAATTGAAAGTAGTGCTTATCACTGATATTTAAAAGTGAAAAAAAATGAAGGTGCCGCGAACTTCCGACCAAAATTAACTGCTTGAAAGTGCGCTAGACATAATGCCCGGTTCACATTATTCCAGTCCAGTAATCCAGTCCAGCGATCCAGTCCAGTGCTGGACTGGATCATATCGTCTACATGATTCCAGTGCAGTAGTCTGGCGAGTGTGTTGTTGATTCGGTAACTATAGTAACAATGATTTTTGGGCGAGCTGGAATCAAAAAGTAGACTGACAATCCAGTCACTGGACTGGATTGCTGGACTGGATTGCTGGACTGGATTGCTGGATTGAATTGCTGTCCAGTGCCGGTTCACATTATTCCAGTAGCAGTCCAGCGCTGGACTGGATTACTGGACTGGATTGGTTACTGGAATAATGTGAACCGGGCATGAGTGTGGTTATGAAAGTGCGACACGGAAAATTTCGCATTTTTCGTTAATTTTCCGCCAATTTGGCTAGTGTGAATGGTGCAGCACTACCATGGGACGAATCCTTGGGCCGGTGAGTCCAGTGGAAACTCCCGGAAGTGCTCCAAAAAGTGATTTCGAAGTGGTTGTCAAATGACAACATTACAGGTGATTTCCGGCCTTTTCATCGGAATTCATAGGGTAAGTATACGTTTTTTGTTGTGCTAAAATTTTAGTGGATTGATGCACCCCAAAATATCGCGCACGTGTTTGTTTTCTCGGATCACTTGATGGAATTTCACTAACAAATAAACCCTGAATGCGGAAAACGAAAATTTAACACGGAACGCACAAATACCGGGGACTCGCCAGCACCAGTCGCCGACCACTGAATTGTGGATACGATAGCGTCATTAAAGGAAATAATTGCGTAATTTAGCCGTCAAAATCAGTTGAGCGCAGGCTTGCATATCTAGATGGCGTTGCTCAAACCGACATAATGACATAATGGGTGGTATGCATAAAGTGAGTCGAGTGGAGAAAAGCTGAGTTGACAGAATTCCACTCAATTTTCACTATGGAGCGGAGAGTAGTTTTATGCATACAACTTTTTCACTCGATTCACCGAACATAGCAGACTCAGGAATGTCCTCAATAGACTTCACTCTTGATTATCTGGATCAGCCGCAGAGCATCGTGGAACAGTACACACTTGACAAAATTCATTTTTTGCCCGCACGACACACTTTCATCGCGCACGTGTTTGTTTTCCCGGATCACTAGATGAAATTTTACTAATAAATAAACCCTGAATGCGGAAAACGAAAATTTAACACGGAACGCACAAATACCGGGGACTCGCCAGCACCAGTCGCCGACCACTGAATTGTGGATACGATAGCGTCATTAAAGGAAATAATTGCGTAATTTAGCCGTCAAAACCAGCTGAGCGGAGGCCTGTATATGAAGATGGCGCTGATTATAGTCTGCGAAAACAACGCAGCTTCTGCTGTCAAATAAAGTCGACCCAATGTATTTCAGATGGCGATGAGTATCCTGTGCGCGAACAGCACGTCGCACATGTCGCGAAAGTTGAGACGAGTTCAACTTTGTCGGAATCAACGAGCCGCGAAGAGTCATTCACATATGCATGTGTTTTGAAACTGTGGGTGATAATTTGTTTTGTTGTAAGTTACGGTTATGCGCTTGGAAGTGCATGTTTCTATTCTTGATTCAAAAAAGTGTTTCAAGTTTGTTAGGAAGCCAGTTTTTCACAGCTCAAATGTGTCAAACGAACGCCAACAAGAGATTTAACTATAACAGGCTGAACAGCTGATTTTCGTTGACTGCGACTTGTGAACGTAATTCGCGCCCAGTTTAATTCCGGAGTGTAACACGTGAACGTGACCCAACGTGCGCACGCTGTTCGCGTTCGCGAGTTTTGTGCCAAACGGGTTTAATTTTTACTAGAATAAGGCCCTAACCAGATTGAACGCAGAATGCAGCAGCAGCGGCAGAAGCAACAACGACAACACGTAGATCTGTCGCGGTGACAAAGCGGCGATGACAGATCTACATGTGGAACATAATGGTTTTAGCCTTTGAAGGAGAATTCTCTCTATCCGGATAGAGAGAATTCTCCTCAGGGTGGTTGTACAGGATAAATTTGGATCTGGTTAGTAATCGCCTCAAAGTATGCACATGTAAAAATATTTGCACAAGTCACAAAATGTTCTCAGAAAAAGTAATGATCAGGTGGTTTCTGTTGTCGCCTGTCCATTAGTGGCGTAGAATCATTGAATATATAACTAACAAAGGAATGGGTATATGCCTGTCAAACCATACAAATTGACAGCTTGAAAATGGGACGATCTTCTTCTTGAAAAAGACGAGAGCTGGGAGAGTAAAGTTAACGGTTTTAAGATTGCCATTGTTCACGTGTTGTGCATATGGCTGTCAAACGCTTTGTGCAGAAAGTGGCAAAAAGTAAATACGGTTGAATTCGCGAAAGTTCGGAGCCGATTTTTGTGTGTAAAGAGCCGCGATTATGTAGAGAAGACACTAGTGAAATTTCCGGTAGGACAAATTGGTGCGGTAGTGAGTTGTGGTAAATTGAAATGCCTCGTCGGTGACTGCAAAAATAACCAGCGTATCCCTAAGACGGGAGTGTCTGTTTATAGGTAAAACATTAAATATTTAGATGTGATGTGCGCGTTACTTGTTTTTGTGAGTTTTCTGTCAGAAAACCGATATTAAAATGTTTGTTTTCGTTTTTGACTCCCCGCTGTATATATAGCTGTCAAATATCCGCGTCCTATTGGTGGTTGGCATTAATAGTCCCGTTCTTTCTCTCTCCCATGAAAAATTAAACGCGCTCTTCTCTCGTCCCATAAATTGAGCCTATGGGCCACTCCAGAAGTTCCTCTGAGCGTAGAATGAAGTTGTAGGGTTCTCCGTGATCCCACCAGAGACGCCGCGATCGCTTTGTAGACATACTGAATTTCGCAACGATGTGTAATCAAAGGGCGGCTGTTCGACAAAATTTTTGAATACAATTTCAGTGATTTTCACACATACTATGAAAGATGCTGCACACCAACAAAGGTCTAAAAGGCGTAGGCATCTTTTCTGTATTGGGGGCATTGATTTGGCGCGTAAATTTGAATTAAATTGTCGGCAAAAATTTTACTTTTATGTATTCAATGTTCTTGCAATGTGCAAATGCGAATTATTTCAGTGTTAATTGGATTTTTTTGTGACACTTGGTTTCATTCTGCACACCAACTTGGTATGCATCTGTTCTGTAGCTTAGCTCGGGAGAGAATTTGAGAATAAAAAAATATTTGGTCCAGTTGCGGGGATTGAAACGTAGAAGACCGCAAAAAAATGCCCGGTGCGCTACCGAGCTAAGCTGTAGCATACTAAGTTGGTGTGCAAAATGAAACCAAGTGTCACAAAAAATTCCGGCAAAAATGTATTTATCCAAAATGCAGCCCGACGTCGGGCTGCCCCGCTACAATGATGATGATGATAGCAACCATAAATCATTCCTGTGACAAAGGTATACGAGTATTTATAGTAGGGGGATTCATGCTCACGTCGTATTTGTCGTAAAGTTGTAAACTTCTGTCATTTTACTATGGAGATGACAGAAGTGTACGACAAATACGACATATACGACAGGGAGTGTGAATCCCCCTTGTATATTTGGAGTATTTTCATCGTGGCTACATTGACTAGTATTTTCTTTTTTATGGATTTTAACAAAAGTCCATGACAGATTACGTTCGGGTCCGCGTCCAAATGAACGCATGGTGAGACGACTTTATGTCGTGCAAAATACCGCATTCTTACCAATGCAAAATTGATAGTTTTCCCCGCTGTCATAAAAAGGGTAGATTGAGGACTAATGCGAAAAATTGAATACTTAGAACTTCAGTCAACTCGATCATATTCTGAGCTTTCAAAGCACCTGACGAGAAGAAATAATATTACGTCTACACTATAGCCAGATTGCTTCACCTGCGGCTTAATCTGGGTGTTGTGAATAGGAAATCGTATGGATTTGACAGTTTCAGATTCATTTCAGCTGGCACAGATGAAATAATGTAGGTGTAGTGTGAACGTATAATAATATAACCCAAATGATTTACATACAAAATGTTTTGAAGATATTGACTGACATTTTATTGCAATGAAAATTCCATGCATTTAGTACAAATGCACCACCACCTGCATCTAAGGCCCGACGTCGGGCTGTCGCGCCGCGATGATGATGAGTACAAATGCACATACATGCTACTACCATTTGCTCCGATGCTGATTTGATGAATGATGTTTTCAATGATTCTGCATTTTGCATATCATCATCATCGTGGCGCAACAGTCCGACGTCGGGCTCTGGCCGCCTAGATCGTTGTCCTCCAATTATCTCGGTCACGTGACCGCATCCTCCAATCTTAAAAGCCCAGTAGTTGCTCGGCGTCAGCATATACTGAACTCTCCCAATGAGCTCTCGATCTTTCTGGCAGACTCGCTCCGTCGACGCGCCGTCCGTTCGTTACTTGTTTAGGCATGCGAACATCGTTCATTCGTTGTACATGTAATGCCCATTGAAGACGTTGTAGTTTCACGATTTTGGAAACTTCCAGCTCATCGTAGCGTTCATACAATGATGATGTACCGGCTGCGCCAGCCATCTCGGTCGTAAACTGCTCCGAAAATTTGCCGTTCGAACGTGTTTTCGATTTTAGAACGGCAGAAACCTAGAATATACAATAAATTAGAAAAAAACATGATTACTTTTATTCAATTGTGAGTGAATTAGTACTTACCGTCATTCACCGACTGTTTTTGCGTTTTACCAAACTCCTTCAATTAAAATTGTTTAACCACAAAGACCTTGTGGTACTATCTTGCGGAAAACTGAAAATATACAATATAATGTACATTAAAAATTTAATTTCAATATCAAATTTACCAGCCCCCCTAAAAAAATATTTTAGACTACGCCAATGGCACATAACAAAAGCCAAAAGTCATTTGGATGACAAAAGTCAAGTCGGCGATTCTTGTTTGCTTACACTGCACCGAATTCGTAAAAAAATGCAAATTTTAAATGAACACCGTGAAAATTACCAGTTGATTTTAAGGAGACTTCATCACAAATCATGTAAATATATACTTACATGTGCAACGATACGCAATTTGGACGTAAATACGTGGTGTTTTCGCGACCCGGTACAACGCACTTCATTATTAGTTTTATAAAAGTTCACGGCAATGACACGCGCTAATTATCGGCACAATCACTTCTAAATTCATTTGGAATCGAGTAATTAGTGCCAAATCGGCTAAACACAAGGCGAGAGCACCGGTATTTAGTCGCGAAACTGACGATACGACAAAAACTTTCGATCAGGTGGCTTTGGAATGACGTTTCTGTCCAAAGTGACACAATCGTCCAATGACGTTTGTGTCCAAACTGACACAATCGTTCTACAAACTCGAAGAGGGGGAGAGTGACAGGATTACACTTATGTTTCAAACACGTATGGGCTCTGTGTGAAAACCCCCGTTCCATATTATCTTCTAGTTCTTTGTGTGTAATAGAAACATCTAGAAACCCGACTGACAGATTCAGTCGAGGCCGAGACGCCATGTCGTATACTTGTGTTTATAATAACATCTTTACAATAAACGTTGTCGATTGTTATCGTGTTTATTTATTATTGTGAACTGCTTAGCCTATCCGCCGCAGTACTCCACAAAGTGGAGGAAATTTCCAATTGGATTTTATTGATGTTGGGTGGAGTAAAGCTTTTCGTCTTTTATTGTGTTGTAGGTGATCGTGGCCGATGATGGTATTGGATTGGGTGCACGCACATTCGTACTTATCTAAGTATTAATAGGCTAACAATTTTTGTATGGGAATTTTGTGACGGGAACTCCTCCCAAACTACTGAACCGATTTTAATAATTTATACACCATTAGAAAGGTATTCTTTCGAAGGTGTGCAAATTTTATATTTTATTAAAATTGGAGAAGTACTTTAGATATAATCCGCAAAGAACATTGCGAGCTTAGAATCCAAACTTGGCCAGAAGCGGTTCGTTGCTTTGTGGGGATTCGGTAAAACATTGCGAGCTTAGAATCCAAGCTGTACCAAGCTTGGGCAGATGTATTCGCTACAGCGTTGGGTCAGCAGTTCGTGACCAAGCTTGGGCAGAGATTCGAATCATGTATATAATAACCAAGCTTGGGTAGATGTATCCGTTAAGGATCTTTCATAAGATTGTGGGTGGAACAGCGTTCATTGGATTATGAGTGGAGCCGTCTAGAAAAGTTGGTTCATGTATATAATGTCGTGGCTTTGCGGGGACTCGATTCATGTATATAATGAATGACCAAGCTTGGGTAGATGTATCCGCTAAGGATCTTTCATAAGATTGTGGGTGGAACAGCGTTCATTGGATTGTGAGTGGAGCCGTCTAGAAAAGATACTCACGAAATAAATAAACCGTCGAATTGAAAATATGAATCAAGTATCCAAGTGTACTTAATTTTTATGCTGCACACTTATGAGCGTCGAATTGAAAAAATGATTAGCGTCGAGTTGAAAAAATGAAAGTATGCATAGTCCACTTAACAAGTGGAAAAGAAATGTTATGAGAAGAGATCTATTGTGGGTGTTCAATCGGGCCAATAAGTGTGATAAGTGTGATACGCAGATCTATTGTGTGTGTTCTCAAGTAATACATATATAAGTATCGTGGTGACCAAGATACGTGAAGGTCAATACATACTTTAGTTACTTTCGTTTTAAATAATTGTTTTTTGTACAGTGCTTTCGGGCGAATACGTGTTTTTAAGTGAATAGGTAAATAGCAAGGAAGTTATAGTACAATAGTTTGCAAAATGCCCTCCCAACGGCATTCTGTAATTACTGGTAGGATTGAGCGGCGTGGTAGACGAAATTACATGAGGGTTAGAAACCACAACGCAATCAATCATTTAGATGGTACATATAAATGTGCCTTAAATATAGTTTCACGGGATTTCGAACCTTTTAGTTGCCGTCCTCTGAATTTCCGTTGCTCATTTTGTGGTGCAAAACATTTTGAAGCAGAAATTACTTCACGTAATAGGAATGCCTTTAGTTTATGCTGCCATAAGGGCAAAGTTCATTGACCATCATTATCTGAGAACATATTTTTCAAGAATATTTGTGAGCCGTGGTGAATGGGCCTCAAGATCGAATTAAAACCAACGATCTAAACCAAATACCTACAGCTATATTTTGAGCTAAATATTTGGCCGTAACCAATTAAACTTCATTTTTCAATAATTTTCAGTTCGGGGTTTTATTTCTAGAGATTCGATTCCAAAAGGTATACCGTGCCGTGGTGAATGGGACTTAAAACCGAAGAGACAGTAGTCGACTCAAGAAGGTGTTTCGAGCTAAATACTTGGTCCTAACCAATTTTCAGTTTGAGTGACTCTTATTCTAGAGGTTGCGGTCGATTTTACGATTTGTTCTTCTTATTCTAGGGAGTGTTTAGGTAGTGACGTATAGCCCATGATTCAATACGACATTATTATTGTATTAATTGTTCAACTTAGTGTAATAAAAATGGATGGAAATCGTGGTGTACATTTTTATAAAGTTTTAATTTCAGATATTTATCCTAATCTAGGGGTCGCACCGAAGCGCAACCTTATTGGTATAGCGTAATCGCCTATTTACCCTAAGCTACTGTTATCCCGCAAGGCGCATTCGTGCTGCCTGTCTGCAGGTTCTACAATCGAAACAATAATAATGCCTTATTCTCTAGATGCACTTATTTATACTTATGTTATGCCCTAATTATGATTACGATTATTCCCATGACTCATCCTAGTCAGCAATAATCGATCGGTCGATCGAACCAATTAATGAATGTACTAAAAACGCAGTGTATGCAAAATACTCCACGCGACGTGTAGCGTCTCAAATGTCTTGTATCTATTATTCAATGTTTACATTCATGAGTAATAGATACAATGCACGTAGATACACTACACCCTTGGGGTTTTTGTTGATTTGTCTTAAATTACGTTTACACTATCCGCAGATTACTTCATCTGCGCCGGCTGAGATAATCTGCGACTGTCAAATACATACAATTTTGAACTCACCACACCCAGATTACGCAGCAGATGAAGTAATCTGGGGATAGTGTAAACGTAATATAATATTCTTGGATAGAAGACAAATCATAAATTTTTATGCTGTAGGTTCAATAGCTGATTTGAGTCTAGGGTTACAGTATTTACATTATTGTAGTGAATGAAATTTGTTACGATTACCATTTACAAAGAATGAAATACAATATAATGAGATTAAATTATAAATTAGTTCTTTATGAATAGTTTTAACCTATTTTTGTGAACTTTCTTTTGAGTTCCATTAATGTCTAAAGTTACATTTACATTTTCAGTACTTATGACTCTAAATGGTCCTAAATAAGGTGGATGACCTTTTTTCTTAGTTTCGTTTTTTAACAGTACCTTATCATCATCATCGTGGCGCGACAGCCCGACGTCGGGCCTTGGCCGCCTGGATCATTGTCCTCCAATTATCTCGGTCACGTGACCGCGTCCTCCAATTTTGGTAGCCCAGCAGCTGCGCGGCGTCCACACCTACTGAGCTCTCCCAACGAGATCTCGGTCGTCCTCGCAGTCTCGCTCCGTCGACTCGTTCTGCATTCATTACTCTCTTAGGCATGCGATCATCGTCCATTCTTTGTACATGCCCTGCCCATTGAAGTCGTTGTAGTTTGACGATTTTCGAGACTTGCAGCTCATCGTACATTTCATACAACTCATGGTTGTACCGGATGCGCCATCCATCTCGATCGCAAACAGCCCCGAAAATTCGCCGTAGAACCTTACTTTCGAAAGTGTCTAGCATGTTTTCGGAGGCTTGAGCTAGGGTCCATGCTTCGCAGCCATAGCATAGCACTGGTCGTATAATGGTTTTGTACACGCGGAGCTTCGTGTTCCTGTGCACATGTTTCGATTTCATTATGGGGAGAACCGAGAAAAAAGTCTTATTAGCTAACTGTATCCGTCGCTTGATTTCGTCAGTTTCGTTGGCGTCCCTTGACAGGTTGCAACCCAGGTAGGTGAAGTTGTTCACGAACTCGATGTTGAGGTCCCCCACATTGATGCTTGGTTGTGCAGGTGTCCTTGTCACCGATTGCATCATTATTTTAGTTTTACCCTCGTTAATACGTAATCCAACTTCCTTTGCAGCGGTATCAAGCATATGCAGAAGTTCTTCTGCGTCAGCCAATCTTCGGGACATGATGTTGATGTCGTCGGCGTACGCTGCTAATTGTGTCGACTTGATGAGTAGCGTCTTGCTGTTGTCCAAATTCATGGCCCGAATAACGTATTCCAGTGCTAGGTTGAAGAGCGTCGGAGCCAGTCCATCGCCCTGTTTCAAACCAGTGCGTGTTTCAAATAGATCAGTAAGTCTATTCTGGATCCTGACTTGTGAGACGGAGTTGGTCATCGTCATCTTTGTCAGTCGCACTAATTTTGCTGGTATACCAAATTGCAGCATGATGTTGTACAGTACTCCACGATCGATACTGTCGTATGCCTGCTTGAAGTCGACAAAGATTTGGTATACGTTTACGTTGTATTCCCAACACCTCTGGAGTATCAGTTTGACTGAGAAGAGCTGATCGGTTGTGGAGCAACCAGGTCTGAAACCGCTTTGATATTCGCCAATGACTCGTTCTGCGTACGGTTTTATTCTATTTTCCAGAATTTTCGTCAAAATTTTATAGGACGTACAAACTAGTGAAATGCCCCTGTAATTCTCACACCGCAGTTTATCTCCCTTTTTATGAATTGGACAGATGATGCTTCTGCGCCAATCGTCTGGGATCTCCTCGTTCTCCCATACTCGCAGGAGTAATTGATGTATGGCATCAACTAGACTCGTTCCACCGAATCTTAGCAGTTCAGCTGGAATCTCGTCAGCGCCCGGCACTTTATTTCGTTTTAGTGACTGCAACGCGAGATCAACTTCCTCTACTGTCGGGGGTTGAATGGGTGGGCCTAGATCAACAATATCGTCGAGAGCTTCCTGTGTGGGGATGTTAGATGGTCGGTTTAGAAGCTCTTCAAAATAAGAGGCCCATCGTTTGTTAATACCATCGGTGTCGCTGATGATGTTTCCATCCTTGTCCTTACAAAGGCTAGTCCTGGGTTGGTAGCCGTTCTTAATTGTATTTACTAGTTTGTACGCTTGTCTGGTGTTCCTATTAGCTAAGTTTTCGTTTATGTTCAGCAACTGCTCGTCAAGGTATTTACGTTTCTTACGTCTAATTATTCTATTCGATATTCGCCGTAGCTCGTCATATTTTTCTCTTCTGGCTCTACAGACAATGTCTGTAGGCCTCGTTTTTCGCGTCAAGTGAATTTTTGCATTCTTCGTCGAACCAGTCATTTCGCGCTCGCCGGGCTTTATATCCCACGACCTTCTCTGCGACATCCTTGATGGTACCCTTGAGTTCTTCCCAGAACCCATGGACGCCTGTGTTGCTGATGTTGTGTAGCATAGGTGATAGTTTTTCCTCAAGGGCGGTAGTATACGCCACCGCTGTAGCATCACTCAAGAGCTTATCAACCGCAAAGATTTTGGGAGGGCTGATTCTTGACTGGTGCACTGAGGAAATTCTACATCTGTAGGTCGTCTTCACCAAGTGATGATCTGAGTCGCAGTTTGCTCCTCGATAGGAGCGGACATCCATGACACTAGACGCCCATCTCCTGCAAATGAGGACGTGGTCAATTTGGTTGACGGTATGTGCGTCTGGAGACTTCCAGGTCTGCTTGTGAATGCGTCGATGCGGGAAACACGTAGAGCTTACGACTAGATTCCTGCTGCAGGCGAAGTCTATAAGTCGCTGGCCGTTATCGTTACATTCTTCATGGAGGCTGTGGCCTCCAGTGGTCCCCCCGATGCC